>CM018038.1:27926752-28241752 GCA_008638375.1 Nyssa sinensis
GTAGTGCATCCTGTGCCACAACTTAATGGGGCTGGGTGGTGCACCGGTCTCCTGGTCTCGTTGCAGCTTGTGAAGATTAATTTCATGAAAAGATTATACAATAAGAACTTGATACATATATTAACTTACCATCTCATGCCTATACCTAACAAAAGATCGTGATCTGAGAAAGACAAATCTAGTTAGGTCGGTTCAATCATAAAGTCAACAAAATAATTATTTTAGACTCCATTCAAAGAGAAGGTTTCAAATTTTATATATCTATATTATAATTAAATTAGAAGTCTAAGGTTAATAAAAGTTTAACTATATAAAAAAGTCACAAATTTTATGTACTTATTGTATAATCAAATTAGAAGTCTAAACACAATAAAAATTGAATTTTATAAAAAAAAGGCTCCATAAAGACTGCATGAAAAAAGATATATTCTATTAATAGAATTTTATATGTATTATAGTCTAATCTTTGATTTATATTTATTTAGATAATAAAAAAAATAATGTAAAAACTCTATTATTAGAGTTTTATTCAATATATAACTATCCTTCATTGAAAAATAATTAAATTTTATATTATAAAATTAATATAATATATAGAAAAGCTAAAAAATTATATTAATATTAAAAAGGACATCATTTAGAACTATCACTTTATCGCTGTAGGCTTTCAATTGTATACAACCGATGTTGAACCTAGCTCATGGTTAAAAAACCACCATATGTGTTATGTAGGAGACTTGAAATTATGCCAGTCTTACGGAGAGAGAGATGAAATACTACTAAGACTACAGCTCTTTGAGCAAAACTACCCACATTTGAAGAGCACAAAACCATTAAATTAAAACCTTGTGATTGGAAAAATGGAAGAGTCAGACAAATAGTGTTGATTTTGGGCCAGGCGTGGTTCATGAATTGCAATAAGAGACCAGTGGACCAAATTTTCATTATTATCCTTTTTATTCTTTTAATATGGCATTAGCACTTCAGGATCAGTTCTACCCAAAAAAAAAAAACCTTTAGCACAGAGTTTCTGATAATGATGTCTTAGTTTCCTTCCAATAGAAAACAAAAAACAAAAGAAAAGGTAAATAAACCTTTTATGATAGGATTGAAACAAAGAATGCCAACTAACCTGTCAAGAAAAAAATTTATGTGCCAACTTACCTGACAATTTTTAACCAACCATAGTCTAGTGGGAGAATGGGAAAGACGAAGGAAGAATTAAAAGTATAATGGCTAACACTATATTTCTGAAAACTAAAAGATTAACACAATTACTTATAATAATAGTTTGGATTAAGATCAGTCTGATATTAAATTCTCTCAATATACCATTCAACGTTTAACATATTTTGTTTGAAAAAATTATTCTATGAACCCATCAATAAATTCGTACCGAGTCACACATGAAATCTATAAAATTCTATAGCTTTAAAAACAATCAATTAAACATATCCAGTAAAACACAACACAGACAATAGTAAGATGACTTGAAATTAATTTAAAACTGAAGCTTGACAAAGAAAAGGGGTGAAAACTTACTATTTTTTGATAGTGAGCAAGTCAGTGAAATTTGGAATCCTTATCTTTCCTGTTCCTCTCCAGATGCTTCCTAATTGCGACTTGCTTTCTTAATGAGATGGTAAAGGTCCTCTGGTATTTCAGGAGCAAGCCCTAGAGCGAGATAAAGAGAGAGATGCTCAAAAACAGAGAGAGCAAGAGAGAGAGAATAGGAAACGGCGCGAGAGAGCGATCAATTTATAACACTTATTAGCGACGTTCACTGTGCGTCGCTAATAAATAAATGAACATCGCTAAAGTTAAGTGAAACGATAGTGTTTCACATAAAAAATTATCAGCGACGCTCGATCGTGCGTCGCTAATAGGTTCCTGCCAATGATTTCGCGCGGGAAACCCCTTTTTGTTGCTTTTTAGCAACACGTTTTGTGCGTTGCAAAAAGACACTATTAGCGATACTTAGTGGGGCGTCGCAAATGCTGTGTGTCGCAAAAACTATAATTTTTTTGTAGTGATAAGAAACAAAGTTCGATATGGTAACTACTATTCATAGATATATCATCAAATCCCTATTTTCATGACTCTTATTTCTACTCAACTTGGAAGATCTACAACCTCTAAATAAGGTCATAAGGTACTCTTTTAATTCATGTTCAATTCTTCTTTTGAATCACTGTCTTTCTTTTTTTACTAACTTTGTCATCGGAGTGACTACCACCGGAGCCTTTTCGGTGGTCCTTCAACCTTGACTTCTTGACAGGCAGTTCAAAGAAAAAACTTTCAGATCAAAAAAGTGCAATATCAGTATTGATAATATAAATAATTAAAGTTAACACTTTTCTAATAATTTAAGATTTTAGGATAGTTAATTATTAAAATAATGATAGAGAAAGGAAGCTCTATGTTGGAATTTCAATGTGGGATGATTATAATGTATGTAATTGTACATAAAATAATCAAAATTTCAATTGGAAAGTACAATTTTTGAAATTAAAAAATACTACATGATGTCACATCATATTTGATATCTAAGTAAAGACACAAATTGAAATACATATCATTTTTCATTTTTGTAAGCCCACATAAATCACCGAACTGTTTTATTTTAGTGATAATGTATTTTGAGCTGGCAAAGTTTTGCTCTTTCAGGCTTCATACCAATCCGAAAAAGTTGTCATTGTGGCTCAAGTTTCCTCCCAGAATGGAACTAAAATGACATAACTTGTAGCAGGCAAGTGGCTTCCACAAATTGGTGGGTGATTTATGAATTCAGAATAAAGCTGTGTTTTTAAATAAGATAGAAGTGGTAAAAAGTGGATGACACAATTGACATAGCTTCTTTCCTATTCATTTGTTACAAAGACAACTATTTGGACACATCTATGTCTTGGAAAACAGTACATCCACCCTTTACTAAAGACTAGAAAGCTTATAAAACTTGAAAAAGACAATACTCTTTTCAGTTAAAGATTGAAAAGCCTATCAAATTGGAGTCTCCAAATCAGCTGCCAACATTGATATCTTTTGGTTTTAAAATTTAATCTTCCAACTCTTATTTATCTAGTGCTCAATATTCTTCAAACTCTAATCCCATAGCAATTGATATTAGTTAAGAATAGGATAAAATCCAATCAAGAGTCATAGGATTGCTATATCCATGCATTTGCCAAGAGCTCAGAAGATAAGGTGATAAGAAATGTCATACCATTAAGACTTCTGAGCTATGGATGAAATAATATGGTCTTATGGTTATGTCATGTTTTCCACATTACTGCAAATATACTTGGAGTTCGTGCATTTGAAAACATCCCATTAAACTAGAAGTCACCCAAAAACAAAAAATAAAAAAATAAAAGATAGATGACACAATTTCTACCATGTTGTAATCAAAGCTTAAAATTAATGTTCATAATTAATTGTTAAAAATACCTATGATCTTTTCTTTCAAGTGGATAGTTATTTAACGTAGCGTAGATGATAAAATGTATGAGTACGGACCACATGTTATCAATGAAAACAGTGGCCAAAATTGGTAGTGATCAATGAGGTGGACCCTTGATTTGATTATAATTTAAGAGAAGAGCATGTTGCAAATTTAAATCTGATCTTATAACTATAATAATAGTGATTATTTCCCCTTTGTTAACACAATTATATATGCTTAGTTAATTAGAAGAGATTGAATAAACAATGATCAGATTTTTGGGGAAAAATTACCATATTAAAATTGGATGTCTGTATTTCTTTTGCAAGATATATACATGCCCTAATTCCAATATGAAGTCTTGCAAAACAAGGGTTTATATACTTGCATGAAGTGTGTTATAAAGGATGGAAGTACCCATTTGCTTAATTTACCTTGATCTATAAACATTTGTTTTAATTCTCTACAAGTTTTTATGCTGTTTGAAGTCTATGTGTAATATATATACTTGCTAAATGCCATGTTGATTCTATAGTTCACTTGAAAAAAAAAATACTTAAACTTTATTCTAGCATTTAGATTTAGTAGGATCAAGACTACGTGCATCCATCTCTCTTATATAAATTACGAAGGAGTTGTTTTCTCACTTTCAAAAATTCAAAGCATATTTTTATTATTTCCATTGTCAATGCTTAAGCCCTTATGGGTTGTGGATTGTGACAAGGATGAATGTGCCCTTTCTCCAATTTCCACCAAGAGAGGAAATTCTCTCTCTCTATCTATCTATCTATATATATATATATATATATATATCTCTTAAAATCTTTATAAAAAAACGAAAAACTTTTTTATGATTTAACCCATCAAATGGAATTTGATGGACCCAAATATTGAAGCTGTGTAATGGTTGTTAATAATGATGGAGACTATTCATAAACCAACGTGCATGGCTATGTCTTCTCTTCAAACAACTCTTCCAAATATGCCTTTGATGTATGGTCAGAAATAAGAAGCTAATTACTTACTCTCAAAATATGTGTGTATATATATATATATATATATGGTCCAAATTAAGAGGCCTGAGATGGTTTGTAAAGTAAATCGTATATTTCACACGTAACAGCTAATTATACGCGTCAAATACACATAATCACACCATTGTCTTTAACATTTCTCAAGATGCTCTCACTTGAGTCGAAAAAGGGTATTGGTGTTACCCGTCAAGTTTCTATGTTTATAACCACAGCCAATAATAAATAAATAAAACCGTCATAGAATGGAATTAAGGGTTTCAATTCTCATTTCTAATAATTTAAAAAATATATTTTCTAAGTAGAAAAGTAGACATCTGTTTCTCCTAAACCCATTATTTGTGGTCTAAAAGATCTTATTTATAAAGAGGCACATAGCAACTCCGATGGATGTTTTATTTGATGTGCAAATTTTAAAAATTGGCTATAATATAAAATTTATTGTTCTAATTTATTGGCTATAATATAAAGAGGCACACCAACTAGATAATGCCTAATAAGTATGCCCTCCCTCATTCCTAACAATAACACTCACTCCACTCGAATTACAAAGCTCTTTCTTAAAAGAAAGAGTGAGACCTTCGCACCGCATCATTATCTCATGTTGTGTGACATTGTTTCACAAAACTTTTGAATTTTCCTAAATTCAAGAACTCTTAACTTTTTCAAAAAATTAGGAAATATGTGGAGTTTGTGAGAAACTGTCACACGATGACTTGATGTAACAGTCTCACCAAATAATTACTCATTTTTTAGAATCATCAAAATTTAATTTCTTCTTTCCAATATGAGGAATCCACCTAATAAATCTCATTGATTTACCCTACCCCAATTTAATTCCATTATGATTAATCCATAAATCAATCTTATTATTATCTCTAAACATAGTAGTTGCTTTCTTTATAATTTAAAAGGATTAAATTTATTATGTCGAAAAACTCTACCATTACAATAACACCATATTTACCAAAGAATATTAACAAATACCTTTTCTCCAATTCCATGATTAAATTTATCTTGTTAGTCACCCAACAATATCATTATCCTCCATACTTAGTATCCCACCAGAATCTGTAATAAAATTTCAAATATATTTTCCATCTTTACATCGCAAGAAAATATGTTTCATGTTCTCAATCTCATTTGGGTATAAGTCACAATAAATATCAATATTAATACGTCTCCTCTTAAGAGCTTCCTTAGAAGGAATTATACGCTTTAAAAGTAACCACGAGAAAGATCTAATCTTAGAAAGACATTTCAATTTCCAACACCAAGAAAAAATAAATTTTTTTGTTTTCAAATTTCTTTGTTGTCTCTAACTAATCTCATAGCAAACTTATGAGAAAATGAATCATTATTCTTTTGTAGGAATAGGAATCCTATTAATAATACTACCCAATTCATTTTTCACTAGATCTTTAATTTTTTGCTCATTTCAGTGTTTATTGTCAAAAATATAATCTAGTTCGAATCAGTTGTCTTTAGATTCCTAATAGAAACATATTCATATAATGTCCTTTCCGTAACCTATTTATTAGCCCAAAATGATATTTTCTACCATTACCAACAGCCCACCTAATACACTTAATAAAAATATCTTTTGATTTTAAAATATTTTTTCAAGCCAAGAATCTAAAGACTCAAAGACAATTTAATGGATGATTATCTTGAAAAATGTGTCCAAAATACAAATCTCTGTACCCAAAAAACCTATATTTGATCCAGCCGCAGCAAGCGAAATTAATCCAGTCATCAGCCTACCATGTTCCAATGTAGGAGAACAATGTTGTACTAATGTAACAACCAAATACTTTAATCTAGGTTTTCAAAATATAGATTTATTTTTCCTAATGTTACCTTAAAGAGTTACTGTCCAACTCATGTCTGATTGAAATCCCATTATCTATTTTGAAAAAACAAATAAATCGTTGTAATATTATGAGAAGTCGAACATGATTTCTCCGACAATGGAATCAAGCAAGTTTTTATACTGGCATTAAAGGGCTCCAACCAAACACATGAGTTCCACCATCAAATGGTCTGAGAAATCTGTTGTGTGAAAAACATTTAAGGACATTCATTGTGGGCAAGTAGGAGTTAGACAGTGGATGAGGGAAAGGGAAGGAGAAGTGATTGCACGTGTGGCTTCTTTACTTCTCTGCAAATAAAAGGCAACATGTGATGACAAATGACCAAAGCATTGGAAAGGAGACATTGCCACTCAATAAGGACATGAAGACAGGTTAGCTGCACACCTGTTCTTACTTCCTGCACAGTGCTACAACCAGCAGCTAAGGAAATAAAGGAATCGAAAAAGGTAATCTGAATCTTATTTGTTAAAAAAATTATCAGATTAGATCAGATTTTTTGACGGATCTATAAATTTTTAATTCAAATCTAGATTTTTTGACTATTGGATCAGATCCAATAGTAATATTAATATATATTATATATATAATATGTAAAAGTTAAAATATATAAACTTAACTTTAAAAAAAAAGTTATATAATTTAATATTTAACATATTATAAAATTTAAAAATATATATTTTAATATAATATATAAAAAAAAAAAAACTACTATACATGTTATATTTACTCAGATTGCATCATTAATAGATTAGATTTGTTCTATCTATATCCGATTAATTTGACTAAAAAAAATTAATTATATTCAGATCAAATTGAATTACCGAATCAAAAATTTTGTACAATATGCGAATAAATAGATCCATTGATAGCCCTACCTGCAATTACTTGACTCGTATAGCCCACAAGATTCTTTATTAACTCTGTACGTGTTGAAATTAGAAAATTTTAAAGTAATTTTTTTTTTTAATGAAGCATATCTTTTTACACTAAACTAGAAATCTTTTAATGTTAACCAACTGACATTTGGGCACCATGTTCTCTTAATTATGAGAGGTCATTGGTTCAAGCCTCACTTTCCTCAATTAAAAATGTGAGTAATTCAAATTTCTTAGTAGATCAACTCCTCTCTAGTAGAATTAGTTTATTAGCAATTCAAAATTCTTACCCCATTCATGTAAAAACAAAATTTAAGTTTTTCTTTTTTTTGAATGATCGATTAGGGATATCTTGGGTCAGCTTACGCGTATCAAATTAAGTCCCACTCTCTGTAACAATCAGGCCCACCTTTCAAGTTCTAGCTGCCAACAATCAATATAGGTGAGATTCGAACATTTATTCTTAATGTTTTTAACGCTCAGTCACACTCTAAATAATAAAATTAAAATTAAAATTAAAACTTGAGTTAAAAAAACATCACTCCAACTCCAAGTGACGCTTTCATTCATCGAAAAGTGTCATTTCAAGGAACATTTTAAAATCAGTACATGAATTTGTACTTTTGTTTTAAATTTTTTGTTTTCTTATAAAAGTGATGAGATATTACAATTAATCAATAAAATCAACTAAACAAAACAAGTTGCAAGATATCTCTATCATTCCCAAATATTAATGGGGATTGATTCAGGTAAAATGGAAAATCTAAGTACTCCCCCTTTTTCCATACTATTTCCAGAATTTTAACAAATTCTTTTCATTGTGATTCACTTGGCTCTATAGTTTGCACTTTGCAGTTAAATTTGTTCTGGTCAAGAAACTTTAAACTTTGTTACCCAACAACACTTTGTAGTAATAAAAAACTTGCATCATAAAATTAAGTACTTTTCCTTTCTTAGGGGTGAGGTAAACAGTTAGACACTGAAAGGGAAGTGGCATGCATGAGGTTTCAGAAGAAGAAGACACAGTGTCCCACTTCAATACACCCACCATTTGAAAGGATAGCTTCATACTGCAATAATTCTGATATGTCTGTGGAGACAGAAAATTACTCATATTTGACAACTCAATTTCTCATGAAATTATTGGTAGTTGCTCCAAATTTTGGTGGGTCCCTAAAAGCTACTTTTGAAAATGCACGATTTGGTCGAAGCAGTGGCACAGTATCATTAATCGCTCATTTCCAAAGGGAGGAGTAGAGTTTAAGTTCCGAAAGGGTAAGGAGAGGGAGGTTAGTAGAGATTTGATACTACTACCGTGACTAGACTTTTAAAGAAAAAATGCACGATTGGACTCTGTTTGGACACGCGGCAGAAGGAAGCCGTGCTGCATCTGTTCCTAAAATAATTTTTGGAAGGTCTGAAAGGGAAGTTCATGGGGGAGGGGAAGAGGAGACACCTTATGGTGACATTGATGGGTATTAGAATTGCCACCCAACCAGTGGTCCATGCAAATGAACAACAACATCTATATCTAATTAAATGGGTGGTTGTTGGAGTAAACAAAGGTACCCATGTTCCCAATTACGTAGATGGTCCCCTTCCCAACCTCAACTTGTGGGCCACTACAAATTTTAGATCCAAGGCCCACTCATAATTTGGGCTTTCTGTGTGGACTTGGGCTTTTATAGTGTTCAGATGGCACCAACTTGCAGTCTTTTGTAAGCCGAAATGCTTGGCCTTACCCATCTGGCACAATGTTTCCTTCATCTCCAAATGACCCTTCTGGTGAATAAAATTGGCAATATAATAGCACTCCCAAGTACCAAAAACCATGTTAAAAGGCTTATGCATTTTCCATATATATATTGATAGGAAATATATAATTATATAACATCTTATTTAAATTTCTGGGCTACGCCTCAAAACTTTATAAGCCCAGCCCAACTAAAATTCTGGGCTTAACTTGCAGCCCAACGAGGGCCTAGGTGAAGTACGTGGTACACCTATATATACAGCAAGTAGTAGGTAAAGGTTGAATGCCTTTCTAAATGTCTCTTCTTCTTCTACTACTATTTTTATCCTCTCTTATTTTTAATTTTTTTTTTTTGTTTCAACTTCAATCATAAATTTAATCAAATTTCTTTTTATTAGGTTTGGTCACAAATCAAAAACCTTATTTTCAATGAATAAATATCGTTAAGAGAATAAGTTAATTTTGATGATAACAACAAATTAATGATGTAGATTAATAATCTACTTTAATTAATAATGCAAATAGATTAATAAGCTCAAAGGATGATTGATCAAGTTTTGACTAGAGATGAAAAAGATCAACATCATTGACATATTCTTACAAGATCAAATATCAAGTCAAATACAAGACAAATGAAAACACCCAAACTCAAAGAATGATATGAAGACTTCGTTTTCTTTTATTTTAGATTTTTGAGTGAACTAAGATTGATTGATCACAATATAGTACTTAAAGTATTTAAGTGATCAACTAAAATCAATCAACAAAATGATTTTTCAAAGGCATAATATTGTTTAAATCTAAGCTTTGAAAAATCAATGTATTAGAAAAAGATAACACTGAACAAAATAGGCACTAATGCAAAACTATCAAATTCAGTGGATTAAGTTGTCAATTCAGTTGACTAAATCATGTTTATAAAATATGCCTATTTTGTCTCTATTAAATTCTGTCGATTGGACTCAAAACTCAGTCAACTAAATGTATATTTTGTTCATAAGGCCATAAAACACTGCCTATTTTAGTCGACCAAATTAAGCATTCAGTCAACTGAATCGCTTAAGCCATTTTGTGTATAAAATTTACACTGGAAGATTCAGTTGACTTGGCCAAAAACTCAATCGACTGAATGACTCTAAACATAGATCAACCTCTACTCTCTAAACAAATCAGTCAAGTTTTTCAGTCAACTAAATTATGATTCAGTCGATTGAATGATGAACTCAGTCGATGGATTTTGTCAATCTAACACTTTCAAATTCAAGTTTTAAACAGATTAAAAAGGAAGAAACGATTAATTTTTTAATCAAACGATTATATTCTTTAAAAACCTATAAATAGAGGTTGTTGAAAGTATTTATTGCAATCCTTAACATTCACAAACTTTCTCTTACATTTAAATCATTCTTAGTGACTTTAGATCTCCTAATTTTCATATTTAGATCTCAAAATTCTCTCAACTCTTAAATACTTATGATGGGCACCATGGTGGACCGAGTCTTAAAGATCCCTTACAAGTTTCAAATGGGCCAATCACAAGGTCAAGAGCTAATAAGATCAATGAAGCAATGCAAGGATTGGTGCAATCCACTTGAGCCGAGTTTGTAACTTCATCAAGCAAGACCCCAACACTCAAGATGGGCTTAAAAAAAGAAGAACCAGCTTTAATCCATGTGATACAAGCTACAAAGAGGAGCGGCATAGCCTAGTGGTTTTGTGTAGACTTT
Source organism: Nyssa sinensis (assembly GCA_008638375.1). Lineage (NCBI taxonomy): Eukaryota > Viridiplantae > Streptophyta > Magnoliopsida > Cornales > Nyssaceae > Nyssa > Nyssa sinensis. The sequence goes on from CM018038.1 coordinate 27,937,455, forward strand.
TATTTCATTAAGTATATATAGGCGTGTGGGCCTATTTTATGTTTTTATGGTCGTAAGCGTTTGGGCCTATTTAATTTATTAAGTGGATTTCTTTTATTATTTATAATAGTGTAGTTTAGGATGTTTTGGGTCTGAAGATGTTCAGTCCATGTCTTTTAATTGACATAGGCCTTATTCGGCTCTAGAGTTTCATGGAGAGTTTTAAAAGAACTTGTAGCCGCAATTTGGAGGGTGAAACGTGAATGAAGTTTTTTTTTTATAGAGAATTTTCAGTTTTCTCTACTTGTTCTTGATTGAACTAAGAACTTATCCAAGACAAATCCTTTGTGGCATTCTCATCAGATCTAGGATCTTGAAACAAGATTTCAACAGGTCCAAATCATCTTGACTTGATTTTTGGCTTTCTTGGGTAAGTTTCAATTTAATTGTGGGTTTAAGGGATTTCGATCTCACGAGTTCACATCAACTTAAGCATTTATTGATCAATCATTAGAGAGTGAACTTCTACTCAAGGGAAAATCGAAGAATTTATATTAGAGAGGGATAGTATCAAGCCATATAACCAAAAAAAGAAAAAAGATCTAGCTAAAATTTTATATAAACCACGTGAGTTCAAAATTCAGTTATAGGAAACTTGGATATATATATATATATATATATATATATTCAAAATGCCCCAAAAAAAAAAAAAAAAAGAAATGTCTTTTTTATATATCTAGTCAAGTATGACATAAATATGTAGAAAAAAAAAACTATTGAAGTGGCACTCTACGATCCCTTTAAGAATAGAAATCATCTATTATCGAATCTGAATCAATATTTTCAACAAGTTCCTTTTCAAAATAGATAATCATGGAATCTACAAAAACTTAATCCTCCATCTTGTTTTGAAGTGATGTCTTAACAAGCTTCATAGCTGAAAATGCTCTTTCCGTAGTTACTGTGGAGACAAGGAGAGTTAATACAAGACAAATCAATTTTTCAATCAAATAATAGTCCTTTGACTTCCTTGTTTGAACTAATCCTCGGCATACTTCAGAAATGGTAGACATATTCTAAAAATTCTGATGATAAGGTACATCAAGCTCATAATGTTTCGACTGACATCTCAAAAGATGTATCTTTTTCTCAATGAAGTCTTGAGGATAAAATTTCTCAGCTAATTTGCAAATATCATCAATTTTAAATGATTTATAAGCATCTCTAGGATCCAAAGTCGAACTAAGAATGGGGATTTTCATTACCTCCTTATTGAATCTATTATTTAGCTCCGTCAATTGAAAATTTATTGCAGCGTTGAATATATCAACATGGTAGTAATGCTCAACTATTGTTGCCGACAAGAATGACCAATACCTATTTTATAACAAACACTCAAATCAGGTATATCAATGCCATTTTGTTTGCAAAATGATTCTACATCCCTAAAAAAAGTATCCTAATCACCTTGTCTCAATTTCTAAAGAAGTGTTTTTGTACTTGAGACTAGACTCATAGCATTTAAGATATCTTGAGATTTTTGCTGCAAAGGTCAAAAAATTATGTCAGTGATTCCCATAATTTTCTTCAGTAAATGAACATAAATATGAATTCAAAAGACCTTATTGTAATTAAAGCACCAGTAACTTTCCCGCGTATAAAGTTAGTGGATCCATCCTCTATAATATTTTGAAAAACTTTACATGTTGCACAATACCTATCAATTAAGTTGGTAACAAAATCAAAATGAAAGCTTTAACAAGTAGCTCCAAGTCAATGCAAAGTACCAATCTGATTAGCTTCTCTATGAGTCTCACATTTACCAATAGCTAGCATATGTGCAATTTCAACTACTTGAGTGGATCGAAACTCATTATTGCGTTTGGGAGAAGTGCTAACACGAATGACAATAAAAGTTAACATTGAAAAAAATAGCCTAATAGAAGCCATATCTTTAGATGCTGCAACTAATGCTAATTGAAGTCGATGGAGAAAGTAATGCACATAATATGTATATGAGAAATCTTTAAGAAATAGTGCATGCAGTCCATTCCATGCACCACACATATTGCTAGCAACATCATATCCTTGGCCTCACATATTATGAATATGAAGATTGTAACAACCGAGGACATTAGATATCTTCTTTTTAAGAGTTAATGCAACGGTGTCTTCAACACTTATAACCTCCAAAAAAAAAGCTCATGTACAAAACCATCATCATCAACAAATCTTAGTGTTGATAATAGAGTTTTGATGATGTATATACTTGATGTAATCTAAGCATCAACACAAAAATTAATGTTTATATGATAATTGAACTATACTGTCATGTTTTCTCTTATATGTGAAATAAGAGAAATCTTGAGCATAATCAAACAATTGCAAAGTATAAAACCCAAAGTGATAATCTTGATAGTATCTATACTAAATATTGACACAAATTAACATATGATTTTAGTTGTGCATTACATACGTAAAGATAACCAATGTGAAACTTAACTTGTATATTGCATTTATAGACATGGATATTGTGTGATTATAATTGAAATAATGTACTAAATCTAGGATCATAAAAAAAAAAAATTCTATAACTTGCTCATGAAGATGATATTTAATATTTAAAGTAATATTATGGCCTAAGCAATACACTAATGTTATAACTTGCTAATGTACTTAGGATTGATATAAATCATTAAGCAAGAATAGCTAAGTAATGTGTTCAACATTTGAGCAAAAGTATGTGACATGTAAAATTGCTCAACTAAAGATAAAAGAAAATAAAAGAACTATGAGCAAATCTTGATATAGCTCATTACCTCTAAACAAAAATCTTAAAGTTTATAAATTAAGATAGGTATACATGCTCAAAAATGTTGAATCACATGAATAGGTTAGGTTGTTCAATTGCATAATACTAATTGGCATTCAAATATGCTTTTGAATCTCATGAAGGTCAACATATATAAGTTGTGCATAAGGTTTAGCATGTAAAACATATGCATGAAGTGAAATTTTTAGATTCATGCATATTCGAACAAATGCACAAACTAATTTTAAGTCATGACATTCATAAGCTCTTATCAATGAAAAAATGAGCAACTAAGACTAAGGTCATGATATTTACGATGCATCCTTATAATAACAAATGTAGGACGTCTTTCATGAATAAAAAAATGTAATAAACATAAGATTCATGAATGACTTTATGCTTGAACATTTAACCATATAATTGGTCCCTTGAATTGAGCTTTATAACATGTACTTAAATGTGATCTAACCATGCAACCTATAAGTATTTGTTAAATCTTGAAACAAGTTGCAAATCAAGTGGATAATATAATGGATGAGGCAACAATGCAAATTGGTCAACTAAATCAAGAAAGAGATGACCAATACTTGAAAGGTTTAAGAAAATAAAGAAATTCACGTCAAAGTTCAAGTATCAAGTCAAATTCAAGCAAGCGGATAGACTTGAGCCTGAGGAATCAAATGAAGTCAAGTCAAGACTTTAATTTTTATTATTTTGGATTTTTGAGTAATTTAGGATTAATTGATCAAAACGTAATATTCAAAACATTTAAGTGCTCAACTAAAATCAATCACAAAATGATTTTTCAAAAGGAAATATTTATAAACCTTAAGATTTGAAAAATCAAGTTAAATCGAAGTAAAAAAATTTAGAAGGATTGATTAATCATGAACTTAATGCATTTCTATTTAAGTGATCAATTAAAATCAATCAAAAAATGATTTTTTAAAATATTTCAATAATATACTTTAAGCCTTAAAAAATTAAGTTATTTTATAATCAGAATTTTGGTTAAGATAGGCAAAATACACAATCTACCAAAATCAGTCAAACTATCAGTCGCCTAATTCTCAAATCAGTCGACTGATTGTTTTTACAAAAATGAACCTCTAAGCCTTCATAAAAGTCAGTTGACCTTTTAGTCGACTAGATTATGATCTAGTTGATTGATTGTTGAAATCAGTCGGCTGATTTTGTCGATCTAGCAATCACGGATTCAAATTTTGAACAAATCTAGAAGGGGTAATGACTAGTTTTTGAAACCCAATGGCTATATCTTTCAAATACCTATAAATAGAGGTTTTATATATCATTCATGGCTAACAACTCTTGCACATAAACTTCCAATCTTTGTTATTGACTTTAGATCTAACAACTTTCAAATCCAGATCTAAAAGTTCTACTTGATCATCTTTAAATACTCTGAGTTTATCATTAATCAATCTATAGAATGAGAGCTTTCATTTTACCAAATACACTCTTCAAGAGAGTACTATTGCTAGTCTTTCTTCTTACATCTCATTGTGGTGAGATTTATGGATAGGTTCTATCCATGTAAGAGACAAATGGGGTTTTGCTAAGATAAGAGGACTAAGGTCATCGCTTTGAGATAAAAGGGTTGCAGTCTTCGCTTTGTAAATGCTTGGTCTCCACTTGCAAGGAGGTCGCTATAGTAGAAAAACTTAAGTGAGGATGCTTGAGTCAAGGATGTAGGAAGTTTTTTGAACTTCGTAAAAATCTTGTATTTGCATTTCTTCTCCCTACTCTCTTTTACTTTCGTGCACTTTAATTACCTTATATTTTTAAGATTGTAAAAGGTACCAATATTTACAAAATACCCTATTCAGCCTCCATCTAGGGTAAATATCTAGGCAACACTTAGAACAATGGTCATTTGCTTTCTGTTAGATTCATCACGTGTTTCATCAATAAGAATACAAATTTTGGCATCTCCAACTTCGTCACGGGTCTTATTTCTCACTTTATTAGTAAGAATGTGCAATACATATCTTCTTTTGAATCTGTGGTGAGGTATACTTGGCATTTATTGGAGATTTTTCTAAGAAAACTTTATCATTAAATTTTGTGACAAACTTTATCAATTCAATGAAATTTCCACAAATTCTTGAATCTAAGGATTCATCGTGACTTCTAAAAGCACATCCTTGAAATGCCAACCATCGAACACTCTCGATTGTAATCATGAGTTGCAACCGATTTCTCAAAAAAAATTTAGAAGGTTGTGCATTCATGACTTTGTCAATATGTCATGTTAGTTTTAGCAAATCCTTACAAGCTCTTGTAGCATTGTTATGTGGTGAGGTGGGACTTCTTATGACTTAAAAAGGAACAATTATGTCCATCATTAATTCTCTTTCAACTATTAAACCTTTCAACGGTAAATGTAAGACTAGTCACTGGATTATTCTAAAAGATAAAATATGGAAAACAAAATGTTTTATCCTTTGAAAGAGAATACTCAAGCCAAGAAAATTTTGTGAACCACGAATATTGAAATCGACGATATTGTTGTCCTAATTTAGAGCTTGGATATTCTGGAAGATTAGGTTGAAATGGCCCATCTTTGATATAAGCCCGTCTAATCTCATCACTTTGATTAACGGGATATTGCCATATTTGAATACGTAATCCCGGATCTCGTTCAGGAGAAATATCATCAAGTTCTTTAAATTCGACTATTTAACATTTAGAAGAAGGTTGCTCTTCAAGAATTGAAGCATCAAAATTAGATATGGAAGGTGTATCACTTTTTTATATATCATCATCTCTTAGTTTAAAGAATGAATAAATAATTTTTTATCGCTTGAGATTTTGTTGATGATGTGACATTATAATGTAAAGTTACAAAGTAAAAAAATTAAATTAATAAAATTGTTAGACAAATAGTTGTGTGCCAAATAATAGAAACAATAATACAAATAATTTAATATATGTGCACATGTGCAATTAAACAAAATAATTGAATCAATAGATGTACGCCTGTGCAATTGAATAAAATACTTAAATCAATAATACAAATAATTAGATATAAGTGAGCCTATGCAATTGAACAAAATAATTGAATCAATTATCTTAAAATAAATTTAACTATGTAAGCCTGTGCAATTGAATAAAATAATTAAGTCAATAATACAAAATAAAGAATATTTTAAAAAAATGTTTTGACTATGAATAAAACATGTTACATGACCTTACCAAGCTGATGCAATCCGAGCAATTAACTTCACAGAGAAACACACTGGATGCTCTTATGTAGTGCCAAAAAAGTACCAAAATGCTGAAATAGTAACAAGAAAATATTATTTGACAAGCCAACAACAAATTATATTGTATTATAGTATATTAGTAGTACCAAAACTTTTCTCTAGTTTGGCATATTTGAATTATGAATACAGAATACCAATCATAACTACAAATAGACAATACCCAATCACATAAAAAAAAAAAAAAAAAACCATTCATATCACAAAGCATGCACCAAAATTTCATGTAAACAAGTATATATTTTTATTTTACTTTCTTTGTTCTTAGTAATAAAACAATAAAAACTATCAAACAAATAATTTTCTTAGCATCCAAACAAAAATCCAAAATCAAGTTGCGATTTGTAACATGTTAGTATGTTATTGCCTTACTTTAGCCGACATGATATGCTGAAACCTGAAGGAATACAAACCGAGACATGCAACACTGGCTGGCACAATATCCCAAAATATCACAACTTCTAACTTTTGTCTTTTGCTGGATTTAATTATGGCATGGGCTAGTTTATGCCTTTTGGGTTGGGTTAAGTTAAAACTAAATTGGGCCATAAGTTAAGATGGGCTAGATTTATATTGGAGTGGGCTGCTTTTATTGTATCATTCAACTCTAAAAAAGAGCATTATTTGATAAACTTTTTGTATCTTTTTATTATGATGAGGTTTGCTGGTAAGTGTTACTCTTACAAGATAAAATGAGATATTTTACGGGACAAAGAGTTAGGAGTTCTTTTGTAAAAATTTGACCTCCAGTTGCAAGGAGATCAAGATAGTGGAAAAACTTAACTGAGTTTAGTTGAATCAAGGACGTAGAAAATTTTTCGAATCTCGTAAAAATTAATGTGTTCGTTCTCTCTCTTTCTTTACATGCTTGTGCATGTTTAATATTTATTTTTAAAATTTATAAAAATAGCCAATATTTGAAAAATATCCTATTCAACCCCTTCTAGGGTAAATATCTAGGTAAAAAATTACATAGGTATGAGGGGCAACACACCGGCATTATAAGGCTAAAAAAAATCCAAAAAACTAAGGATCACAGTAGCGTAACACAAATAAGTGTGGCAGACTAAACACCTGAAACTCGTCAAGGAAACTAATCTGCATCAAGCTACTATTCTTTAGTAAGTTGATAGGGCAAGATAAACCTTAATCTTTTTGGGGTAACCAATAATATTGTGTTAGTGCCAAAAGAATGATGCTAAACTCATTGCAATTTCTCGTTCCAATATAATGTGAGGCCCCACTTTATTGTATCTTGAAGTGAGAAAATGCAGCGGGTTAGCATTTTTGATGCCCAAGAGATTCTATTAGAACCCTAAAAATTCATTCTTGATAGCAGTATGTTCCTCTAGTGTCAAACCATTAGAATCATAAATATTCAAGATCTTGTTCCTAGCTCTATGACAATTTACTTGCTTATAGAAGTATGAAGTTCTTATCACCGAATTGAACCCATCTCATCCTCAGCTAAACTTTGATCGGTAAATTATAGTCTAAAAATTATTTCCAAAATAATTAAATCAGCATTATAAGGATCCTAAGCTAGGCTCTCTTGAAAAAATCTTAAAAAATATCTAGCTTGGGAAGTTCTACTAGAATTGTTGTTGAAGAATCTTTTATTGAATTGTTTAAGGGCCATATTGGCCTTCTTAAGCTTTAAAGTGAGTTGCAGTATTAAGTTACCACTAATCTGGTCAGTCCAAACAAAAGCCAATAGAAGGGCAAAGTCTTGATGTTGCATCTAATATATAGTTATAAAAACTAAAAGGATACTTGACCCCAGGAGTAGGAGAGATGACAATACACAAAGCTGGATTGTGGTATGAGATACCAAGAATATCAAAATAAGCCAGAGACTCGAGGTACAACTGCAACAAGAAACATTCACCATGACTCTATCCACACAAGAATAAAACTGACCCATTCCCTAAAGATTAAGATCCAGGGACAAAGGTTTTAAAAGAATAGGTTTATTGTTGAATGACCAAGGTTTCAAGTCTGACACTTGATCTCTGGTTATATATTGCTCAAATTCGAAATCAAACACTCCTTGAGAAGAAACACCCGAACCGTCCCAACTTCTACCACCTACAAGTCTTAAAGTTTTCCATGGCCTTGAAATAGGGTTTAGACCCTAAAACATAGGTAATCAGAGTGTTTCTCCATCGATTCAAATACTCTGCAACTTCCTTAAGACTAATTATTACTTTAGTGTATCCATTAATTAATGGTGGTGGGGGAACAAAATCCAATTTGATAATATTTTCACGCATTCAATTCTCTCCAAACAACGAAATCCACTTTAGTGGAGGTTCAGCTTTCATTTACTTCAAGAAACTAGGGTTTTCCTAATTGGAACTAGCAAAAGAACTCAACTTTCCCACTCGAGCACGGAGAGATTGGGAATCAAGTTTCAATTTCGGTGTAGAAACTAACTTGTGTGATTCAAGAATAAATGCAAATCAAGATGTGCCCAATGGTAAACTAGGTGGAACCATTCAGGGCGGCTCAACATATTCAGAGGCCTAAAGCAAAATTGTAAAATGAGGCTTTTTTTATTTATGATAATTTTATAAATTTTTTTATTTAAAATTTATTTTTCTAACTTTTTGATATGCAAAACTACTAATTAAGTTCTTATAATGAATTTTTTCTAACATTGCTTTTTCAATTGATAGTATTGCCAATCCATTTAATCTTACTTGAGACATTGTTGATTTTAAGTAAGATTTTATTAATTTTAGTTTTGAAAAACTTCTTTCTGCCGAAGTAACGGTTACGGGAATTGTTAACATTATTCTATAACAATTATTTTATATATTTTTAATAGCTAATACAAATTTAATAATCAAAGATTCAATGATCTAATTACAGTAAACAAAATAGAGGCAATCTAATTGTATATGTTTTAAAAGATAATATAAATTTTAAATTAAAAAATTCAAAGTTAGAACAATTGAACCTGATTATGGAGCAATTTAGTCTTCAGATTCAGCAAACATAAAAGAAGCTACTCAAAATTTCTAATACTTCACGGCTCACGCACTAGTAACTCGCCAACTCCAAATGGTTTCACTTGCGAAACGTCAAAGTCTAATACAGTAAACAAAACAGAGCCAATAAAATAAAGCGGCGGCGCAGCTGGGGCCTTGGGCAAGGAAAAAAAAAAAAAAAGAGAAAAGAAGGATTATAAAATAAAGAGGAAAGGATGGCTCTTGACTGAAGCAAACAAGGGAAGAGAAGGGTGCGGAGAGCAGGAACCAGGAAAAGAAAAGAGAAAAGAAGTGGCTGGGCGCTGAATAGAGAAAGGAGGAAAAGAAAAAAGAAAAGAAGAAAAGAGAGAAGCTCAGGAGCCGTTGCCAAAATGCCAGGTCGTAGAGTATTTTTCAGAAAATATAGCAGGTTGTTAGGTTACAGATTTCTTTTTAGAATTAAAGAATGAATTTTATAAATAAAAAATAAGAACGTTAATTATTGAAAAAAGTAAAATGAGATAAACGAGAAGATAATAAATATTATCAAAAAGTAGTTATTAGGTGATAGTTGTATAATAAAAGAGAGAAATTAAGAAGACGAAAAAATTTATTTATTTTATTATAATAAATATATTTTTTAAAATATAAAAAAATTATGAGACCTAAAAAATTGGGGGCTAAAGCTAGAACTTTAGTGGCCTTACTGTTCGGCAACTCTGGAACCATCCGAGTGGATATCTCACTTAAAATGCCGTTAAGACATATTTGGCTCATGCGTCATAGGGAACAATTGCATCCCACGCACCACCCCACCTTGTTCTATTATTTCCCTTTCCTCCAAATCTACTATCAAATTGTCAGAGAGCACCAAACTCATTTAAAATTTTAAGTTAGAAAGAATGTAACTTAAATATTTAATACTCTAACACACAACTTCACATACATCAATTATAATTATTAGAATGACAGTTAATTTTGAACATGTGACCTTTTGCCTTACCATGTTAAACAATTGATCATTTAAAAATTTAAATTGTTAGAGAATGTGACTTAAATATTTATTATGCTAACACAAATCAAACTAAGACTTCATCCTCATATCAAAAGACGAATAAGGAACTCCATTCTTAGAATCCTTAATACCCAGATTACTACCAATTGGAATTTGACTGCTGCATGTGGCATGAAGTTTTGTTCCACCCTTAGCAATGGCTATAGAATCCTCTTTAGCAACTTCCTTAACTTTCCTATCAAGATTAATCACCTCCATGGCAAATGGAGTGAAATCAATCAAGATAGAACTACACGGAATAGCTGGAACAGCAGGCCCCAACTTCACAGAATCATGTAAAAGAACAGGTATTTTTGTTTCACTCTAAAACAATTGATTAATGCTGTAATGGGTAAGCTCCTTAGCGAGCTCCATAATGTTCATGCTATTATAGAAGGTAAAGTTGATAAGCTTAGCTGGGAGTATCACCCCTCAGGTGAGTTTTCCGTTATGTCTTTATACCAGTGGTATGAATCTAGCATGGGTCTTGATGTGGAAAATTTAAAATCCATTTGGAATAAGTTTGTTCCTCCTGGAGTCCAATTTTTCGGATGGCTAGTTTTCAAAGGTAAACTCAAGACTGCGGAATTCTTATTAAGGATAGGGTTGTCAATTATATTGAGGATGGCTACTGCCATTTTTGTAGGGGGGGATTTTAAGTCGGCAAATCATGTTTTGTTATTGTGCAAAAAGGTATGGAAAACTTGAGTGGAATGCATAAAATGGTGGAATATTGCTTGGGTGCTACTTGGTTCAATTCATCAATTGTTGAGTTGGTGGTTTAGTTTCAATTTTCCGAAAAAGATCAAGATTATTTGGAATGTCCTGTCATTGACCATCGTGTGGTCAATTTGGAAATTGAGGAATGGATGTATTTTCGAGAAGAGAGTGTCGAATTGGGAAGTGTTGTTAGAAGTCATTAAAACCAGGTTGATTATTTGGCTCAAGCATAATCCCTGTTGGGATGATTTGCCAATCACAATGTTGTTTTATAATTTTCGTCGGATTTTTAAAATTTTTGGAGAAATTTTATGTAGTTGAATGTTTTCATGTGCAGATGAAAGCAAGTTTGTGATAGTTTATGAACTCAGTTCTCCTTTATAGGAGTTTGTTCTGAACATGGTTTTTGTTCATAGCTTTGGGCTGTTGGAATTTTGTGGTTCTTAGCTGTGTGTCGGGTGTTGTTTAGTTGGCTTCTTGCCAACTGATTTATGTAAGTCTTTGTATGGAGTTGTTGGCATATGATTAATAGGTTCTAAGGTGTTAATCTGGTTAGAATGTTAGTTTTTTATCATGATGTTTTTTGTAATTTTTTTTATCAATAATAATTTTATAAAAAAGTTGTATTGCAGAATTTTAAACCCATAAAAAAATTAAATTTATTGTTGTTGTTATGTAAAAGAAATGAATTTGAATCATTACTATTATTATGGTCCAGCCATAGAGAACTTCTAAAGTAAGGTTTAGGTTGCTAAAGGAGGATTACTGAAAAAGATGAAGATGATTATCAGAAAAGTGCAGCCTTCACTACCATAATGCTTCTTGGAATCCAATGCACAACTACAAACCCTAAGAAGGCCACGTCCTCAAAGCCTCTAATATTGTGTTACGTGTACACCATAATCATTGAAAAATTTTACTTGAGCCTGACATCCCTTGACCATCCTACCAATAATAACATATACAGGCTTTGAAGTCAAGAAATAATAAAGATGAAAATTAATGTCGACTTCTCACTGTACAAGGATAGTGCTGCAAGGATATATAACGTAGTCTTCGATGCAGGTCCATCATGTATTTATTTTTAAATATTTAAATAATTAAGATAATATAACATGCATCTAAAATATATTTAGACAAAAATTGAGAGAAAAAATTAATACAACCGTGTCTAACTTCTCATGTACTCTTTTTTATATGGTCTACAAAGCTATCTCAACCATAATTCCAATGACAGTGTTCATAGAAACCGAAACAAAGACCTAATATTAGCTTGACTAGTAATTGTAGTATCACTCCAAGCTTGATGTTTTGTTTGGTAGGGGAGAAGATTGAGGAAAAAAACTTAAAATTTTCTTTTCTTTTCTTTTCCACCATCTTACCGTCAGAAACAAAAGATAAGAAAAAGATTAAATAAATATATATATTTACCTGAATACATTTGGCGATATGTCAAAATAAATGGATCGATTTAGCGTAGTCCATTTGTATAATAATATTTAGTTCGTGTGCAATATTTTAGGATTCTAAAGCACATGCATACCCAGAGGATAAAAGATATGAAGTAACTCACCTTCACACAGTTCCAAAAGAGGAAAGACAGAGATGGCCTTCTGCATTAATCCACTTGCACAAGGAATTAAAGTAACTGGTGAAATCTTTGCTGTGGAGGGTCAAGTGCTTGGCATATATGTAACACAGTAACAGTGCTATACATCAGTGTTTCTGTACTGTCTTCAGAGGGTTTCTCAAAGAAGCATTTACAGGGCTAATTTGACATGCTAGCCCCCTCCAAACTATAGAGATCCATCAAAACAGTACAGATGAACTCTGTGATGGAGGTGGACAGAATGCCAAAATGGCTCTGCAACATGGCCTCTGAGAAGCCATGGACAGAGAGATGAGAATGTTTGTCTGCTAGCTATTGGAAGACGGTTAGAGTTTATATAGTGAATGGGGTGGATAAGCGTGCATGGTGGTGATGTACGGATTTAAGCGCTAGCCTTGTGGGGAATATGGTGATGTATATTTTCAGCTTTTGACCTCATGTTAGTTTCTCTTTTAACACCTTTTTTTGACTTGCTAGAAAATGGAGACTGCAGAATGGGCTACATTTGTCTCCCACTCACTATGTCAAGTCCATTGTCAGCTACTTCTCTATTGATCACATTCAACTCCTCCTTCTTTGATCTTTTGGCCTTTTTACTTTTGTTTAACCACATTAGTGGATGGCATGATCATGGATTGGGTATAAAGTTCTTTATTTATTTTTCTCTATTTTTATTTTGAAAAATGACAGACAAGGGGTTTTGAAGTCTTAAATCCACTACATGTAGGGCCATTTTTTAAATTAATTAATTTTTTATTTTGAAAATAACTTTTTTTAAATTTACATATATGTGTCTCGTTTGTGATTTTTTTCATGTATATTAAATGATTAATTATGATAAAATTAAAATGAAGTTAAAAATTAGGGGGTGAAATTAGAAAAATTAAAAAGATAAGAATTAAAATAAAATTTGAGATAAAGTTTAAAAGTGAAAAGTATAATTTATTCTAATTTTTGTTTTAGAAAAACCACAAAAAGATCCAAGAAAAAGAGCTGGAAAAAATGGTGCTTGACATTCCACTTAGAGAAGGGAAGCCGAGTGGACCAGTCAAGTCAACTAAGTTGTCTTACAATCGTGGCATAATAGCTCCAAATTTCATTCATGAACCTTCAAAGTAGAGAAAACTGAATTATAGTAACAAACTCGTTGCCTGGGAGTATTTTCAAGTAATAAATGACCTATAATACTTATAAATTTATTTATTTATTTATAATTTTTTATATAGCTAAGTATTTATTATAAAATAAAATTTTTATGATACTTAAAAAAAAATACTAAAATATTCTTAAAATAAAATTTTTAATTCAAAAAGTTCAAGACACATATTTTCTATCTAAAAGATTTAAAGAATAAACTTTTAATATAAAAAGTCTGATTGTTAACTTCCATCTTAACACCGTTAAAATATATTACTGACTAGACTAAAATAAGTTTTCAAAATATATTTTAGAAAAAAATATATAAAATAAATTCTTTAATCCAAAAAAAATCATAATATTTTATCAAGTAAAATTTTCTTTTTTAGACTTTCTAGATAAATAAAAAATGTTATATATTTTTTTTATTTGAAGAATTTATTTTATGAACTATTTAATATTTTTTTAAATGTATTTTGAAAGTTATTTTAGTCTACTCAATAATATTGTTTCATAGTGTTAAGATGAAAGTTTACAGTTAGACTTTTTTTGTAATAAAAAATTTATTTTTTAGATCTTTTAGACTGAAAAATTTTATCATGAATTTTTCAAATTAAAAATTACAAAAATTTGTGATATATGCAAGACGATCCGCTAGTCAAAATCCAGTGTGACATCTTGTTATTACATAGAAGTGTAGATATATGCCAAATATACAAATTACGCAAGATATGGAAAGATTGTGCTTCGGAGGAAGAAGCACATCAAAAGCGTCCTCAAAATATGACTTTAGTTGAATGGGAAAGTCTTTTGAATTTCTGGAACGATCCCAAACACTAGGTATAAAATTAATTGTAATAATTAAATATGATATTTTTTATTTTTTAAACCTATATATGTTGTACTTCAAGAAAAATTTCTTTTATTAATGCAGGCTAACTGCTCGAAACTTAAAGTTCAGCATAGGGCATTTGTATGCACTCATCAGGAGATGGTAAGGTGGTCATGTCTGAAGCTTAACTGAATTATGTAAGAACAACTTAAAGTGTTTCATTTTAATTTTATTTTACTTAATAGTTTTTAATACTTTTTATTGATATTTATTTTTAAATTTTGTTTGTAAAACTAGATGAAAGAGATGCAGTCGAAGACACTAACAAACGGTGAGACTCCATTGACCCCGGACTCAGCGCAAATTCGGGTTATACTGGAGGTTTGGGATATAGAGCTAGCTAAGTCGACTATGTCAATATCAATTATATATAGGGAGAAATACAGAATTAGAGGAGGCTCTTAGAAAGACTCAAGAACATGCTAGTGAGTTGAGAAGTAGACTTAGAGGTTGTAGAGGCATTGGTAGAAAGTCAACAATCAAATATGCGAAACATGCAGTCTCAATTAAATATAATGTCTTGGGTAAATCAGGATTTCTTCCTTTTGCTCCTCCTTCATGGTGAGATTTTTACTTAGCAATATCTAATTTAATAACACTTAAAGGGGTAACTCAAATGAATTGGTAGACGTACCTTACACTCAGAGGTCCACAGTTCAAACCCCTCACCTTATGCCTTGTGGAATTTGTGGTGTGGCTCTCATGAGGTCAAGGGAATTAATTTAGTAACAAAGTTGCTGAAATACCTCCTACTTGAAACAAAAAATCTAATATAATAATATATCTAATTCTATCTCAGGTTATTTTTTATTTTATAAATTAAGTTTTAAAAAATTAAACGAAATCAGTTTTGTATCAACAAATAAAAATCTATAAAAATTTGGCAGGATAAAAGAATGGTTGAATACTTTTGAAAGACTAAACTTGAAGTCTTATTACAATTATATGCTATTAAAATTATAATTTGCATGTTATGTTGATATTTAGTTATTAAGCATTTTATTGCAAAACATGTTCCATAACTGAGCCAATTTCATAATTTGTTATATGCTCCTTTGCATGATTATTGTTATATATTTGCTAGTCAAACTTAATTTGATTTTACAACCAAGTTTGCAACTTTGAATTTACAAATTTTTTATTTGATAACACTACTTGCAGTCGTGAAGATTTGAATTTCAAAAAAATTACATGCTGCTTTAGAGTCGGGAACATTAAAAAATGCAAAAATTATATTTTTTAGTAATTTAAATTGATAAAATATCAATTTATAAATCTATCGACCAAAATTGACTAATGATATACCACAAAAGAGCGAGACCAATCATCGATCGACACGTTTGTCTATAGTTCAGCTCACGCTCGGCCATTCAGGACAGATTGAAAGGTCGGAAAAGGCCGAGCACATGCCTCCAGAGCATATACATATCTAGATAAAGATTACGGAGTTAATCGCATGGCTCCAGAGCTCATCACTGCCTTAGCAGGCTGCCGAGCAGGGAATAAGGAAACAGTCTTCAACAAGGAAACTATTACATATGTTTATCTCTATCTATGGTGCAATGTCCAACAAGGAAACTACTATTTCCAATGATCAGATCCCTACTTTCATGGCTCCAAATCCTAATCAACTTAGGAAAGCCACGACCTATAAATTAAACCCTAAAGGTACGCTTTATTTCATGCTCATTCTTTGGCTTTCATTATAGTCTTTTCAATTCAGTTTACTTACTTAAGCATCGGAGCGGCTACCGCCGGAGCCAATCCGGATAGCCCTCTAATCCCCATTTTTTTAGTGTTCTACAGGTCGCGGAGTCCAGATTTCTTGCGAGCCAAAAAGTGCAGCATCAGTTTGGCGCCGTCTGTGGGAAAGGAACTAATCTCCAAGTGCTCTATTCACAAACTTAATCTCTTCCTCACCGGAGAACCATGGCCCCCAATCTCCGACCAAGGCAGAACGCTCAAAATCTGCAAAGCTCTCAACGTCGGCCGCCTGCTCCACGAGCAAGAAGGCCAACGGTTGATCCCATGCGACAAGAGATTGAATCAATCAAACGACACAACGAGTTGGTACAAGAATAGCTACTTGCCATATCTAGAACTCTGGCAATGCTTACACAAAATCATGGGACGAGTCCTCCAAACCCGCCGGTCAATATTGCTGCAGGGAACACAACCCCTTGTTATCACTGAGAATGAAGAGCCCCATGAGGAGGCTCCAAATAACCGGCCTAGGCACCCCCAGGGTGTTGCTCACGTCAATAGAGATCCACAGCCATCAGCAGCCCCAGGCTGGGGAACACTAGCCTTCGTCCCTGATGTCCATTACCAAAGCACTATTAAAGTCCCAACTCCAAGAGCTTCGGGAGCACATCTGGCACCACAGGAGCCGCAGCCCCAAGCAGCACCAATCCCTCCAGCTCAGAACCTTCGGAACCCTCCTCCATCTGTGGGACATGCTTAGCCTAACTACCCTGAAACCGAGGCTATAAGGCAAGGTTCACAAGAAGTCCTGGCTTAGAGACCCACGGAGGATCGAAGAAATTGCAGAATCTATGGACCGAACAGTAGCTGTGAGACTTTTATGATTGAGTTTATGATTTGAATAATTGTCTTAATAATTTGAGACTTTCAGAAGAAAAAAAATGTTTTTAGGCAAAAAATAAACTCATTAGATTCATGAAAAGATGAAAACTTGATTTACAAAGTCATAAACAGATGTAAAGAAAAAAATGCATTCGTTCATGACAAAGTATGATGAAACTGCTTATAAATAGATTTTCGCTAATTAATTATTTGCAAATTTTAGAAAATAAATACAGACCATCCTGAAAAAGTACCAAGAAAAAAACACAAGAAAAATCTGAAATTGTTGAAATAACTTTGACTGATAAGGTTGTAGTTGAAAGAAGTCAACGTTCTTTTAGAAAAACTTCTTATTATAGAAGATACTGATCAATTTATTTTATCTATTGAAGATGAACAAAAGGAGTCAATAGAAAATAAAATTGAATTTATTTCTATTGATGTTGTTGAAACAATTGGTACAATAGAAAAAGAAGAGGAATTCATTGAGAGTTCTCTTGTGGAGAAAGAAGAAGAAGAAGAAGAAGAAGAAGAAAATTCAGACTTTGTAGATTTTACAAATTCTTTTATGGAAGATAAAGCAAAAATTTCCATGGTAGTTGTTAATATTAAAGATGAAACTAAACCTGAATTAGTGAAGGATAATTTTGATGATTATGAGAAGATTGAAATTATAGTAGAACAAGAAGATAATTTTTATTTTATTACATGAACATTATTGACATAAAAACAAGAGCAAAAAATCACAGATTTCATAGAGGATGCAAAAGAAGAAATTTTTTAGTCTTTCATTGTCTTTGAAAAGATTCAACCATTGATATTGGGTTATGGACGAGTTCATAGTTGTATACATCCAATCAACTTGAAGACGAGTTCTTTTCAAATGGGAGACTGATGTATGGCAGGTTTAGTATCCTAAAAATAAGGAAAGTTATTTTAGATTTGTATTAAGATTATTTAGTTTCTAATTTTGATTTATTCCTAATTTTTCTAGTTTTCTTATTTTATTAGGATTTGTATAAAAAATATAGGAATTAGTAGATTCCTATTTGAATTATTAGTCTTTATTGTAGTAGGATTAATATAAAAATAGTAGTTTTTGTTCCTTAGTCAAAATAAGAGTATTTCAACACTATAAATATGATATAATAGGTCATTATCAAGATATTTTTTTTATCAATAATAAATAATTATAAATTTTGAAGAATTATTTATCTGATTTGGATGAAGAGTCTCATGTTACTTATTCTATAAAAGATTTGTTGTACTCAGTTCTTGTTTTCGCATTTTTGTTCCGCATCATCATTACAATTAATTTGATATTTGAAGGCCATTTGTTTTAATCTCATGATATTTGAATTATTCTTTTCTCAAACAAATTCAACTTATGTTTTCCTTTCTGTAGTCATTATAATTTTACCACCAAGTCAAGATTCAAAAAGAAAGAAAAAATACGAAGTATAACAATGCTCTCTTGTAGTTATCTATAATACAATTATATGTTCACTCATACCAAAAATAAAAAGTAGAAAAGAAGTAATATATGACAACCAAAAAAAAAAGAAAAAGAAGAGTCCTTATGCTTAATGAAAACACCGACTAAAAATGTATTTAAAATACATTTTTTTTAAAATAGAATTAATTATTGAAATATTAATGTGTATAAGATAAGGTACAAATTGAAACTGTTTAACCCTAAAAGTTCCTGATTTTTTATTTATGAGAAACTAAGTCTCGATTAGATAGTGTAGAATTAAGCTTTATTTCTTAATGATGGAGTCTTTGATTTCAATCCCAACTCCAACTCATAAGCAGAAGGCGCTTAGTTACCAGGATTAATGATGGAGTCTTTGATTTCAATCCCAACTCCAACTAATAAGAAGAAGATGCTTAGTTACCGAATTGGCTCGAAAGCAAAGATGATCGTCAAATGCCATGTTTCAACTTCTCAATCGATGTTCTCGATGCTGTACCTTCCGGCATCTTCAATCAATTTCGTATTAAAGGAACTTGGCCTTAAAAAAGATTCTTGAGAAAGAAGCAAGGGGCCGAGGTCAGGGATGAAGATCATTGACTGTGGTGACTAGGCCTAGTGGCAGCTAATCCAACTCTAATTGGTACAAACCTTTTCAGTCGCTATGGCAAGGAAGCTTTGAAGCTAATATTCTTATAATGATCAAGTTGATCGAGGAAGATAGATCAATTGAGAGGCTGAGCCTCGGGTGAAGGCTACCCATTCTTAGGTGGTGATTCAAGCTTTCAAACAAAGATCTTGCATTACAGAATAAAGCCAACTATATAATATGGATCAAAGAGCCCATCATTGGGGCATCGAAACAACGTCCGCTAGTTGAGTGGAACATCATCAGGTAGAGGTCTCGGAACTTCGTCCGTAGTGGGATGCCAGTGAATTTTATGAGAAACTAAGTCTGAATTTGATAGTGTAGAATTAAGTTTTATTTCTTAATGATGATATTTTCCATGAATAAATCTTCTCAGCGTGCTCACTACCACATAACATACATGTTGCTACATTCATTTCAATAATTTTTTTCAAATTCCCAAAATTTAATAGGAAAAATATTAAAAAATTCTTAAAATAAAATTTTCAATTCAAAAAATTCATGGTATGTTTTTTTATATCTAAAAGATCTAAAAAATAAACTTTTAATTCAAAAGGTCTAATTATTAACTTACATCTTAACATCGTTAAAAAAAATTACTAATTAAACTAAAATAGTCTTCAAGATATATTTTAGAGAAAAAAATACTATAAAATATATAAAATAAGTTCTTTAATTCAAGAAAATCATAATATTTAATGAACTAAAAATTTATTTTTAGTCCTTCTAGATAAATAAAAAATTTTATTATTTTTTAATTGAAAATTTTATTTTATAAACTATTTAGTATTTTTAAAATATATCTTAAAAGTTATTTTAGTCTAATCAATAGAATAATATTTTTTAACGATGTTAAGATATTAACAATTTTACTTTTTTGTATTAAAAATTTATCTTATGAGTTTTTTAGATATAAAAAATATATCATGTACTTTTTAAATTGAAAACTTTATTTTAAGAATTTTTTAATATTTTTTCCAATTTAATAACTTACAATATTTAAATCTGTTTCCAGTAAAAACCTCTATATTTGGACTCTAAATTTGGCTAACACTATTGTCTATTTTGTTCAATATTTTTTTTTCCAAATAACTAAAGATATTTGAATAAATTCATAACATATATTTTTAAACTTCCCTCCCATCACTACCTTTTTGAAACCCCTTCTTATTCCTTCTCTTATTCATTTTATCAAGGGCGGATGCGAGTCACTATTCGAATTCACGTGAAAAGATGATTAAAGACGTAGACAAAGAGGACACAAGAAATTTTTATTGTGAGAAATAAAATTTTTACTTAATGTTCAATAATATAATTAAAAATTAAAAATAATAAAAATTTAATATTGATAAATAATATTTTTGATGATATACCATAAAAGAGCAGGCCAATCAGCACTTAACACGTATGATCATGAATCCAACTCATGCTCGGCTAACTCAGCTCTCGCTCAGCCAATGACTAAGAGCTCGAGCATCTAGATCAGCACAAAAGGTCGGAAGTGTCCGAGCATATGCCTCCAGAGCACATATATCCAGATACGGATCTCAGAGTTAATTACAGGATCCAGACCAACACTTCAGACCTCGTCACCGCCTTAGCGGATGCCGAGCAGGGAATAAGGAAGCAATCCTCAACACGGAGATAGTCTTCAACAAAGAAACAGTCTTCAACAAGGGAACTACCATCTATAGTTATCTCTATGCAATACTCCACAAGGTAACTGCAATCTCCGATGATCAAATCCCTACATTCATGGCTTCAAATCCTAATCAATTTAGGAAAGCCACGGTCTATAAATTAAACCCTAAAGGTACGCTTTATTTTCAGGCTCATTCTTTGGCTTTCAATACAGTCTTTCAATTCCTTTTACTTACTTAAGCATCGGAGCAGCTACCGCCGGAGCCAAACCGGTGGTCCTTTGATCATCTTTCTGAGTGTTCTACAGGTCACGGAGTCCATACTTATTGCGAGTCGAAAAGTGCAGCATCAAGTTTGGCGCCGTCTGTGGGAAACGACTAATCTCCAAGTGCTCTATTCACAAACTCATCTCTTTCCTCACCGGAAAACTATGGCTCCCAAATCTCCGACCGCGACAGAATACTCAGATTCCGCAAAGCTCTCAACGTCAGCCGCCTGCTCCACGAGCAAGGGGGCCGACGATTAATCCCATGCGACAAGAAATCGAATCGATCAAACGACACAATGAACTGGTGCAGGAACAGTGCAGGAACAGTTGCTTGCCATCACTAAAACGCTGGCAACGCTCACACAGAATCAAGGGACGAACCCTCCTAACCCACCGATCAACATTGCTGCGGGGACTCAACCTCCTGTTGCCACGGAGAATGAAGAACTTCATGAGCAGGCTCCAAATAACCAGCCCGGGCACCCCCAGGGTGTTGCCCGCGTTGGCAGAGATCCACAACCGTCAGCAGCTCCAGGCTGGGGAACATCAGCCTTCGTTCTTGACGTCCATTACCGTAGCACTACTCGAGCTCCCAACTCCAAGGACTTCGGGAGCACATCCGGCACCACCGGAGCCTCATCCCCATGCAGCACCAATCCCTCCGGTTCGGAACCCTCCTCCGTCCGAAGTGCGTACTCAACCCTACTACCTTGAAGCCGAGGCTGTCAGGCAAGGGTTCGCAAGATGTCAAACTCAGAGACCCGCGGAGGGTAGAGGAAATTGCCGAGTCTATGGACCGAACAATTGCCTTGAGAGGACCTCAAAACCCTCCTAGAGCAAGATGAGTTGGCCAGGCTGCTCGGAAGGCTGGCCACCCCATTCACTCACGCCATTATGACAGAAGAAAGGCCCAGAAAGTTCATGGTGCCAAAGTTCACTTGTACGATGGGTCTGGAGATCCAGGAGATCATCTTCTCGCACTACCAGCATACGATGGCCCTTCACGGTGCCTCTGATGCTTTCATGTGCCTAACTTTCATCACTAGCTTGAAGGGAACTGCTCTGAAGTGGTTCCACAACCTCCCTCCGAACTCAATTACCAGCTTCTATGAGCTCGGTAGACAATTCTTGGACAGGTTTATGACCAGCAGAAGGCTCAGAAGGGGACCAAAGTTCCTCTTAAATGTCAAGCAGACTAAGGAGGAGTCCCTCAGAGCCTACATTACGCGCTTTAATGCCGAACTCACGGAGATCACTGACTAGCAGCCCAAAATTCCTTGTAGCAGCCCTAACTGCTGGGCTTGCCCAATGTGGTTTCAGATACTCCTTAACAAAGAGCCCCCTAGCCGACATGGCAGCATTAATGGATCGGGCCAGAAAGTACATCAACCTGGAAGAAGCTAACCGCACATCCCAGAAGGGCAAAGATCAGACCCAGAGGGATAATCCAAAGAGGGAGGATCACAAGTAGGAGGACCACAGAAGAGACTCCAACAAGAAGAGGGCCAGGAGCTCAAAAAAGAGAACAGCACCCAGAGCTGTGTACAATTCCGGACCAAGGGAGTTCACCAACTTCACTCCTTTGAACACCACACCGAACCAGGTACTCCGGCAGATTTGAGATCAGGAAAACCTGAGGTGGCCGGAACCAATCAAGGGAGATCCTAGTCTTTGGGACCAAAGTAAGTATTGTAATTTCCATAAAGATCATGGACATACAACTAACACATGCAGAACCCTCCGATATGAGATAGAACAACTAATAAAGAAGGGGCGTCTTCGGGAGTTCGTCAAGCAAGACGGAAGGTAGAACCCCCAAGAGGACAAGCCTCAATAACGGCCAGACCAGAGGCCCTGAGCAGAGGCAGGAGTAGAGGGAAGGACGAAACGAGCCTCAGAGGCAGAACAACCATGTCATCTATGTCCTCCATGCTGACTCCCCTATCACAGGAATGTCCAACAGGGCAAGAAAGAGATATGCTCGGGAGGCCAGAGCTGCCCCGAACGTATTACAGATCTCCAACGTAGAAAAGAGGCTCAAGCCAGTACCAGAGATCCAATTCATTGAACAAGATCTAGCAGGGGTACACTGCCCTCACAGTGATGCCGTCGTTATCACTTTCAAAATCGCCAACTTCGAGATTAAGAGATTCCTGGTTAATACTGCCAGCTCTGTCAACATACTGTTCCATGAGCCACTTAAACAGATGGGGATGGACCATGACAACGTCAAGCCCACTACTGCCGTGATGGCAGCTTTTGATGGCAATCTCAGCACCCCATTGGGGAGAGTCGACCTTCCTACTACTGTAGGAGAGGGTGAAGGGCAGAAGACCACCATCTCGGAGTACATGGTGTTGAACATGAAATCTCCCTACAACGTCATAATCGGGAGACTCTGGTTGCACCAGATAGGGAACGGTCACTTCGACCCTCCACCAGTGTCTGAAGTACGTCCACAACCAGAATGTTCACTCTGTCAGTATTGGTCAGTTCAGAAGCAGAGGGGCGTTATTTGTATATCGGCCCAGATCTGACAGCACACCGAGCAGAAAAATATAGTCAGGTTTCTGAAAAACAACCTCTCTATATTTGCTTGGGAAACCAGGGACATGGAGGGTATAGACCCTAGCCTCATAACTCACAAGCTGATGGTCGATCTAGATCATCCACCAGTCAGACAGAAGAGAAGACCGATTGCTCCTGAACGGCATCAGGATTATAAATGAAGAAGTCCAGAGGCTGTTTGAAGCCAGGATGATACGAGAAGTGTTCTATCCCGAGTGGCTAGCCAACACCGTGCTTGTCAAGAAGAAAAACGGCAAGTGGAGAGTCTGCGTTGATTATACAGACCTCAACAAGGCATGCCCCAAGGACAGCTTTCCACTGCCAAGGATAAACCAACTAGGTTGACGCAACTGCAGGGCATGAGTTTATGAGCTTCATGGATGCCTACTCTGGGTACAACCAGATCTAGATGTACCCTCCAGACCAAGAGAAGACAGCTTTCATAACCGAACGAGGGCTCTACTGCTACAGAGTAATGCCTTTCGGTTTAAAGAACGCTGGAGCCACTTATTCAGCGATTGGTGAACAAGATGTTCAGCCCACTGCTCGGCAATACCATGGAGGTATACATCGACGACATGCTGGTGAAGAGTCTGCAGAAAGGTAGTCACCTCCAGCACTTAGCCCAGACCTTCGATATCCTCAAACAGCACAGAATGAAGCTCAACCCCTCGAAATGTACCTTCGGGGTTACGAAGGGAAAATTCCTGAGATACATTGTCTCTCAGAAGGGTATCGAAAGCAGACCCCACTTAGATCCAAGCTCTGATTGGACTGAAGTCACCAGGAAGGAAATTCAGGCACTGAACGACAGAATTGCAGCACTGAGCAGATTTATCTCCAAATCCACTGATCGTTGCCTACCTTTCTTTAAAGCTTCTGAAGGGCAACAAAGCTTTACAGTGGACGGAAGAATGCGAGAAATCCTTTCAAGAACTAAAGGAGTATCTAGCCTCTCCAGAGCTCCTGTCAAAACCAGTACAAGGAGAAAAGCTACTCGTGTACCTTGCAGTTTCTGAAAACGCGGTCAGCTCCGCATTAGTCAGACAGGACAGGGGAGTACAGAGGCCTATATTCTACGTCGGTAGGGCACTACTTGACACGGAAAAAAGATATCTAGAAGTAGAAAAGCTGGCCTTATGCCTTGGTAATTTCAGCTCGAAAAGCTCTGACCTTATTTCCAAGCCCATCCAATCGAGATCCCAACTGCCTATCCTCTGAAGTCAATACTGAGGAAACCTGAGGTATCGGGAAGATTAGTGAAGTGGTCTGTGGAGCTAGGGGAATTCGACATATCATATGTACCCCGAAACTCCATCAAAGGGCAGGCCTTGGCTGATTTTGTTGCCGAATTCACCCCGGAACTTTAAGACAAGGCACAACTCATCGAAACCTCGGGAACCTGGCTGCTATACATCGATGGATCGTCAACCGATCAAGGCTCGGGAGTAGGCCTGGTACTACAGTCCCCTGATGGGCTCACGATCGAAAAAGCAGTCAGCTTGGGATTCAAAGCTTCCAACAATGAAGCAGAATATGAAGCCCTAATCTTAGGCATGAAGCTTGCCTTGGAATGTGAGGCTCAGAACCTCAATGTCTTCTCAGACTCCCAACTGGTGGTAAGCCAAGTCTTGGGAGAATTCGCCATTAAAGATGATAGGATGCTCCGGTACTTCGAACTGGTGAACCACTTGAAGCATTCCTTCTAGACATTCACTATCCAGAAAATTGAAAGAAGCCAGAATTGCAGAGCATATGCTTTGGCTAACATGGCGTCCCGCCTAAAGTCTGAAGCAAACTCCACAGTAAAAATCTCTTATCAGCCAGGACCTAGCATAGAGGAAGCCCAAGTTGCTCAAATTACTGAACAGCCCCAGAGTTGGATGACCCCAATCCTCTAGTACTTGCAATCTGGCCTCCTCCCCGAAGACAAAAACAGAGCCAGGAGAATCCGAATAAGAGCGGCTCGGTACCTAATCCTGAACAACAAGCTGTACAGAAGGTCGTATTCTCAACCTCTGTTAAAATGCTTAACTCTAGAAAAATCACAATACGTCTTGGCTGAAAAACACGAGGGAATTTGTGAGAATCATAATAGGGGGCAGAACTATAGCTCACCGAGCTCTATCTCAAGGCTATTACTGGCCTAGCATGCTAAGGCAGGCTAAGGAGTATGTCCAGAAGTGCGACAAATGCCAAAGGTTTGCCCCATATCAACACCAACCTCATCATGAGCTCATCCCGATTCCAAGTCTGTGGCCCTTTGCTCAGTGGGGGATGGACATCGTGGGTCCATTACCAAAGGCACCACCAAACAAGAAGTACCTCCTGGTAGCCATTGACTACTTCTCTAAGTGGGCCGAAGCCGAAGCTGAAGCTCTAACACATATCACAGAAAAGGAAGTTGAGAGCTTCACCTGGAAAAATATTATTTATAGGTTCAGCATACCACGTGTGATTATCTCTGACAATGGGACACAGTTCACGGGTAAAGGCTTCAAGAAGTTCTATGAAAACCTCAACATAAGGCAACACTTTGCCTCCCCAGGCCATCCACAAGCGAATGGGCAAGCAGAGATCACCAACCGAATGATCCTCGATTGGTTAAAGAAAAGGTTGGAAAAGGCCAAAGGGAAGTGGGCAGAAGAACTCCCTGGAGTTCTTTGGTCCTACAGAACAACCAGAAAAACGCCCACCTCTGAAACTCCCTTCTCACTGGCCTATGGTACAGAAGCAGTAATTCCAGTTGAGATGGGTATGCCAACCCTGAGGACTGAAGCCTTTGAGCAAAGATCCAATGATCAGCAGTTGATGAAAAACTTGGATTTGCTTGAAGAAAGAAGGGATCAAGCCAACATCAGGATGGAAGCCTATCAATGGAGGATGGTCGACAAATCCAAGGTAGGACTCAAGACGGTCAGCTTTCAAGTCGGAGACCTTGTCTTAAGAAGAGTCTTTCAAAACACCAAGGATCCCACTATGGAAAAATTGTCACCAAACTGGGAAGGCCCCTACAAAGTAACAAAGGTTGTTCGGCCTACCATCTACTGGCTAGAAGACATGACTGGGAAGCTTGTTCCTAGGCCATGAAACGTGGAACACTTACGGAAGTATTATCAATAGAGATGTTTCTTTCTTTTACTTCCATGGAATGTTCATCTATAAATGCACAGGCCTCCAGAGCCTGGTCCATAATGTACAAGTCTTTGCACTTGGTCCATCCATAAATGCACAGGCCTCTAGAGCCTGGTCCATAATGTACAAGTCTTTGCACTTGGTCCATCTATAAATGCACAGGCCTCCAGAGCCTGGTCCATAATGTATAAGTCTTTGCACTTGGTCCATCTATAAATGCACAGGCCTCTAGAGCCTGGTCCATAATGTACAAGTCTTTAGACTTGGTCCATCAATAATGCATAGGCCTCTAGAGCCTAGTCCATAATGTACAAGTCTCAGTACTTGGTCCATCTTCTAATGCAAAGGCCTCTAGAGCCTGGTCCATAATGTACAAGTCTCAGTACTTGGTCCATCTTTTAATGCACAGGCCTCCTAGAACCTAGGTCCATAATGTACAAGTCTCAGTACTTGGTCCATCTTCTAATGTAAAGGCCTCTAGAGCCTGGTCCATAATGTACAAGTCTTAGTACTTGGTCCATCTTCTAATGCACAAGGCCTCTAGAGCCTGGTCCATAATGTACAAGTCTCAGTACTTGGTCCATCTTCTAATGCACAGGCCTCCAGAGCGTGGTCCATAATGTACAGGTCTTCAGTACTGGGTCCATCTTCTAATGCACAAGCCTCTAGAGCCTGGTCCATAATGTACAGGTCTTAAGTACTTGGTCCATCTTCTAGTGCACAGGCCTCCAGAGCCTGGTCCACCCTAATGCACAGGCCTTCCGAGCCTGGTCCATCTTCAATAAGCAGACTCTGTGATCCAGTCCATCCAAAGGCAGAAGTTCTAAGCATCTTCGACCAAAATTCACACAAGTCTCCCTAAATCTGAACTCCTCAAAGCTGACACTTAGCTTACTTGGCTTATCTACCAACAAGCAACAAACAGCACAAGTGCCGAACAGATTTAAAGAATATTGTTTCAAGACTTTAAGTTTTGTACAAAGTTTCTTTGATTTATTCTTGAGACATACAGAAGAGTTATTTATCAGAAGTGCACAAAAGGGTGATCTAACTCAGAAAAGCACATTCAAACAGAAAAGAACATCAAAATTAAGGAAAAAGAGATCAATTTTATTGATGATTTATAAAAGTTTACATCAGTACAAAAAAGACTAGAAATAAAACAAAGGCTACAATAAAGACATCATTACATAGGCTACTACAGAAGCTACTACATCACTACGATCTGCAACATCATGGCTTCCTGCCTCGGATGATAAAGGGGCACAGGATCTAAACTTCCATTACCGCCGCCGCCGGCTCCATTTGAAAGGAAGGAATCCTGAACCCCAATTTGCAGCAAGGAGCACCCAGGCCATTCATCATCACTATCATTGATCTTATGACCAACGGATGATGAGGGCTCTGGGTCTCAGGGGGCCTCCATTCATCTCCCTCAAAGCAGTTGTCACACTCCAGCCGATTTGAGTAAGGGTCTCTGCCAAGACACGAAGAAGAGGAGGGGTCCCACCTTCGTCTTCACCACCAACGCTCCAAGCATCGGTTGAATCAAGGAGAGTCCTCTACTAGACGGAAGAATTTCGACCGGATGCCAAGATGGACAAGAGAACTTGTGCCACCTTTAATCCTTCATTGGAGACTGAATCAAAGGGAAAGTTAACTCTCGGCCACAGTTTAATCATTCCTAACTCAGACGAAGAATCGTCCATCATCTCCGGGCAAATGACAAAATTCTGGCAGCATCTAGAGTCTCTCTTACAAGGGAACAATTTGGGAACAAGAGGGTTGGGCGCAACCGTATGCCCTCGTTTCCATATATATAGACCCTTGAAGTCTAAAAGCCACCCAACTGAACCATCGCAACGGTTAAAAAGAGATTGGCCTCGAAATTCCAAACGACAATCGAATAAATAAACGGTGCATTAAATGTGCCTCTTCGATATACCAAGAGATAAGGTACAGAGCTCTTTGAACAAAAAACTACAGTAGCAAAGAAGAGGGAGGCAAAGTCTAAATGTACAAGCCTCCTATTCGGTATATAGACCCTCCAGTCTTATCTATTTTATGATAGGCCATTCATACGACAAAGGCCAACAGCTCTGATATATCCTGATCCTAAAGGCTCGAAAACAGCAATGTCGGTCATCGTAATGATGGGCACAAACTGCCTAGTCATTTTCACAAATCTTTGGCTCAGAACAGTCTACTTCAGAACTCTGCAGAATTTACTCCCTCTCTATGTGATACCAAATCAGTATTGGGTTCTATTTATCTGATTATGCTTGCTTTCTTATCTTATTATGATGAGACAGTTGAAGTTAATCTACATTCACTATTCAATTACAAGTACTAAAGCTCAGAAGGCGGCTATCAACTAAACGGACAGTTGATCCGACACACAATGGGCTCAGAACAGCCTATACTCACAGCAAATTTCACAGAAGGGAACAACACAAGAAGAATTTAAAGAAAAAGTCAATTTTATTGATCAAAAGGGCTTTTCATTACATCAAAAGGACTGGCAGAAAACAAAAAAAAAAAAAAAAACTGATAAAGCCTCAAGCCTTGTCCGAAGGGCCTGGGTCCTCCTCCAAATGAAGGGCGGTAGCCCCAGTAGTCTTGTAAGGATCAGGACCAGATGAGGCAGGTTCAGGAGGAACTGATTGACGACACTGTCAAAATCTGGGAACTTAGCCAGGAATCTAGTTCAGGAAGCTTTCAAAACCAAACCGGATCAGGTCATCACCCATCTGCTCAACTTCTTCTCTCAATTCCTGTCTCAGTCTCAGTCTTGGCATGATCAACTGCCTCTTGAACCTTCTGATCAAAGGTATTTTGAAGCTCGACCAACTCCGCCTGAAGGCCTGCAACTTACTGAGCATAGATGTCCTTCTCAGACTCTGCCACGGCAAGATTGGTGCAAGCTTCCTTCAAACCCTCCTCGGCAGTCTGAACCTTGGATTGAGCTGTCCCAAGCTCCAACCTCATTTCGTCCATTTCAGCCTTCAGCTTATTAGCCTCCTCGAGGCTCATGGGAGTCACCATCATCGCAGCTAAACTGTGCATGCTCTGCACGACACAAGACAGACAAGTTAGATTGAACGAACAAACAAACAGAAAGGACAAGAAAAGCTTCAGAGGTTACCTTCATCTGGAGATTCATCATCTCATTCATCAACTTTGAGGGGTTGTCCCCCCTGTACCGATGAGGGCCTTGGGCCCATATTTAGGTCAAAAGCCTTCTTGGCAATTTGATAGTCCAGCTCATCAGACGACTTCGGACGGTGCAGCAGGCGCCTTCCCTTTCCTAAGCCTTTCTGCTCGGAACGGAAGGGGCAGGAGGAACGACCGAGACAGGAACGGCAGGTTCGGCCTCCTTCTCGGCCTCGGCAGGAGCTGGCTCGGGAGAGCCAGAAACCAACTTCCTCCTTTTCACTTCCAAATGAGGATCAGACTCAACTCGGGAGGAAAGTCTCCCCCATCGCTTGGGCTTCTACCTCCGCCCATTTCGATGTCAGCCTTTTCCTGAGCTCAGCTACTACGAGCAGCCATCAAATTCTCCGAAGTAATAATAGCAGTGTGAGCTCGGTTGGGAGTCGAAAGCAGCACACTGGTACTGATCTCGTAGCACGTCGGTGAACTCAGATCTCCTCCAAGCTCTTTTGACTTGCACATAAACAAGAAATGGCGTATCAGATTATCAGTTCGGAAGGCACAACGGAGTTGAAACAAACCTAAGGGAATAAGCCTCACCCTTATGACCCGTGGCACGAGGGAATAGCGAGACCTCACCATCCTGGAAGTCTTCATGCTCCCATCCTCCTCCAATAAAGAAATACCACTTCTTCCACGTTTTATTATAAGTGGGAACGGAGGACAGAGGTCGGAACCCCTTCTCAAAGGACATGTAAAAAAGGCCTTCTGCCTTCTTGAACTTCAAATCCATATTACTACGGATCAGATCCATGGGCACATCCACCTCATTTTTATGTCCCAGCACTACAAACCCTATAAGTTGCCGCCAACTATTGAGATTCAGGTCGGCAGGGCAGGAGCTTATACCAATAGAAGAATTGCCTGACTAAATCCGACAATGGGAGTCTCAAACCCATTTCGAACCAGGCAAGATAAACACATATCTCCCCCGGCTCCAACATTATGGGAACGATCCATTGGGCCTGGTACTCTGCAGGTCACGTTTGGGGGAAAGTTATATTTCACCCTCCACTCATTCAGAAGGCTTTGAGTAACAGTACTCTCGCCCTCTTCTCTATGGGAAGACCTTACCAGAGGTCTCCCCAGCCCTGTCTCGGGGCTCTTCAAAGGCATCAACTATCCTAACCTCAGGACTAGGGGGAGGTTCAACAGGCCTCTCCCCAACATCTTCGGGGGCAAAGTTACCTACATTCTCTACAGGAGACGACACAGCCATCTCAGAGGGATTTCCTACCCCTTCACTTACATTTGAGGATTCAAGAAGAGCAGACATTACTCCTGGACTTAAGAAGAAAGAAGCAAAAGAAGAGAAAAGATCGGTCGAAACCTGTTCTAACTCAGAAAACCGGTGTTCTTCAAGGTTGCACAAACCAACAATGGTGGACGAGATCTTCTAGCACAGTGAAAATGACGGGGAAAAGGTCATTTCAAAATCTCACCCCGTATTTATAAGCACAGTATCAGAAGGGACCCACCAAGCCCAAACGTCATGACGGTTCGGAACAATGATGATTTCGAGAAACCCAACCATCGGCCCAATACAATGATGACCTTGAAAAGACTTAATCTCCTGGCTGCGCAATAAATGACTGCCCCAACAGTCGCCTTGGAAGGCGAACGGACATGATACATGACTCTTCGAAAAAAGACTTAGCCCTAGTTGCTGGTTAGCATCAAACTAGGACTTGGAGGGGGGGGAGTAGCTGATATACCATAAAAGAGCAGGCCAATCAGCACTTGACACGTATGATCATGAATCCAACTCATGCTCGGCTAACTCAGCTCTCGCTCAACCAATGACTAAGAGCTCGAGCATCCAGATCAGCACAAAAGGTCGGAAGTGTCTGAGCATATGCCTCCAGAGCACATATATCCAGATAGGGATCTCAGAGTTAATTACAGGATCTAGACCAACACTCCAGACCTCGTCACCGCCTTAGCGGATGCCTGAGCAGGGAATAAGGAAGCAATCCTCAACATGGAGACAGTCTTCAACAAGGAAACAGTCTTCAACAAGGGAACTACCATCTATGGTTATCTCTATGCAATACTCCACAAAGTAACTGCAATCTCCGATGATCAAATCCCTACATTCATGGCTCCAAATCCTAATCAACTTAGGAAAGCCACGATCTGTAAATTAAACCCTAAAGGTACGCTTTATTTTCAGGCTCATTCTTTGGCTTTCAATACAGTCTTTCAATTCTTTTTACTTACTTAAGTATCAGTAGCGGCTACCGCCGGAGCCAATCCGGTGGTCCTCTGATCATTTTTCTGAGTGTTCTACAGGTCACGGAATCCATACTTATTGCGAGTCGAAAAGTGCAGCATCATTTGATAAGTAATTAAATTTATTATTATAAAAAAGTATAAATTAGACAAAAAGTTTAATAAAAAAAAATTAGATTATATTGAAAAATTCTAATAATTTGATAAAAGTTCCATTGAGAAGAAAATTAAAATTAAGATAACGATAAAGTATGAAAATTTTAAACTTAAAAATGAAAAAAACTTAAATTAAAAGGGTATATTTAATTTTCTTTTTTGAAAAATATAAAAAAATTAGGAGGGGGAATTGCTCCTCCTGGGCCAATGGGTTCACAAGTTTAGTTGTGGGCCGAAAGAAGATTCGGGAACTAGCCTGCTCAAAACATCACTGGGTCAGGCCTACAACCTACTACCAGTTGTTGTACTCCAGAGTCTAGAGTCCAGAGTCCAGTCCATACCAATCCAACCTGTCTATTAGAAGACGCGAGTACACAAATAAAACTACTCCAGCGATCGTGCGTAATATTCTAATTTTAGAAGGATAAGAAATGCCCCTTGCTTTCCCAGCGTATTTTCTCCTTCCAGTTCACTCAAAAAACCCAGTCTCCAGAGAGAGAAAATGGCTCAAGCACTGGCAACGCCCCTCGCCCCCTCACTCTCTCTCCTCTGCAACACAACCTCTAGAAATCCCAAATCTCTCTCTTACTCTGTCTCTTTTCCCATTTCAACGTCTCCCAAGGTATCCCTTCACTCTGCACACAATTTAATTTAGTTTTACTTTCAGTTTTTCTTTTTCTCCAATTTCTTGGGTTGCTGAGATAATCTAGGAAAAGCAAAGTAACATATACCTTAACATAATTGCAGAAATGTTTTTCGTCTTTTATTTTCTAGGGTTTCTTTGCAACCAAACAGGGGTTAGGGTTTTGTATTTTGGTTTTATATTTGCTCTTTTTTACAGTTTCATGGTTTGACCATCAAATGCGCGCGTGTTGGAGGCGTGGAGATTCCGAACAACAAGCGAGTGCAGTACTCTCTACAGTACATCCATGGAATTGGCCGCACCAATGCGCGCCAAATCCTCTGTGACCTCGGCATGGAGAACAAAATCACCAAAGATTTGTCTGAAGAAGAACTCATCACGCTCCGTGACGAGGTCTCCAAGTACATGATAGAAGGAGACCTGGTCATCACTTCCTCTCTTTATACTTTCTCTCTCTATTTATGAGTTGATTTTGCTATCTCTCTCTAAATGCGATTTTGTTTTGGGTGTTTCAGAGACGGTTCAATGCTCTGGCAATTAGGAGATTGAAGGAGATTCAGTGCTACAGAGGGGTTAGGCATATTCAGGGGTTGCCTTGTAGAGGACAGCGCACTAAGAACAATTGCCGGACGTTGAAGGGAAAGAAGGTCTCAATTGCAGGAAAGAAGAAGGCACCTCGCTAACAAAAGCGGGTTTGTTTTCTTTATGTGTTTTGTTGATGAACTTTTTTTCGTATTTAAAGTTCAACTACTTGGAAATGAATAAGTTCAATTTATGATATTTGGGTTTGCATTTGGCTTCATTATTTCTCTTTAGAGTTGAGATTCTTGAGAATATAATGTTATATATACACATTTTCTCCATTTGTTGCTGTGCCCCTATGTTTTGGTGTCTAATTTACTCTTCATGAAGTTACAGTGGTATGTACACTTAATAACACAAATTGCATTTATTTTGTAAACCTGTTTCTCTTCTGCTAATATGTTAACCAATATATGCTATCAGCTTTTCCCCCCTTTTTGCATTGTACACTTTCTATGGTTCTATCTATCTAAATCATGTGCATTGTACACTTTCTATGGTTCTATTTATCTAAATCATGTCTAAAGAAGTAATGCTACTATGTTTTGCATCTCATCAGGGTTCATAGTTCTCAACACCCCGAAAAAAACTAAAACAAAAACCCTCATTACTCACCTATTTATCTATACAATCAGGATTATTAATCCTTGCCTCTTGGTGTCTTAGGGTCATCAAAATTATATTTTCCGATGATATCCTCTTTCTCCCTATTCCACCAGGACCCCCACTCTTTGTACTATAAATGAAACTAGGCATTGGCTTGGCAGCCTATGCTTTTATTCTGCAGTCTGCACCAGTTGTTTCAGTTCTTTTCTTCTTGTCATCTTACATCATTTACTTTCTTGTGAATTATCTTTTGGGCAGATGCCTAGATGACCTTGTGCTTGTTTCTATGTTTTCTAGCGATGCAGTTCACTATGGTCTATGGTAATTAATATATCATTGTATTTCCCAGCATCTCCATTGGAGTATAGCAGTTCACTATGGTAATTAATATTACATGTACACACACACACACACATATAATTACGTTGCACTGCATCTGCATTGCTGTATCATGTAATCCTCCGTGGAACTTGGTGCTTTACTTTTTTTTTTTTTTTTTCCCATTTGGATTTTCAATTATGAACATGAAATTCAACAATATTTGACCATGTACTGGAAATTTGGCTCTTTTGATGTGAATGCTATGGACTCCTGTTTGCATTAATTTCTTTAATGATCATTTTCTCTAAATGTCTAGAACCAATATGGCTGCCATACACCAGTTTATAAGGTTAAAAATTACAGAACAAGGCATGTGACCTTGTCAGGAATTTAAGTTCACTTCCTGTCATGGTTCTACCACAGCATGTATACTAGTTTGTATCATTGTATGGTAAAAATTATGATGAATCAAAATATTGGAAAGTTTTTATAAATTCTTTTATGAAACTAAAAATTTGAGAAATTTTTTTTTTTCATTTTGAAAATTTCACAATTTTGATCACATGAAGAAACGATCGCAAATGTTTCCAATGTTGATCAATGGAATCAGAGAAGATAAGAACATCATCGATGTAGACAATGATATGACTAAAAAATGGGTTGAATATGTCATTCATGACATTGAACCATCCAGTATCTCTTCATACAGTTCAAACAATGAAGAAAATGAGATCGACCAGTTAGAACAATCCTCTGACCACTCATCTCATTATCATTCAGACTCTCCTCCAGTCAAGATAGGATGTTCAGATAACTGTAATCGTAGTTGTTGCAAAACAGTTAACGTATTGGAAAATTAGCCAATTTGAGAAATTTTTTTTTTCATTTTGAAAATTTCACAATTTTGGAAATGAATTAAGAGTGTTAAGCAGTCCACAAAACCACCTTCAGCAAATCACTATAAAACAACCATAACAGATTCTGTTAGAAAATAACTGAGCTGTCACAACCCAACTAACAGAGTGAGGTTTGTTAGAGAGAGAGGTGTGGTCGTCACGTGGTCTATTAGGGCACATAAAGTGTATATAAAGATAGGTTGTTGAAGCAAGTCTTGTACTCTGAGATCTGAAATAGAAAGTGAAACAGAATAAAATAGTTCTCTTCTTTTTCTCTGTTCTTCTCCATTTTTCAGTTCTTTCATGGTATCAGAGCCTTAAAAGAGACCAGCGTCTCATCCTCAATGGCTTCTCAAGCTTTCTCCAACAGATCAGCTCTCATCAAGTGCCATTGTAACTTCAGCTTCCACGTCTCACTCTCAGACTCCAATCTATTTGCTGTCAAATAGTCTGCAATCTCATAACTGTGAGACTTGACTCAACAAACTATGTGTCCTGGAAGTTCCAGTTCACATCAATCCTCAAAGCACATTCATTGATTGAGTTTGTAGATGGAAGTCTTGATTTTCCAGAAATGTTCCTGCGAAATGAGAGAGGGGAATTAACAACAAAAATGAATCCAAATTCACAAAAGTTGGATTGCACAGGATCAGGCACTCATGACCTTAATTAATGCAACCTTGTCTCCAACAGCTCTTACTCATATAATTGGCCTTAACTCTGCAAGAGAGGTATGGCTTGCACTTGAGAGAAGATTTTCTTCATTGTCAAGAGCTAATATCCTGCAACTCATAATTGAGTTGCAGTCAATATCCAAAGGCAACAATTCTATTAACAGCTACATACAGAAGATCAAAGAGATCAGAGGCAAATTGCACTCTGTCTCAATGAAAATAAAAGATGAAGAATTGTTAATTTGTACCTTGAATGGTCTTCCACAAAACTATGATGCCTTTGCAACCTCCATCAGAACCAGATCTGATCCCATCACCTTTGAAGAACTCCAGGTCTTGCTGAAAGCAGAAGAAAACTCAAAGGAACGTCACAACAAACAGAATCAAAATACCTTCATCCCTACTGCCATTCCAGCCTCACATGGAAGGTCTCAATTTTCTCCTCAAAATTACAGAGGAACTTCAACCAACTACAAAGGCAGAAGCAGAGGGAGATCAGGCAACAGAAATGGCAATAGTAGCAGGCTTAACTACCAAGGCAGGCCCTATGGTCCTCCATTCTCTCCTCAATACTATGACAGATCAGTAAACTCCTCAATAAATCCCATCAGTCAGAAGCCAAACACTTATCAACTCTCTCCATAACCTTGCCAAATCTACTACAGGACCAATCACACAGCTTGCAGACTGCTATCATAGACTAAACCCCACCTATCAAGCCAAATTTCCCCTCTCCTCAACTAACAGCAATGGCAGCCTCCTTTGGATCCAATTAGAACACCTCCAACATTTGGCTCACAGATTCTGGTGCCACCAATCACATCACCAATGATATCTCTAATATCAGCATCTATGAGGACTATACAGGTGAAGATTCAGTCTCTATTGGAAATGGCAAGGGTCTCCAAATCTCTCACACAGGTTCTTCATCCTTACAAACCTCTTTACACTCCTTTAATCTAACTGATGTTCTCTGTGTCCCTAAAATTGCCACTAATCTTCTCTCAGTCCATAAACTCTGCTTAGAACATAATTGCAAATGCATTTTTGATGCTAACATGCTTCAGATCCAAGATATTCCAACTGGGAGGATATTGTACCAGGGCAATAGTCACAATGGCCTATATCTAATCAAGACTCTGTCAAATTCACACCTCAACACTCCAAACAAACAAGCTTTTCCCTCTGTCAACTAGTCTGCTACTGCTAGGATACTGCCCTCCACAACTATTGTCAGCAAACACAACCTTGGAAAGGTTCCACACTCAATTACTCCTTCCACTTTTCCCTCAACAAATCTTGGAAAGGTTGTCAACTACAAACCGTGGCATCAAAGACTAGGACACCTTTCCAATTCTGTATTACATAGATTACTGTCTCAACATTTTGATTTTCAGTCAATACCTAAAGACTCTAATAACATTTGTGAATTTTGTTTGTATGGAAAAATGACACACAACTTCCCTATTCTTAGTCTCAGTCCATTTCCACTACACCCTTAGCACTCATACACAGTGGCCTTTGGGGTCCTGCACCACACAAATCACTGCATAACTTTCAATATTTCATTTAATTTATTAATGACTTTACAAAATTCTCTTGGATTTATCCGTTATCTCACAAATCTGAAGCATACCCAACCTTCTGCAAATTTAAAACTTATGCTGAAAACACCTTTAACCACAAAATTAAAGTGTTTCGGACAGATGGAGGTGGAGAATTCAATGGGACTGCATTTGAAAATCTGCACTACACCCATGGCATTCATCACCAAAAGTCTTGCCCACACACACCCCAACAAAATGGGGTGGTAGAGAGAAAAATAGACATATTGTTGAAACAGCTCTTACACTACTCTCCCAAGCTAACTTACCTCCAAGCTTTTGGTATCATGCCTTCTCAACTGCCATCTTCCTTATTAATAGGTTGCCAAGTCCCAACACCTCGAATCAGTTCCCTTATTATCTTCTTCATCACCATCATCCATCTTACTCTTCTATGAGAACTTTTGGCTGTGGCTGTTATTCTTTACTAACTTCTTACAACAAAAATAAACTTCAGACCAAGACAACCAAGTGCATTTTTCTAGGTTATCCTTTAAATTACAAAGGCTACTTGTGTTTTGACCCACTCACTAACAGGTTCTACACTTCTAGGAATGTTATCTTTGATGAACAGTCCTTCCCAGCCTCTCACATCTACACCTCCTTAGGTACATTCCCTTACACCTATGACCTTTCCCTTTGGTCCACCTCAACTCATTCCACACCATCCTGCTCAAGGACAACACATCCCAATTTTCAGTCCTTTACATCACCTCAAGCCCACAATCCTCATCTTCCATTTCCCAGTCCCCCACTACCTATCACTCCCTCTTACTCACCTTCTATACCAATACAAAACTTTACCACAACCTCAGTTTCTCCTTCAACTTGTTCAGACCACCCAACACATCAAAATCCTACCCCTACTCAGCTCACCTGCTCTCCTCCCTTAGATACCCACCCATCTCCCCTCATCACTAATCACCATCCAATGCAAACTAGATCAAAATCTAGGATTGCCAAAAAGAAGGCCCTCACTACCTCTATTCGTCCACCACAGTCTCCTTCCAGTCCACAGAGCCTCAGACCTTTACCATTGCAAATAAATCACCATAGTAGAGACAAGCCATGGCTAAAGAATTTTCAGCCTTACAAGAGCAAGGCACATGGACCTTAGTTTCTCTTCCACCCAACAAAACCTAGTTGGCTGCAAGTGGGTTTTCAGAATAAAGTATAATACTGATGGCAGTATAGCAAGATACAAGGCAAGGCTTGTAGCCAAAGGCTTCCACCAAGAACCAGGGCTTGACTATGAAGAAACCTTCAGCCTTGTAGTCAAGTACACCATAGTGAGATTAATCTTAGCATTGCCAGTCCAAAACAGTTGGCCCCTCAAGCAACTGGATGTCAAAAATGCTTTCCTACATGAAACCCTTCAAGAGGAAGTCTATATGCAGCAATCCCAAGGTTTCACAGACCCCACTGCCCCTCAACTTGTTTGCAAGTTACACAAATCTCTCTATGGCCTCAAACAAGCCCCTAGAGCTTGGTTTGAAAAATTCACCTCTCAAATTCTCAAATTTCAATTCATTCAATCCAAAGCTGACCCCAGTCTTTTTGTTCGACAAACTTCGACCTCTATCACTATCCTTTTACTATATGTTGATGACATCATCCTAACTGGCAGTGATACTACGAATGTGCAAACTCTAATTCAAAAACTCAGCCACTCATTTGATATGAAAGACCTAGGGATTCTGCACTATTTTTTTGGGGCTTGAGATTATTCATACTCCCACTGGTCTACATGTGTCTCAAGAGAAGTATCTCAATGATCTTCTCTTTAAAACAAACATGTCAGCTTGCAAACCATGCAATACTCCTTGCACTACTGCCCAAAGACTCTCCAAAAGTGATGGTCTCCCTCTCTCTAATCCCACCACCTATAGAAGCATTGTTGGAGCACTGCAGTACCTCACCTTGACCAGGCCTGACATTGCCTTCTCAATCAATTATGTTTGCCAGTTCATGCAGTGCCCTACTGACACTCACTTTGTGGCAGTAAAGAGAATCTTAAGGTACCTCAAAGGCTCTCCCTCCTTTGGCCTTCACTACACTCTCTCTTCTACCTCTCTGTCTGCCTATGTAGATGCAGATTGGGCAAGGGATCCCTTTGACAGAAGGTCTACCACAAGCTACATCCTCTTCCTTGGTTACAATCCAATCACATAGACAGCAAAGAAACAACCCACAGTTGCTAGGTCTTCAACAGAGGCTGAATATAAAGCTTTAGCCATGGCTGCTGCTGAACTAGTTTGGGTCAGACAATTATTTTTTGATCTTCAACACCCCCTCAACACCACTCCTCTCCTTTGGTGTGATAATATTTCTGCCATCACACTAGCCTCCAACCCTATATTCCATGCAAGGTCCAAACATATAGAAGTAGACTATCACTATGTAAGAGAGCAGGTGACCAGGAAAGCCCTTTTTGTCCACTATGTCTGTACTCAAGACCAATTGGCTGACTTCTTCACCAAAGGTCTCACTTCACCAAGATTTCTCTTCTTTCGCACCAAACTGTTGGCTGAGAGACCCACCACCAGTTTGCGGGGGGATGTTAAGTAGTCTACAAAACCACCCTCAGCAAATCACTGTAAAACAATCATAACAGATTCTGTTAGAAAATAGCTGAGCTGCCACAACCCAACTAACAGAATGAGGTTTGTTAGAGAGAGAGGTGTGGTCCTCACGTGGTCTGTTAGGGCACATGAAGTGTATATAAAGACTGGTTGTTGAAGCAAGTCTTGTACTCTGAGATCTGAAATAGAAAGTGAAACAGAATAAAATAGTTCTGTTCTTTTTCTCTGTTCTTCTCCATTTTTCAGTTCTTTCAAAGAGGACATCGTATATGATAAACTTTATGAAATTATGCTACAATTTAGAACTTGGTCATTATTTCTCAAGAAATAATGACCAAAGTGTTGAAAATGGATGATGTACACTAGTTTTGTAAATCAATTTCTGTAAATCAAGAAGTTGAAGTTCATCAAATTAGCACCAAGTATAGGACAACCGAAAATCTTATAGGATGGAAAATTGGAAGGGAAAGGAGGAGGATGGTCTTCCACTCCTTTTGTTTGGTTGAAAAAGAATGGATGAAGAAAAGAAGAGATATTTTTTTCTTACTATTGTACCCTTACTTCTAAAAAAACAAATGATAAAGAAGGGAGGGAGCTATTTCATTTCTCCTTTCTTCCCACTTTTCGGAGGAAGGAATATGGCGGTCAGAGGGATGAGTCTTCTCTCTTGTCATCCCGTCCCATTCCTTTCCCTCTACTAGGGAAAAAATCTATCTGTTGCCTTCCCCTCCTTCCCGTCCTCTTTCTCCTCCCTACCAAACACACACTTACTCTATGTTTGGTAGAGAGGAAATATGGAAGGAGGAAAGGTTGGATGGGAAAATGTGAGGAAAGGTTTCGGGTGTTCACATGACAATGGGTGATTATGCAAAACGGCGGGCGGCGACTCTCAGTGACGGTTTGCAATGATGGACAGAGTGGGCAGCGATTGACAACATGCGATGAGAGAGAGACAACCAATAGAGATGAGAGAGAGATAGACGATAAGAAGTAAAAATTTGTTTAAAAAATTTAATGGGAAACGTAATGTAGTATTTTTACATTTTTTGTCACAGTTGTTTAACGAAGAATACTAACAGGGGGATAGTGTAGGTTTATAAAGTATAAGAGAAGTATTTGTAATTGTTAAAAAATCACAGAAGAGATAAGTGTAATTAAATTCAATTCAAATAGTCATTCTAAAAAGTTGATTATTCCACAAAATGTTGGTATAGTCATTATTTCTCACAACCAAATAAATGAGTTTTATTTCAGATAAATGAGATTAGAATAAAAAAACCATATATCTATATATATATATATATAGATGGACATATGTATAAATAAATATACACATATAACATTGGTGAGTAGGGGAGATTAAGTTGCCATCTCTCCCAAAAAGCCAGAAAATCTATTTTTTCCATTATCTTTATCAGAATTGTTTAAAATTGAGAGTTGAACCCTCATTTTTTTGGGGGTAAATTATAGTGATTTCTTCTAAGTTTTTTGATAATTACACTGATCTTCTTTGATATATTTTGGCCTCTCTTACTTCTTTTTTTTGACAAATTACGAATATTTCCCTTTAGTTAATTTCTTTTTCCAAAATGAAAAACTATTCATTTCAATTTTATTATATTTTTTTTTTCAATTTTGATTATTTTTTATTTTTAAATAAATATTGATTAAAATTTTAAATTTATTTTTATATAAAATAAAATAAAATTCTTTAAAAGAATTTAGAAAAATTGATCAAAATTGAAAAAAAAAATGTTTTAAAAAAAAAACATGAGAAAAAAAAAACATGAAAGGACAGTTTTATTATTTTGAAAAAAAAAATTGATTGGAAGAAGGTAATTATAATTTTTCAAAAAAAATTTAGAAAAATTAGTATAATTTTAAAAACCTTAAAATAAAAACTAAAGTAATTGTTGAAAATATCAAAGGAGGTGATTGTAATTTACCTTTTTTCATAAGAGTTCTCTTTAAATTTCAATATTTTACACTTTAGTTCTACAACTATAATTCTGAAACATCGTAATATATATATATA
This sequence comes from Nyssa sinensis, assembly GCA_008638375.1. Lineage (NCBI taxonomy): Eukaryota > Viridiplantae > Streptophyta > Magnoliopsida > Cornales > Nyssaceae > Nyssa > Nyssa sinensis. Next base: position 27,979,779 of record CM018038.1, read on the forward strand.
TATATATATATATCATTGTTAATTAATAAAAATATGATATCTATTTAATTTATACTGCAAATCATTCTATAATTCATTATATTATGTTATAATTTGACTTCACTCCAAGTATACTAAAGTTGGGTAAGAGTTCAAAAAGGTCCACTCAGGGCATCTCCAACCCTGACTTAAACTTATATCAAATTTAAATTTGAGTCAAAATACACAAAATGACCCTCTAACCCCATACTCAAACTCATAATCAAATCAGTTTTTACTCAAATCAGTGCATTACTATTCACATAACTAAATTTTTAAGGGCTACTTTTTTTTCCCTACCTAGTCTCACCTTAGATGAAAAGTGAAAGGAAAAGGCAAGGAAAAGAAATGGAAAGAAAATCAGGAAAAGGAAAACAGACTTGGCAGGAACGATCGGTGATGGCGGGAACGATCGGTGATAGCCACTTCCCCTTCCAAGTCAATAAATATGGGGGAGAACGAATCAACAAGCAAATGGAGGGCCCTTTCGATCTAATGGTGAAGTGGCCATCACCATCAGCAAGTAGACGCAGGGCTAGATTACATAAATATAGATGTGTGTTGTGTTGTGTCTGCTTGCTGATGGTCGAGCAAGCAGTGGTCAAGGGGGAGAAACGATGATCCATCAGCAAGCAAACGTAGGAGTTGATTACCCTTTTTGCGTGAGGGAAATTCGAAGCCGACGATCCATCAGCCGACGATCAAGGAAGAGGGGAATTCGAACCAGAGAGGTATTTGCGTCAGAGAGGGAGGGAGGGATGGATTGATGGAGAAACAGAGAGGTATTTGTGTGAGAAAGGGAGGGATGTTGCTGCGGCGTGATGGAAAGGAGAAAGGGGCGGCTGATGAATTGAATAGGTTAGACCAGTAAAAAATAGTAGGCGTGGGTAGAGATACAGAATAGGTTAAGAATGAAAGAGGTTTGGAAGGAAAAAGAAGAAAGAAAATGATTTTTGAAAGGAAATGACATAAGTAACTTTTGGGATAAGGTGAGAATTTTTAAAAATGATTTGAATAAAAATTTAAGTGATCATTAGAGAACATCAAACTCAAATTCACCTTTTACTCAAATTTTAAGTAAAATTTAAGTTTGAATTTGAGTCACCACTAAAAATGACCTTATAATCATACAAATATCCGCTACCAGAGAGAATGATACTTGAAAACACAAGTCACAGAGCAAACCTTACTCCAGGGCTTGCAATCCGCACTTTTCATGTTCTAAATTAAATATTTTGCAAATTGAACCCAGTGTATATATTATTTACCTGTAACTAGAAAAAAAAAAATTGCTTTTTAGTTGTATAAGATAAAATGATTGCCTACAGTTGATGAACTCGATTTACCTAATAATTTTTCAACTACCTCCAGATTCTAAGTTTGATTCTTACTTGATGTGCTTCTACTTGGAAATGAAATCGCACACATCCAGAATTGACCTTTTCATGCCTTTTAACCTCGCAACAAACTGCCCTTAGTTGGAAGAATCACAAAAACACACACACACACACACACACACACAAGATTCACAACACTTGAAAAGCCATTCTATTACCGGAGTCTTGAAAAGGCAGAGCAAATTTCAAATGAGTTCTATATTCTCTCCACTCTGCTATTTAAATCTTCTCTAGAGAATTCATAACCACTATGCTCAGAAAACTGTAAAAGATGTATGCTCGTGTATATATATATATAGAGAGAGAGAGAGAGAAAATCTATTACCTTACAACACAATATTTTCTTAGGCAACATGCAACAATAATGAAAATACATACATATAAAACTAATCAATACACAATAAAACATGACCAACAAAGGCCCATTAACGATTCATGCCAGGTCTAGTGCTAGCTTGGTTTCTATTAACATTGTTAACCCCATTAGACCTTGGTTGGCCTAGGCGGGTTCGGACCCCCATCAAACCCAAACCCAAACCTACCATTAAAATTCAAACCACCACCGCCTCCGCCATATCCAAACCCAAAGTCGCCACTGCCGCCACCACCACCACCATAGTAAAACCCATGGCTGCCGCTGCTATTTGAAGAGGATCCGCCCCATCCGAATCCAAACCCACTCCCTCCACCACTCTGACCGTTTCCCGAGCCAAAACCCCAAGTTCTACCACCAGGGCCCGAACCGAGCCCCCATCGGTAATCCCAGTTCCCGTGCGGTGATGAGCCGGATCCCCATCGGAAGTCCCACCCTCCTTGTTGGCTTGAACCGCGTTGGCCACCGGCTTGACCCTCCATGACTTTGCTCTGTAATATGGCGTTGGAGCTATTAATAGGAGAGAAAGAGATAAGAATGAAGAATGCAACCACCAATACCATCCATTTGTCTGTCTTTATTACCATTTTTCTTGTCAAAGTGGCAATTGACATTTTACAATAACTTAGTTGGGATATGAAAGTGATGGACATAGACTCACTCAATTGACACCTTTTTCTTGGGTTTGGCTCCTCTCTGGCAGGGATGGTTTTTATTAGTATCCATTGACGAATCACATATTGACATGTCACCATTAGGAATGCTTGAAACTAACTAGTTATTTCATACATAAAAAGACTTCCCTGAATTAGAGATAAACTTAGCATTTTGACAATACTTCTGTATAAAATATTTTTTATTTTTTTTTTGGTGAAAATAACAGAGTTGTTGAAAGAAGTTTTTCCTGTTTTTAAAATTGAGTTTATTATAAATGAAAATAACAAAAAAAATTAATCCTTTCTCAAATAATTTTTTTTAAAATCTTTTTCAAGACTGAATAGAAAAATGATGAAATGGCAAGAGATGATTGGTTGACGTAATTAAACAAGATGTTACCGCCGTAGAGAAAGTAAAGCTCAGCTTGATGCTTGTAACTTCCTCGTAATGCACGAGAAATTGGTGATGGCAACTTTATTGCGTCTCATTTACGAAGTTGGAAATATAATTGGGTTGGGCCTAGCCTCTTGGGCCTAATCACAGAATATCAGCACATGTTAATGGATTTAATAATCCCTAAAGCCCAATTCAGCGTCCTACAGCCCCATGATGTAAGGTTTTGTTTGGTTAGCTTTTTAAAATTAGATTTTGAATTTCAAAACGTGAGATACGCGTTTGAAAAATTATTAATTTTGATTTTTTTAAATTTTTTTATAATTTAAATTATCATATCCAAATACATTTTCACAATTTTAAAAAAATTAATTACAAAATTTTTAAAAAAGTTATATCTGAATCACTATCCAACCGTCCGGTCTGTTTAAATTAGTTCATATTACGTAAATGGATTTTAAATCTTTTAATATTTGATTGAGTATTTTCTTTTTTGTTTGATTGAAACAGTGGATTGTTATAATACATGTATTACAATTATTTGAATAATACATTTACAATATTTAACAGAATTAGGAACATCTTAAATATAAATTCTAAACAGAGAAACCCAACCCGGTCTATGACTGGGTGATAATAAATATTCATATCCTCGTAACAGAGAGTGAAACTTGAATCCATGATAGGTGGTCAACTGATCTAGCTAATGATCATATCCTTTAACAATATTGAAGTTTACATTTGTTCCTATTACAATCAACTCTCTTATTATTTATAAGCACATAGAGATAGAAAATTAAAATTTATTAATTATTAAATTTTTAATGTTACTTATGTATAAATGATTTTCGGTGTAAACAGAAGACCTTATATGAAATTTTTCAACGAATACATAAAATGTTTCAACTTATATTATTAATTTTTTTTTATTTCCTTTTGAACTAAATAAGTTGTATTTTCTATAATTATTATGTCTTAAATTTTCTTATTTACAATACTTTTACTCTAATTATGTAGAATTAAAAAAATATAATTAACTACATATCTCATAAATGAAATATGTATAAGTATATATATGACCATTTTATCTTTGTTATAATTAATATTATAATTTTTTTTGAAAATGTATTAATTATTAAATAATAGAATTATTAACTATTAATTATTAAATATTAATTAAAAACGATCAACTGTAAATAGTTAAAAAAGAATTGTATCTTGAATGATTTCATGTCATTGGTGTTGAGCTAATTGAGGAGATAGAATATTGAGAATATGAAGAGGTGACAATTTAGTTGTCTGGAGCTTGGGAATCTAGTTTCTTCATAGAAATGAAAATATTCTTCACCTCAGACTTTATGATATGAGAAATTATTGAGCTCTCATACCTCTTTTAACCATGCTACACTCTAGATATACAATTCTGACATGGATATTTTAGCATTTTCTATCAGCTTTTACATATATAATAGATTTTTTTTTTATCAAGATAATGTTATTTTAGACGAGTTAGGTTATTCAAATATTATAATACCTATCTCATATAAGTTCCAATTTTTAATACCATTTTCCTTTTTCTATAATACTTAAAATAATTGTTTCATGCATGATTTCATGCCATTGATTTTTTTTTTTTTATCTAAACTTGAGAATATGAAGAGTTAGACAATTTAGTTGCTTTTTGAACTCTAGAATCTAGATATTCAATAATTATAATTGTCATTTGAAAGAGATCAAACAATTAATAGTTCGATCTTAAACAAATCAAAATAAACAAAACATACAAAAAAGACACAAAATTTACGTAGTTCAGCAAGATGCCTACGTTTACGGACAACGATGATCAGTTCACTACGTATCAAAGAGATTATAAGAGCAAAAAAACTCTCAAAATTGAAACTCCTGTCTTCGATTTTCTCCTCTGTTGAAACCCTAAAAGATAATATCCTTATACAAGTGAGTTATAACATAAAAAAATACAGGCTCAAAACAAAAGCAGATCAAAAAAAATTTCTCCAAAGCTTCGCCCCTAAACCCACAACCACCCAACAATAATACCTGTCCCGTATAAATTTTGTTCACAGGCAACAAACCCAACTCTGTTTGAAGTGGGATTAGCTTAGCTAGAATCTAGCATCAAACCTGACAAGGCTGATTCATTTTCAATTGTTGAACAAAGGTGGACAAGGAACAATACTCAAAAACCAACCCATGGATGATGGACCACAAGGTTGGTCTGGTTCTTGATATGGAAATCTTGCATGCCAACTTTATATATATATATATATATATATATATATTTATATATATATGATCATTCAATATTTGATAACCTATCAATTTAGATCCAGAGAACATTTTCAGGTATAGGAACTTTTAATCAGTACTAAAGTTGGCAGATAAGTAGTAACCACAACCTGTTTGAAATAATTATCTGATGGACTAAAGCTTCATAAGCTCTGGATTATTGCTACATATATGTATAATATAAAGCATACAACAGCATTAACCTTAAGTTAAAGGAGGGAATTAACTATGAGTTTGAAGTCCTCGAAACTAATAGCCCCATCACCATCACCATCCATGGAAGCAATAATATCCCGGCAAGCCTCCAAAGACAATCCTAATCCCATACCTCCCATAGCATCATATAACTCATCTCCTGTCACAGCTGTCTCATCTCCGTCGACATCCAGAGCTTCAAAAGCTCGTCTGAGAGAAGTTCCCAGGGTTCCCAGGTCCATTTCCTTTGTGTTCATGTCCAAAAACTCCGGCATGCTCAGCAGCCCATCCCTGTTAGTGTCTCCTTGTTGCATCATTGCCTTCACCTCTTGTTCACTCCGATTGCACCCGAGCGAGCCTACGATTCCACCCAGCTCTGCAGCAGTGATATACCCATCATTGTCCGAGTCAAATGCCTTAAAGGCCTCCACCAGGCACATGACATGGCTCATCGTTTCCATTTCAGCACTGAGAGACTCAACTTGAGCCATTGAATTAGTTCAAAACTATTCTGCAACTTGTATATCCGTAGTAGCTCATTTCTCTTCATTAAATAGATGGAAAAAGGGATGCGAATCATGCCGACATGCATAAAGTAAATTAAAGAAGGAATGATAGATTCTTATGCTGATAAAATTGTTCGTTGTTATCCTCAATGGAAGGAAAGCAGAAGATGCTGATTGTAACAGGTGATGTTATTTAGTGTCTCCTCATGGAATTTGAGTGTTATTAGTCCAGTGATATATTAACCATACCCATAATATGAAAGCTGAGTTTTTGTTGATATATGACTTGGGTTTGATATCTACAGCCTTGATTAGATTGATTAAGAGGCCATTTGGGGTTTTTTTTTCTTTTTTAAGCAACTCAATTGAAAAAGCACAACCTCAAAATTCTATATTTAACTTTCATGCAGGTTTCTACATCATGGTCAGTGGGCGCAGAAATTATTGAATGATCAGTCCCAACGATCGAATGATCAGAAATGTACATGTATATTAGACTATTGCAGACATGACTCTCGATTTAACTGTTATAACCACCGAATAATTACTCTAGTGGACTAGTGCTAAATTAAGAAGCATATATGGACCATCTGTTCTTTTCATTTTATTCCTAAAGAAGCAACTTGAGATGCATGCATGCAAATTGGCCTCCACCATCATATATTTCACTTTTCTTTGTTTCCAATTAGACAATAGTTAAATGTTTTGTATTGCACAAGCAAGACATTTTGGTTGCTAGGGTAGTAAACAGCTGTAAAAATGGACACGGTTTTGGCTACCATAGAAATATTTAGGGTTAATTATACTTACCTCTCATGTGATTTCTGATAATTGTAAACATTTCTCCTATAGTTTTTAAACCTATATTGTCTCCCTGTCAAAGTTATCCCTCAAACACCGTTAATAAAAGATTCTCATTTACTACTTTACCATCACAATTTAATATGATTTATTAGTAAAAAAGTCAACATCTTCTTATCACCCTAAACTTATCCAAAATTACCCCAACTCTCTCTCTCTCTCTCTCTCTCTCTCTCTCTCTCTCTCTGTGTATGTGCCCCAACCCGCAAGATCCGCACCGCTAATCCCCATCGCGATGCCCATCACCGATGCTTACCATTGATCTCCACCATCAATCCCCATCACGAGGCCCGTCACTGATCCCCGCCACCGATGCCAACCACTGATCTCCACTGGAGAGAGGAGAGAGAGAGAGAGAGAGAGAGAGAGAGAGAGAGAGAGAGAGAGAACAAAGTTATCCCGCAAGACCTCATCCATAATCACTCTCAACTACCAATCCCTTCAACCCATCTTCCATTTCCACAATTCTGAAAGACCTATCAAGATTTGCTTCTAGGTCTTGCACAAATTTATCCGGCAAACCCAAAGGGTGCACTCTTTAACCCATCTCAAGATTCCGATGATTAATGGGATTGATGTTGTTCATGGAAACAACAACCTCTACAAAGCAATGACTTTCCCTCACAATGTTGGGCTTGGAGTTACTAGGCAAGTTTAAGCTTTAGCTTTCAAAAAATTTTGAAAGTTGTTTCTTTTCAATTATGAGTATTTTGCAATTTTTAATGTTTTGAAATTTTGTCCAATTTGATAAACTTTGAATACATTTTCAGTAGTTTGACATGACTAAAATTTGGGACTTTGGGTTTTTAGTTAGTTGATGACGATTTGAGCACTTGAGCATTTGATATTTAATCATTATACTCTTTGAGCCCTCTTTTGGATTTGTTTGCTTCTAGTTTTTAATCTCCTTCAGTCAAATCAATTGTGAGTGATCTGCTTTTGATAGGGATCCTGAATTTCTAAAGAGGATTGGCTTGCAACTTGTCACTGAGTCGGGCTCTAACCCAAAAGCTGCAATTGATGGGCAGAAATACCGGATTACTTATATGGCCCAAGACTCCCTACTCACAACCGATGTGGGATCGTGACATACTCTCCCACCCAAAGCCGCGACACCCTTGTTGCGGTCGGGCCTCAAGGCAGGTTCAAGCCCCGTGCTTTATGATTACCACCTGGCCATCGGAGTCTCGGGTCAACTCTGATATCACTATCATGGGTTGGGCTCTAGCTCAAAAGCTGTAACTTATGGATAGAGGTACTAGACTGCTTATATGGTCCAAGACCTACCTACTCACAACCGATGTAAGATTGAGACATACTCTCCCACCCGAATTCGAGACATCCTCGGTGCGGTCGGATCTCAAGATGGGTTCAAACCCCGTTGGAACCTTGGACGGGCCAAGCCTATATGGTTATCACCTCACCATTGGAGTCTCGGGTTGGCTTTGATACCACTGTCACGAGTCGGGTCCTAACCCAAAAACTGCAACTGATGGGTAGAGGTATCGGATCACTTATATGGCCCAAAACCCCCCTACTCACCACATCGTGACAAACTGCTCTTAAAGTTAGAGCTGTGTGAATTACTTATGCTTCTTTTCCATGTATTGTGGTAATTAAACATTACAAAAGAACTCCTAAACTTCTGAGTTAATTTTGTGCTCATCTTCTAATTATTCTATCTACACATGTTTGTCGGGATCTGAGATGGGGTCGTTGTTATGAAAGTAATGATGAAAGTGATAATTGTAATACCTTTATCCTTAGTTGGCGATCTTGAATTAGATATTTTTAAGAACTAGAAAGGATATATGGGAAATGCATGTTCTTCTTCTTTTTTGTATTTCTTTATTAATTTCCACTTTTTAGGTTATTTTTAATAAACATTTTTTTAAGTGATCTTTGGTTGCCACTATCTACTGGATATGGCATGAGTGCAATGGTCGCATTTTCAGACAAGAAATGCTCCCTCCTCTTAGAATTGTTAAAGAGATTTTTTTTTTTTTGTGATGAGATCCGGAATGCTTGCCTACAAAGAAAGATAAAAATCTAGCCTCACTAGAAAGATTGTCGTAGGTGGAATGTAAAGATCTAATTTTGTTAGTTTTTTTTTTTTTTGGTTGTTGTTGTTGTTGTCATCGTCTCCCCAAGCTCTTGTGGTCCGCTTGGTCCTTTTTTTGGTGAATAAATTTTAATTTACAAATTTTTTTTTTTTATCTTAATATATATCAAGTATCACTTTTCTTGGAAGAAAAAGGAGAAAAAAGTAATGAATAATAGACTAAAATTTTCCTAATAGAATGAGGGAAATCTTATACAGAATTTTTCAACTAGCTAGAATGATATAGTAGTTACATATTTGAATTAAATAAAATATTGATGGTCGTGCCTGAAGTAAATTTAGACAAGACCACTATACTCGAACTTCTCTATATATAAATTATATTTATTTAGCATTACTATAAATCATTACATGTATTTTTTATTTGTCAAAGAAAAATGTGTCTATTTATTTAAAAGTATAAGTGTATAATTTATTTCAAAAAGAAAAGAAAAGAAAAATTCAGTCTATGTAGTTGAAAAGAACATATTCAACTCACTTACACATTAGAATGATATAGTAGTTAGATATTTGAATTAAATAAAATATTTACGGTTGTGCTTGAAGTAAATTAAGATAGCACCATTCTACTCAAATTTCTCTATATATAAATGATGAGTAATGCTATCCTTACCATAAATTTTATCAAATTTTCTTACCTGCTGACGTGGCTGTTCGAGTAATAGTCAATTAAAGCCTCTTGGTATATGCAGGTGCTAGTCAATTAAGACTTTCAGTGTTAGTCAATTAAGCCTCTTGGACTCACCTGACACGACTAGCACCAAGAGGCTAAATTCACTAGCACCAAAGCAGCCACGTCAGCAGGTAATTTTTTTGATAAAATGTTAAGGTAAGGATAGCATTACTCATAAATGATATGCTATAAAGTGACAGACCAATCTCCACATGACACGTGTGCCTATCAAACAGCCAAAGCTCATTTATCCAGAGCATGTTTAAAGATATGACCTTCAGAGCTTATAGATCGGAAGCCCATACAACCCTTAGATCCACCTCAAGCTCGGAAGGAACAACGAACACTCATAAGAGGGTTCCACATGACACGTGTGCCTATCAAATAGCCAAAGCTCATCCATCCAGAGCATGTTTAAACATATGACCTTCAGAGCTTATAGATCGGAAGCCCATGCAACCCTTAGATCCACCTCAAGCTCGGAAGGAACAACGAACACTCACAAGAGGGTTCCATATGACACGTGTGCCTATCAAACAGCCAAAGCTCATCTATCTAGAGCATGTTTAAACATATGACCTTCAGAGCTTATAGATCGGAAATCTTGCAACCCTTAGATCCACCTCAAGCTCGGAAGGAACAACGAACACTCACAAGAGGGTTCCGAACTTATTGCCGCCTTAAACACCTTACCGAGCTAAGGATAAGGAAACAGTATTCAACAAGGAAACTGTCATTCATGAAGCGCAGTATCCAACATGGTAGCTGCTATTCTCTGATGATCAAATCCTTACTTTCACGGCTCCAAATCCTAATCAACTTAGGAGATTCACGGCCCATAAATAAAGACCTAAGGTGCACTTTTACATTCATGCTCATTCAATTACTTTCAATTGCAGTCTTTCAATTCAGTTTATTGACGTTATCATCGGAGCGGCTATCGCCGGAGCCAACCCGGTGGCCCTCTGATCCTTTTCTTTGAATGTTCAACAGGCGACGGAGATCAGAACCCCTACAGACCAAAAAGTGCAGCATCAATAAATTATACTTATAAAGGATTACTTTAAATCTTTACATGTTTGTTTTTTCAATTGTCAATGAAAGAAAGTGTTTATTTATTTAGAAGTATAAGTGTATAACTTATAAATAGTCTAATTTATATAGTTAGAAAGAACATAGTTAACCCGCCTACAAGTTCAGTCTATATAGCTAGTAAACTAAATATACAATTGCAAACTCTTATTTGGGGAGAGTTGAAACTAGGGATGTCAATTTTTGACACGACATGAAGTTAGCGGGTTTGTGTTGAGCATAAATGGGATTTGAGTCATAAATGGATTAACACGTATAACATGATTAATAAATATATCGTATTTAGGTTTTAGTAGTTTCAATCCGTTTAACACGACTTAATATGTTTAATTATAAAAAAAAAAAATGAGTTAAGGTAATGTGTCCTACGTCAAAAGTTTATCAAGATTTGGAGATTTTTTATTTATAAAAAAAGTTTTTTACTAATAAAGATAGGTAACTTTTTTTGTTTAAAAAATTAAAATAAGCGAGTTAAATGTGTCAACGTATGGAACTTGTTTAATAAATGAGTTGAATTTGAGTTTTAAAGCTTGACACGATTAATTAATAGTGTCAAGTTAGAGTTGATACATATTTTCTAATATGTATACCTTGACACAACTTAAACATAATATGATAATACGAATTGATACTCCTAATTGAAACTGTGACCTCTTTTATAAGAAGAGGCATGAGATGGTACTCGATCATTGAAAACTTCGATAAATCTTTATATTTTGAATACCTACTGTTACAACAATATAGAATTTGTTTTGGAAACTTATTTAAAATTCCGAATAAACACAGATTACAAGGGATTTTTTTTTTCAAAAACTAAATACTAATTCAATGAAAATCAATCCAAGTTGATTTATTTTGAAGTACTCTTAACAACCTCCTAGTATAAAAATGTTTGAAAAAACTAGGTACACATACCTTGGATGAAATAAAGCTTGCATGTCGAGTGGGGGTTGGATTGGTTTATGGTTGGGCTCAAGTTATTTAGTATGGTCTGGGCCTTAGCATTGACAAATTTAGCCCAATTTTATTTTGATGTACAATCCTGATAAGTGATGATACAGCCATATGGTGTAATTTAAACTGCACTAATTACAATCTTAATTAGGTTTGCAAAAAGGGTTTTAGTCTGATTAGCATCTCATGCCTTCTCGCATTGGAGAAGAAAAATAATCTTAATTAGGTTTTATAATTTGACACACTTGTTTTGACGTTGAATTTTATTTTTTATTTTTTTATTTGGAAATTCCAACAATTATAGGGATTAATTTCTGATAAGTATTGACATGATCAGTGTTTTTCATAGCTAGGTTGGTGGTATGTTAGGGCATATAATAAACAATTTGTGTTCAAAGAAGTTTGATCCACTTGTACAAGAGGCTTGCTATTGGTACCCTTAGGGCCTTATGCACCCGTTTGGATGCATAAAGCCCAGCATGAATTGTTTATGGAGCCCATATCACAACGCCCAAATGGGCATTTTCAAGATACATACATGCATATCAATTTATTTATAAGTATATTATATATATACAAAATATTTATTAAATAAAAGGAAAACTAAAATACTTTTAAATAATATTTATCAAATATCCAATAAATCTCTAAATGTAATGAAACAACTCCCAGACTGACACTTAAGACGGGTAAAGGATTGAAATTAATTATTATTATTATTAAGGTAAATTTTACATTGTCTATTTTTTTTTTATTTATAATTGTAGATAATTATAGGGAGGTTGCAACTGGTTAGCGAGAGTAAGGACTGATTCTTATATTTATAATAAAAGATGTAAGTCTTTATCTATAAAGGACTACTAATAAAAGAATCCACACTTATCAAACTAATCCATAAAATATCTAACATGATCACATGTAGTTAAGGTGCACCAATCTAAATGGACTATCATAATCACAACCAATAATATCAGCTTATTCAATCAACTCCCAACCAACAACCATTTCAAGCAATCCAGTTTCTTATTAGCATAGAAAACATAATTGTTAGCTCCAAGGGTTTTTAACAAAGGACATCTCAATAATTTTAATGATAACAAAACATTGTTTATGTAGATTAATGTTTTATTCAAGTGAAAATGCAAGCAGTTCATGTAGGTCAAAAAACATTGTTGATTAAGAAATGATAAAGTCTTTCAAGTTAAATGATTCCGTTCAAGAACATGCTTCAAGGTAAGAATCAAATCAAGTAGAATACTATTATGATGAATCAAGCAAAAGGATACACTAAAGCCCAAGGATTCAAGATAAATCAAATGAAGACTTTTTATTTTTCTTATTTTAGGTTTTGAGTGACTTAAGATTAGATTAATCATTGGTTGTAAGCATTAAGGAATTTAATTGGCTGTCATCTCATAATCCTTAATGAGCATTTTATGCTATTTTTAATGTTTACGTTTAAACAACTTTACTCACTCGCCAAGCAAAGTCTGTGAATATGAAGAAAACATTCAAATGTAAAGAAAAGCACATAGGTATCGAATATATGAAGAAAAACATTCAGATGTAAAGAAAATTATGCAAATAACTAAGAATTCATAGGCATATCGTAAAGCTATTACCTAGGAATTTTTCATGACGTGAGTCAGTATATCTCATTATATTTTGTGTTAAAAAATTTGAACTGTTTAGAATGTTTGTTGGTTGTGAGTTAACGGGGATACGTTTAGATTATTGGTTGGCATTGAGAGAGAGAGAGAGAGAGAGAGAGAGAGAGAGAGCAAGTGGATGTACTATAGTTTGTCTCACATTCCTCTTTATTTTAATTTACCCAAAGCGAATGTAAGAATAATTCTTTCCTTCACACGTCTCGTGTCCTTTTCTAATCCAAATTCATGGCTTGCCATTATATATATCTTCCATCTTCCATTTAGTTGTTGAGAAGACTTGTCTTCTCTCTTTCCTGACAATGAAATAGGGAAAATGAAAGATAGAAATTGAGTTTTATGAATTTGAATTTTTTCCTGTTAATGATGAGATAAAAGAAAAAAAAATTCGAGACAAGCAAAATGCAAAATAAAAAATTATTACAAAGAAGAAAAGAAATCTTTCCCACACACACACATTTTAACTTACAAGTGTGCAAGGATAATTTTTGTGATTTTTTTTATGAGTTAAATTAGTGTGGAGTCATTTAAATAGATAGTGAATTGGTGTATAGTCCTACGCGTATTCTTGTTTGAGCTCAAAGACATGCAGCTTGTTTGTTTTACGATTTTAGATACATAGTGATGACATAACAACTATACTTTTTTTTTATTAATGACAATTATACCCAATGCAATACTTTTTACTTTTTCCTAACTCATACAAACTCAATCTCTACAAGAACAACGTCATTCCACAAAAAAGGGAATGGAGCTGATTTTTCTGCTTCTAGTACTACTCTAGTACCATCATCCTCACTGTTACCATGACTTATCACATATACCTACACCCACCCACACACACACACACACACACACACACATATACACATTTATATATATGCATGATTATGAAAATTGAAAAATTTTCAAGAAAAAGTGGACTGATATACTAACCTATTCAAAGATGATAAGATTATTGGAATAGGCAACCATTAACCAGCAACCTTCTGACACCTCCTCTCAAAGATCCTAATAACAACCGACTCATTCATATCCAATTCCCATATGGAAAAATTTCTTAGAACGCACCCTTGAGATGAGATCATGGTGAGAGAAAGATGTAGATCTTACTATTTAAAATGATCGTATAAAGAACTAACTTTAAATGATCTTTCAAAATAAAACATTGTCGTACTTTAAGTTTTGAAAGATAAACTTTTTTTTAATAAAAGTATAATGAAAAAAATAAGCAAGAAGGTATACAATGTCCAAACCAGTTGACTAGTTCATGGAACCTGTCACGACCCGAAATCCGGTCCATGCGGATCGAGGGCTCGTGATCGGCCACCGAGGCCTTTTTCACTGATCACAATACATTCCTCATTTTCATTAAATCAAACGCAGCGGAATAAATTTCTTTTTCTATTGCGGAAGCGTCAATCAACACTCAAGTCAACTTCAGTAATCTATTTATACATTCCATAGTAATTACAAAAAGTATATGATGTGATTTTTCCAAAGCCATGCTGATGTCATAGTCGATATACAGTCCAAAATTTCCAAAAGCAACTACATCATGACTAACAAAATCCTATTACAAAAAGGGTTCATAGCTTTACAAGCTTCCAACTAGTCTGACTGAACCTGCTATTTCTTTCCCGATATCATCACTTGAAATAGGATAAAAATCCTATGAGCTCAACAACTCGTGAGTATCCCAGCTCGTGAGCATTCCATAACATACCAAGGGTTTCAAAACTACTATATAATTCAATATGGAAATGTCAATGATCAGATATCATATGTTATCTTAATTTATAGTACAAGATAACGGTATCAAATTCGCTTCCAATAAATCTCAATTTAACGATAATCGTAAATCGATAATCAATAACATAGTTCAATCAATCAAAATCACAGTTCAATATCATGGTTCGATAAATTATAGTTCAAGAATTCAAAATCATGGTTCGATAACCCAAATTCATAGTTCGATAAATCATAGTTCGATAATTCAGATTTATGGTTCGATTTTCAATATTCATATTCAAAATGATATATTCCACTTCTATGGCCAGCAAATTAAAACCTCGCTGACTGAGATCGATGGGCTAGCTAGTTCGATATGTTGTATCAACACCAGGCTCACCACAATATACCCTGTGGGAGGGTTCGATAAATCACAACCTATTCAATAGTGACCAATCATAGAAGAAGTGTTCTATTCAAAGCATCAAAATCATATTCAAATCATATCCTAAAATCAATAATCATCAATAGCAGTTCAATTACTCAAATCAAAGTTCTTTATTTGATATTTAGTTAAAACAGCTCAAACATTTATAAGAAGATCATATAACGTTTAAGTATCTTACGAATACATTTTCTTAAGTCAAAGGAGACAAAACAGTTGTCAATAGATCATTCAAACGTGTACAGTATAACGGTTAAACAAAGGCTATAAAAGAAAATGATATCATATATCGATACATCATAAAAGAGTTCAATATTTATATTTATAATGAAAATGTCTACCTCAGTATGGCATGAAACACTCACCTGAACTCCAAAGGTTTAACTCCAAAAATCCTTCCTTTGAAGTTCCCTAAAATCACATTTCAACGTCTAGTTATATTCCATAATATCACTCTGATTTCATTATCATTAATTCTTTTTCCTCTTTTAGTTACCTTTTCTAGGTAGCTTTTTTGATTCTCATAGTTTGATTCTATTACCTTACATATTTACGTGTCATAATTTTTTTATACCTTATTTCAGAATACGGACCTCACCGTTGAGTTCGGAACGTCGAAGAAAGTCAATTTAGACTCTCTCGGACTTCCATTTGGTTTTAGGGGCACTAAGGGTAATTTGGTAATTTATACTTAACGTGTCTTATTTTTTCGGAGTCCCGTTTCATGAAATGGACCCTGCCATTGCGTTTAGAACGTCCAAAATAGTCAAAATACACTATTTGTTTATTTTATTCGGACTTCGTTTGACTTGGGTTAGGACTCGGGCATTTTTATAATTTTCTTTTAAAATTATTTAATTATTTATTTTGTTGGGCCATAGTGAAATTTTCATAAATGTTGGGGTCGGTTTATAATTCTTAATAGTTCCGGTTTGAACCAGTGGGTTCAGGGTTAGAAACCCTAAACCGGTTCTAAACTCACTGAACCGACCGGTTTAGTTTAGCTCAAAAACCTTCCCCCGTTTTTCCGATCACCATCTCCGATCATCCGCCGGCGCCGGTCGCCGGAACAGTGAACCAACACACTGTTTCCTCCATTTTCTCATAGTTTTTCACGTCTAACTTTCACTATTTTTGTACCAAATGAATTCTGGGATTTCAAGAAATGTTCTTAGAATAGTTTTAGTCCTCAAATAACTAAATCCACAACATCCATTTCCAGTTCGCCGGTGCTGCACCGGTGAAGAATAATTGGCCATAAAATGGCCGTATCTTGACCGTTTTTCATGATTCAAGTTGCGTTGGACTCCTAGAGGTGTTTTCTACCGGTCTATAGTTTTAAAATTTCGATTGTTTCATCCTATAAAATTTCACCATGATCAATCATGTGTAACGGCTTCGGTTAGTTTCGGTTTCCTTATTTTATTATTCATTTTTTCCTTTGCTGCTTTGCGTTTAATCCAATCTATCATGTAAGAAAATAACTAAAGAGAAGATTAAAAATTGCCTAAGTTTTAGCCGATATCCTTCACAATCGCCAATCTGTCTTCCTGGATTTTCTTTACACGTTTCAGTTTTTCTCTCTTTCTATTTCATTCACTTTCCTTCTTAATCATTTTAAACCGACTTCATAGTCGGTGGCATTTGCCACCTGTAGAAACAATGGAGACACCTCACACATTTTTCTTCTTTTTTTCACTGCATGCACGACACGCACATCCTCACATCCCTCACAGCCGTACACCTAGTATCCACTTTAATATGTATAACACTTGATCACACGTTACACTTCTGCTTCTTTTCATTTCTTTGCTTTAATTATATATATATATATATATATACACACACACACATACATATATGCATATAAACATATATTATTATTACCATTATTATTTGTTTATTTATTTTATTTTCATCCTTGCATTTTTATATATTCGTCAATTTTCGGGTAATTTTATATTTTGATTTAATTTCTAACTTAACACACGTCATAGTTCAGCTCATAGTTCGGGTTACATTTTATGGCTCGGGTCTACCGGGTCGGGTACCGGCTAACTCGGATCGGTCCCACCTAACTCGGGTCGGGGTATTACAGAACCAGTCGACTGATCCTTAAAGTTTATTTTTATACTGATCAAACCAGTTAACAAGCTCCAAGAACTAGTTGACCAAGTGACCATTTTTATTAAAATCCTGAACCTATTGTTCAAAGTAGGTTACCTAAAGGAAGATTCAATCAATTATTTTTCAAAAGCTAAAATAGTGTACATCAGAACTAGTCGACTGATCCAAAAGGACTATTCAACTGATTATTCTTGAACAAATGAACCTCAAACTCTCTGGACAATTTAGTTGACCTAATTAGTAGATGAGATCTTAATCTAGTTGACTAGTTGATGATTTAGTCGAATGAATTTGTCGATTTGGCATTTCGATATTCAAATTTTAAATAGACAAAAAAGGGGGAACGACTCTTTTTGAAAAGAAACAACCACATTCATTTAAAGGTTATAAATAAAGGTTCTCTAAAGCATTTTATGTTATCTTTTTACATGTTTACGCTTATACATCTCTATTCTTGATTTTACATCTAACTATTGAAAACCTAGATCTAAAAGTTCTACTTATCTTAAATATTCAGAAGTTACACCAGATCTATCTATAGAGAGTGAACATTTATTACACCAATCTACTCTTGAAAAGAGTATTTGTCGGTAAACAAATTTTGTATCATCTCATTGTAATGAGAATTCTGGCTAAAAAAAAGAGTAAGGAACTCTTGTTATAAAAGAGTAAGGAAATCAAGATAGTGAAAAAATTCAAGTGGAAATGCTAAAGTCGAGGACGTAAGAAGTTTTTCGAATCTAGTAAATCACTGTGTTTGCTTTTTCTTTCTCTACTCTTTACTTACTTGTGCATTTATAACATTTATTTTTAAAGAATGTAAAAGTAGCCAACATTTATAAAATACCCTGTTCACCCCCCCTTCTAGGATAAATAGCTAGGTAACAATAATGAGTTATGCTTGCCCACACAATAGTAAAAAAATCTTACTTTCTGCCACTTAAGCTGCATAGATCATTATTAGAGTTTTTAAAAAAGTATTTTACTTTGAAAACGACTCTATAACTTGTGCAAAATGTACGTGTCCACAATGAAAAACAAACAAAATACATATGATTAGAGTAGCGCCTTAAAATCTTTGCTTTAGTCTAATAAAATTACAAACACCCAATCATGTAAGTCATTACATCTTAAACTAATCATGACCGTACAAGGTCAAAGCACTTACAATCTTAACGACTTAAGCTACATGTATAGATGTTTGGGATAAAATTTACATTAGGGGTGTCAATTCGTGTTATCGTGTCGTGTTCGGGTCGTGTCAAGGCATACATATTTGAAAATATGTGTGAACACAAACCCGACACTATTAACTAATCGTGTCAAGTTTCAAAACCCAAACCCAACCTATTTATTAAACAGGTTACACGTGTTGACACACTTAACTCGTTTATTTTAATTTTTTTATTTTTTAAATAAACAAATTTACTTATATTTTAATATGTATAGATAATTTTCAAGTTTAGTAACTTTGGATGTGGGCCAAATCAAAGTAGAAACATCTTTTATAAATAAAAAATCTCAAAACCTTGATAAATATTTCATGTGAGATGAATTACCTTAACTCATAATATATTTTATAATTAAACGTGTGAAGTAGTGTTAAACAGATTGACACTAGTAAAACCCAAACCCGACCTGTTTATTAATCGTGTTATACGTGTCAACCTATTTATGACCCAAACCCATTTATGTCAAACCCAAACCCGTTAACTTCGTGTCGTATTCAAGTCGTGTTGTCGTGTCGCGTTAAAAATTGACACCCCTAATTTACATGCCAAATGTGATTATCATTGTTGTTTCCAAATTGGTCTAATCTTTCGTCCTACTACGTATGGGACCAATCATGTTACAACATTCAACCCCTGAAAAATATAACATCTTAAGTAATTTTTCACAGGTGAAAAACTTATATACTATACGAGTAAAACCTTTCTTATTAATGAAAACTTTTATACCATGAGTAAAAACTTTTATCATATGTAAAAACTTATATACTATATATATGAATAAAAATTGTCATCATAGTTGAAAACCGATTTATCGTACGAGTAAAAATCATCATCATTAATGATATAGTAATTTTACAAAAATTCTCTCGTTTGTTTATTAATTTTTTTAATAAAAATGCCAAAAGTATATGAGCAAATTTCTCATTTTAAATTATAAAATTACTAACATCAACAAAACTTCTAGCGGTGTTGTCACGACAAACTACTTCTGGTAGGACCATGTACTACAAATAAGGGATTATTCAATATCTTAAATTTTTGTTTCAAATTTTGCATTTCAAATGATGTAACATTAAATCATTTGTGATACTTTAGACTATTATATTAATATTTTGATAATGTTTTAATGCAATATTATTTCGGATGCAAGTTTTGATAGAAAATCTTGAGACATGTAGAATTATTCAAAACAAGAATATTCAATGTTTCAAATTTTATGTAATAGATTTTATATCTTAAACCATGAAACATAAAATCATTGGAAATATTTTTTAGACAATTATTGTTATTTTATTAATAATCTAATATTACATTATTCAAAATATAAATTCTGGTCACAAAAAGATTTGTAGCATACAGCATTACTTTAAAAGAATAAAAAAATATTTAGGATAGTAGTATTGAAAAAGTCAGTTTCACTAAGTTTTTTTGATTTTATTATTTTGCATGCAAGTTAATTGAATCAAGTTGAAATTAGTAAAATAAGCAGCATTATTAGTGCAACTAACGACATTGAATGTGAAATCCAAAGCAAAACAGGCCAAATGCATGAGAGCAATGAGCAGGACAGTGCTGCTTCCTGGGGCACAGGCCTCTGATTTTTCTTTCTTTTCACTGAGTTCCCATGATTAGTAGCAGAGTGTCATGGTGATGTGTGATGATGGTATCATATAATTTTTTGAACACGCGGCACATGTTTAGAGGTTTAGTGAACCTTAATTAGATTTGTCTTTGGCTTTAATCTAACTGAACTCTTGCTAAATGTCAATCTAAACATAATGGGAGATCAAACACTTGTACAATTTACCTTCACTCATGCTATTTACACTGATTTATTTATGGGGAGAAGAAATTTAAGGTCTTCGATCATACAGCTAAGTCTTTATTATTTCTATGATTTAATATTTTTATCATTTAATCTTAATTAATTATGAACAAATCTTTACACCCTTCATATTGATCTCTTTGTAGAGAGAAAAAGATGAATTTAGGGTTAATTTTCAACCTACTTTATCCGTTGCTGAATGCTATAGTATGATGGTATTTCACAATCTCTTTAATCGATTGGTTAAGATTTTTAATTTTACATATGAGTGCATATATAATTTACTAAAATTATGACACGCTGCATATCATAATTTTAATGAATCATGTATGTATTTACAATTTTATTACTCTCATCATGACAACAACTCTTTTGAACCACATCAAATCATGAGGATGATATATATAGCACTGATGCATCATTAGGTAAGTACTTTTGCTAATTTATTTTTGATTAGTATAAAACTTTGTATAGAACAATGAACGTTAATCTAAATACTGAGGATTTTGACACATACAAAATACATGTGTTATTATTTAATTAATATAATTAAAAATTACTGGGATGTGGGCTCTTAATGGAGACATGCTGACAGGCGACGGCCAAGAGACAAAGGTTTCAAGATGGCCTAATCAAACTCAAGATTTGTGCAAATAATTTGCTATTATTTTATAGATTTTCTGATATAGCACAATTCATATATATATATATATATATATCAACTTAATGATCAAATCTTCTTCTTTGTTAATAAAAAAAAAAAAACCTAATGACCAAATGAAAGATTCTAGATAGAGAAGTTGGGATTTGAGGCTTCTTTAAGCAGTAAATCCAGGCAGATAATCCAAGACGATCAGGATATTAAAAAAAAAAGGAAAAAAAAGAAAAGGAACAGCATTATTAGTGCAACTAACGACATTCACATGAAATCCAAATCAAAAGAAGCCAAATATATGAGAGCAAATGAGCACGACAATGCTGCCTCTGGGGGCACAGCCCCCAGATTCTTCTTTCTTTTTCATTGACTCCCAAGATTGGCTGTCTCCATGGTTGGGGTAACAGATCAGTGTCGTGGTGATGTGTAATGGTACGGCTATTAAAATTAAAAAAGTTCTTGATCTGTCATTTTTAGTGTAATTTGGTATCATCAAACGGCATTTACTTGAACTGAAAAAGGCCAATGTCTCTGCTTCACATTTTCATGACAACTTGGGTAGAGACATTTTATTAAAAACTGCAAGTAAACTATCATTCTTTATATAATTAAGTATATATGATATGTAAGCAAGATACATAATTAACTATCAAGATACTTACCTCTTACCATGAGATTTAAGCTTCAAACTGTGATTGATGATCGCTGTGAATAGGAGCTTACAGTAAAATCAAATTAACTGCACAACCCTCACACAATATGATTATGGTATGGTAAAGAAATGAAAGAAGTTTACTGTCTACTCTATGTTATGAAATATGCCTTACAACTCATAAATTTTTCAGGCCAAATATATAGATAGGTTGGAAACCTCAATCCAAAGGAGTTTAAATTTCAAAAGTCTTCCTACCATCAAGGAAGTAAAATTATCACAAATTCTATGTATAGCCACTTAGATAGGAGTAGTTATGCCATAACCTATCACCCAGAGGTTTTGATTCTGTAAAATATAATGCATATATATAATATATATTATGGAAAAGCTTAGGAAAGAATACTAAAAAGTCTATAAAATAATTTTTTTAATACAAAAAGTTCTTGATGTATTTTTTCTATCTAAAAGATGCCAAAAAAATAAATTTTTAATACAAAAAAAATCTAATTGTTAACTTCCATCTAACATCATTAAAAAATATTATTGATTAAACTAAAATAACTTTTAAGATACATTTTAAAAAATATGAAATAGCTGATAAATAAATTCTTCAATCCAAAAAAAAATTCATAACATTTTTTTTTTCTCTAGAAGGCCTAAAAAGGAAATTTTTACTTCATAAAATGTTATAATTCTTTTGGATTTGAGAAGTTATTTTATATATTTTTTAGTATTTTTTTTCTAAAATGTATCTTCAAGGCTATTTTACTCTAATCGGTAATATTTTTAAACAATGTTAAAA
The DNA here is from genome assembly GCA_008638375.1 of Nyssa sinensis. Classification (NCBI taxonomy): domain Eukaryota; kingdom Viridiplantae; phylum Streptophyta; class Magnoliopsida; order Cornales; family Nyssaceae; genus Nyssa; species Nyssa sinensis. The sequence continues at coordinate 28,002,466 of CM018038.1, forward strand.
TGATGAGAGTTAACAATTGGAACTTTTTGTATTAAAAATTCCTTTTTTTGAATCTTTTAGATAGAAAAAATGTATCATGATTTTTTTGGAATGAAAAATTTATTTTAAAGACTTTTTAGTATTTTTTCCAAAAACTTATATGGCATGTGAACCAACTTAGGTCTCCAAAATGAAACACGCTTACATTCTCCCACTTGACACATCTTGGACTCTCTGGATAATAGAAGTTAAACATTAATCAAGATAATGAATTAAAACTACTCACTCTTTATTTGAGAGACAGACACAAATCATGACGGTCATGTCCCATATGTCAGACACTTCCTTCGATGTACTACAATGCACCACTTTCTCAAGACTTTATGTGGTTTTTACATACTTTATGAACAACTTCTTATAAGTTATTCTAGGTCTAAATAGTCTCCATAGACTTCATATTTAAGGCAAACACTTAAATGTGCATAAAACTAAAAATTCCTTTGTTAATATTATTAGAATGTCAATAGAATGACAAGATCAAACATAAAATGAACTCATCAATCCCATGGTCTCTACATGTTTAGAGTATGATTTTATTGAGAGCCCTTCAATCATGGGATTTGCAACCATGAGATCTGTACCAATATGTTTAATAACACCCTCTTGCTTTCTTGACTCTCTCTAACAACAAGCTACCTTATGTCGATATGCTTGCTTCGACTGCTACTCTTGTTATTCTCAGAGTAGAAAACTGCAGGTGAATTATCACAGTAAATTCTTAATGGTTTGGAAATTGAATCCACAACCTGAAATCCTATGATAAAATTTTGTAGCCAAATAGCCTGTGAAGTTGCCTCAAAACACCCTATAAAATTTGCTTACATAATAGATGATGCAATAATCGTCTCTTTAGCGCTTTTCCACAAAATAAACCTCATTAGTAGAAAGACATATTCTGAAGTAGATGGGGTATTTGTATATTATCAGATAAAGTAGAAGACGTTAGTATAATTTCAAAAATCTCAAGGGAGGTTAGTATAATTGTTAGAAACCTCATGGAAGGTCACTACAATTTATCCAGTAATATTTTAGAATAATTTATTACATATATATTAGCATTATTATTTTTTAACGTACATGTGGTCTGTGCGAGAAATGTGGAGAATAGGAGCAAGCAAAAGGTGAATCGCTATAGTGGTTCACGTTCATTTGTATGTCACATACACGATATGGTAATTATAAGTTTGTCTATTTTTTAATATTAGAAATAGCATAATTCATAAACTTAGCTTAATAGTTTTATTATTGTTGTAGCGCGGCTCCGGATACCGGTGTGTTGCCCAGTCCCATTGATCTTTGGCACAGAACGTAGTTTAGCCTAGAGAAGGGTTGGGTGAACCCAAAGTCATCGAGGTTATACGTAAGTTTTTACCGTATTCATATCACTATTACTAAATTTAAAATTTATAAATATTTGTAATATATATATATATATATATATATATATATATATAAAACATAACATTTATCATTTTTTAGGAAGAATGTTGGATAGACATGCACAGCCGACCCTCAAGGGAGAGACCTCGATGACTGATTACCAAATACGTGAGGCCGTTTTGAGTAAGACGCATGGATGGCTCTAGGGTCTAGGGGCGGGTGTTCAGTCGACACCGATATCATCTTCAGTGGATAGCGACGCGAGATTCCAAGTGGCCACACAGAGGGCTGAGGCATCAAAGCACTATAACACTGAGTTGGAACAAAGGTTTTCCCATCTTGAGGACATTGTGCATACACTACTACGGCAGCAAGGTGACCTTTCTCAATCTTGGCAAGTTTAAAAACCACATCATTAGTTAGAACTAAAATTTTTTGCATATCTAGCTCACACACCCTAAGACTAATAAAATACACATGTTCAAACTTACAGAACATAATTCCGATGACCGGTTTGTAACTTATGCAAAAAAGTGACTAAAGTGCCCAAAACGATCGATTTTGGGCCTTTGACAGTCCAAAATGCCCGAAAATGGTCAAACCACCTCACACATCACACGAATAATAAAATACACGTGATCAAATTTATAGAAAAAAAATTTGATACCCGATTTGCAATTTATACAAAAAAAAAAAAAGAACATAAGTGCTCAAAACAGCCCATTTTGGGCCTTTGACCGCCCAAAATGTCCAAAAATGGTCAAACTACCACTAAACCAGCTCACACACTTCATGAATAATAAAATACATGTGCTTAAACTTATAGAATACAATTTTGATACCCGATTTGTAACTTATGCAAAAAAAAAAAAGACTTAACTGCCCAAAACAACCCATTTTGGAACTTTGACGCCCAAAATGCTAAAAAATGGTCAAACAACCATCAAACCAGATCACACACCCCATGACTAATAAAATACACGTGTTCAAACTTATGAAACACAATTCTGATGCCCGATTTGCCACTTATACAAAAAAAAAAGGAACTTAAGTGCCTAAAATGACCCATTTTGAGCCTTTGACTGCCCAAAATGCCTAAAAATGGTCAAACCACCACCAAACTAGCTCACACACTCCAAAACTAATAAAATACACACACTAAAACTTTGAAACACAATTCCAACGCCCGATTTATAACTTTTTCAAAAAAATGGACTTAAGTGTCCAAAAAGCCCCATTTTGGGCCTTTGACCATCCAAAATACCCGAAAACGGTCATACCACCACCAAACCAGCTCACACACCTCAAAACTAATACAATACAAGTGCTCAAACTTATAAAACACAATTCTAATGCCCGGTTTGTAACTTATGCAAAAAAAAAAGGACTTAACTATCTAAAACAGCCCATTTTGGGTCTTTCACCTCCCAAAATGCTCAAAAATGGAAAACCACCACCAAACCATCTCACACACCTCACAAATAATAAAATACACATGCCTAAACTTATGGAATACAATTTCGATGCCTGGTTTCCAACTTATGCAAAAAAAAAAAAAATGATTTAAGTGCTAAAATGACCTATTTTGGACCTTTGACAGCCCAAAATTCTCGAAAATGCTCAAACCAGCTCACACACTTCACGACTAGAAAAATACACGTACTCAAATTTATGGAACACAATTCCGATGCCCAGTTTGCAACTTATGCAAAAAAAAAGGACTTAAATACTCAAAATAGCCTATTTTGGGCCTTTGACCGCCCAAAATGCCCGAAAACGATCAAACCAGCTCACACACCCGACGACTAATAAAACACACAGGCTCAAACTTACATAACACAAGTCCAATACCCAGTTTGTAACATATGCAAAAAAAGAGACTTAAGTGCCCTAAAACAGCCCATTTTTTACCTTTGATTGCCTAAATGCCTGAAAATGGTCAAACCACCACCAAACTAGCTGATACACCTTACGACTAATAAAATACACATACTCAAACTTATGGAACACAATTCAAATGTCCGGTTTTCAACTTATGCAAAAAAAAAGGCTTAAGTGTCTAAAATGGCTTTTGGGTTTTTGATTGCCCAAAATGCCCAGAAACAGTCAAACCACTACCAAACTAGCTCACACACCTTACGACTAATAAAATACACGTGCTCAAACTTACAAAACATAATTCTAATACCCAGTTTGTAACTTATACAAAAAATATATAATTTATTATTTTTTTATTCACATCTAATTATGAATTTCTTTTTTCAGATTATTGGACTCTTGTGTTGGCGCAAAGGTGCACTGGGCTAGGGACTGACAACTTTTTTCATTTTTTTTAAAGACATTATCTATAAATTTGGAACACTTTTTAATTTACTATTTAATTGTACTTAGAATTATTTATGGAAAAAATTTTATTTTCTCTATTTTTTGGAATGGAATTGTATTAAATTATTGACGACACAAGTTTTAGTAGGTGAAATAAAAATAATTGAATGTAATAATTATCGGTGCGAGAAATGTAAAAGCATTGTTAGTGACACACATCGTGCGCGGCTAATAGTGGAGTCTATTATTAGTGGTGCACACTGTACACCGCTAATAGTCCACTAGTAGCGCATCATATATCCATTTGGTTTATTTAACGATATTTATTAACAACGTTTGTGAATGCCACTAATAATGTATTATTAGTGGCGTTTCTAGGGCGTGCGGAAGAATGCCGCTAAAAAATTTTAGCGGCGTTTCTAGGAGTATTAGCGGCACTTGTGAATGCCGCTACTACTCCTGTTCATGTAGTGTTGTTTAAGTAAAAACATATTTGGTATGAGTTTGAGTATAAGGTTGGAGAAGTTCTTTTTTTATATAGATGATATATCATAATTTGACGACCATATTTAGGGAGTGACAAGTGTTTATAATGAGCTCTTTAGGGTATAGATCATCAGAGGGTTATTTCATCCAAATCAACCAAGCATGAAAGATTCAGAGGTAATGAGTTTAGAACTCATCACCGCCTTCCATAAACTACCGACCTCAGAATAAGAAAAGTTCAATATGGTAACTACTATTTTCGGATATCCTCAAATCCCTTAATTTATGGCTCATAATCCCGCTCAACTTAGGGGATCTACAACTTATAAATAAGCGCATAGGGTATGCTTTCAATTTCTGTTGAATTCATTACTTGAATTACGATTTTTGATTTTTTTACTAACTTTATCATCGGAGCGGCTACCACCGGAGCCTTCCCAACATTTAAACCAGAAAAGAGCAACATTAGTTTGGCTCCGTATGTGGGAATGACAATCGTTCTCATTACTTTACATCATAAACTAAGCTTCTTTTTTTTCAAAGAAACAATAGCTCCCCAACCTTCGTCCTAGAAAGAACACCCAAAACCCTCAAAACTAGCCTCTTGCTAGAAAAGGAAGGGGACATATACCTATTCATTTGCAACAACAATTTGATTGAATTCAACGACAGTTTGATTAAATATAGGAACAACTCAGAGTTATGTCACAAGCTCTGGCTTCACTGGCTCAAAACCAGCAAAACAATCCTCCTCCTCCTACTAATGTGGTTCACGAAGGACCTTAGCCTTCCACCACTACCACATGCAGAGGATCCCACAATGAGGAGTTGCCTAACGTGCAGCCGGTACACCCCCATGGTATCGTCCATATAGGGACCGATCCCCAATCAACAACAGCTATGGGGAGAGGAATACCGGTGTTCTATCTTGCCATCCATTACTAGAGTATGACAAGAATACCAATCCCAACGGTTTTTGGAGCTAATCCATTACAGCAAAGACCTCAACCTCTTGAGGTCCTAAATCCACCAGTATTGGGAGAGCAGCATCTTTCTGCTATTGCCAAACAAATTTACACCGTGAATCCAAGGCCCAAAAGCATAAGACAAGACCAATAATGGGTATCGATCGAACAACAAAACCTACCCAAATCCCCTCAAAGGGTAGAGGAGATAGTGGACTCTCAAGATCAGATGATCTCAACCAAGAGACAACATCCTTCCAAAACAGGACGAGCTAAGTAAACTGCTTGATAGATTCTCCACACCGTTCACCTTTGCCATAATGGTAGAGGAACGACCCAAGAAATTTGTTGTCCTAAAATTCACTTTCTATGACGGGTCTAAGGACCCTAGAGATAACCTATCTCATTATCAGCATATAATAGCCCTGCACGGGGCTACCGATACCTTCATGTGTCAAGATTTTATGACTAGCCTCAAGGGTACTGCCCTTAAATGGTTTCACAACCTCTTCCAAAAATCGACAACAACTTTTAGAAGCTCAACAAGCTATTTCTTGACCGCTTCTTAATAAGCAGGAAGTTGGGAAAAGGGTCAGAGTTCTTACTGACTATGAAGTAAGCATAGGGAGAGTCACTTCGGGAGTACATAACTCATTTCAAAACTGAACTCATAGAGATAACCGACTGCAGTTCGAGTTTCTTGGTGGCCGCCTTTACTTTAGGCCTTAGGCCTGAAAGTTTTCAGGATTCCTTAACTGAAAATCCCCCTATCAATATGACAACACTCATGGATAGAGCGCAAAAATATATTAATCTCGAAGATACAAAAGCCTCCTTCCGAAAAGCTAAAGAACAAGCAAGTTTAGACGAGGGATAACAACGCCAATAAGAAGAGGATCAAAAGCTCTGACAAGAGAACAACACCAAAAGTCTATAACAACTCTGGCTCTGGAAAGTACGAGAGTTATACCCCTTTGAATGCTTCTCTTACCTATATACTCCAACAGGTCCAAACTCATGAAAACCTGAGGTGGCCGGAACCACTAAAAAGTCACCCCAACATGAGGAATCAAAACAAATATTGTGACTTCTATAAAGAGTAAGGGCACATGACTAAGGAGTGCAGAGCATTGAAGTAGGAGATAGAGCATCTCATCAAGAGAGGACGATTGAGAAAATTCGTCTGCCAGGACGGGAAATAGAACCCCCATGACGAAAGACCCCCTCAAAGGAGGCTAGATGTCACGACCCAAAACCCACCCTATGCGGATTAGAGGTCCGTGACCGGGTCTGCGGCCCGTGGGCCGTTCCCCTATCAAAAGGATCTAAAACACTGAATACTAATTAACAAGTGCATATACAATCATTAGTAAATTTGGTAGCATTATCAAATTATCGTTATACATGCCAAAAATATAAGTGTTTATAATACAGATCCTCAAAAACACAACAAGCAGGACCGTGGTGACATGAGAGAAATTAAGACCTCACAGTATTCAGTTTGACACAAAACTCGTAAAAAGGGGCTACTAGTGACCCTGTCGGCGTCTAGTCCGCCTGAGCCCCTGAGAGTCCTCCTAAATCTTGCTGTTCTAAAAAAAAATATATAATAGGGGTGAGCTAACGAAACTTAGTAAGTAAATTCCTAACTTCGTTATGGGTCAGGGTTAGTTCACAAGAATAATAGAAGAGAAAGATAACAGATAGCCAGTCACCAAGATCAAGCAATAATGACCCGAGGGTCCAAAAAGGCATATCCAAAAAGGGATCTAGCCTATCATGATGAATCACTTCCACAAATAATATGTTAGCTAATCAAAAGTGTATCATGCTTGTAATAATATGATCATTCACAGGGCATAGAATATAATCATTCAACGAATACAAAAAATATATCATCATCGAGTACTAATAATCCAGAATGCGTGAATCACCTGGGGCCCGACATATCCCCTGAAGACGCACATTCAGATCTGCCTCTTTATCCCGGGTTTACTGAATGGTTCTAGAGCTCTTTTATCTCAGGTCCCGAAGGACACATAAGACCCCAAAGGCTCCTTCCCCCACGCAATCTGTGAATGGATGGGTCATTGTGATTGAGCACAATCCCAGGCACTTACGAATATCATGATTATCAACATTCCACACGGGATGTATAATAATAATAAGCAGCCAAAATCTCAATCAACAAAGCATGAAAGGTGTGGAACAACAAGATCTCTATCAACAAGATATATATATCACAAGATCAAGACATGTTATACATGATGGTACAATTATGCTCAAGTATCAACAATCAAGTTCACAGAATGATATAGGTAAGCAAATCAAATCTGAAGTACAGACATAATCAATAATCACAAGTCGATTGACCTCAAATTAGAGTAATCAATTCATTAGGTAGTGATAGAGTACAAAGTTGGCAGCATTTGAAAATAAATGTGACTTGGCTACGGAAAAACCCATATTAAAGTATAAGAGTTACTTACCTCAAAATAATTTTTAGCTATTCCACTAATCTCAAGTTTCTTTCTCTTTTCCTTTGGAGGTCTCTTTAAATCAAAATTTTAATTATTAATAATCCATTGCCTTTAATTATCTAGGTCGATACTAATGCTCGTGATTTATTTAACCTCCCCGATTATCATTTAGCGCGTTTTTGAGTTGTTAAATTTATACATCAGTTTTTAAAATATTTTATTTGGATAAACGGACTCTACCGTCGAGTTCGGGATGTCTAAAAAACTAAGTCTAGGCTTTCACGGTCTCTCATTTGGCTTCGAGCACCTTTAAGGGAAAAATAGTAATTTCACATATTATATACCTTAATTTTTTTAAAATTTATTTAGGCTTCATAGACCTCACCGCTGCGTTCAGAATGTCCGACATAATTAAAATAGACTATCTTTTATTTTTAATTAGCCCCGGGTACCATTAGGGGCAATATAGTTATTTATGTGTCTATATTTTCATAATCTCGTTTCATAAAACGGACCTCGCCGTTAGGCCCAGAATGTTCGAAATAGTCAAAGTACACTATTCATTTATTTAATTTGGGCATCGGGGTTATTTTTTATAATTAGAATAATATAATTAATTTAATGATATAATATAATATAATATTATATGTTTGTTAAGTCATATTTAGTAACAAGTGGAGCAGTGGCACAGTGGCCCAATTCCTTGTTTTAAGTTCCTCCCCTCCAATCGATCAGGGGTTCGAAACCCCCTGACTATGCGTCCCACTCTTTTTTTTTTTTTTTCTCCACTAATCTCAAGTTTCTTTCTCTTTTCCTTTGGAGGTCTCTTTAAATCAAAATTTTAATTATTAATAATCCATTGCCTTTAATTATCTAGGTCGATACTAATGCTCGTGATTTATTTAACCTCCCCGATTATCATTTAGCGCGTTTTTGAGTTGTTAAATTTATACATCAGTTTTTAAAATATTTTATTTGGATAAACGGACTCTACCGTCGAGTTCGGGATGTCTAAAAAACTAAGTCTAGGCTTTCACGGTCTCTCATTTGGCTTCGAGCACCTTTAAGGGAAAAATAGTAATTTCACATATTATATACCTTAATTTTTTTAAAATTTATTTAGGCTTCATAGACCTCACCGCTGCGTTCAGAATGTCCGACATAATTAAAATAGACTATCTTTTATTTTTAATTAGCCCCGGGTACCATTAGGGGCAATATAGTTATTTATGTGTCTATATTTTCATAATCTCGTTTCATAAAACGGACCTCGCCGTTAGGCCCAGAATGTTCGAAATAGTCAAAGTACACTATTCATTTATTTAATTTGGGCATCGGGGTTATTTTTTATAATTAGAATAATATAATTAATTTAATGATATAATATAATATAATATTATATGTTTGTTAAGTCATATTTAGTAACAAGTGGAGCAGTGGCACAGTGGCCCAATTCCTTGTTTTAAGTTCCTCCCCTCCAATCGATCAGGGGTTCGAAACCCCCTGACTATGCGTCCCACTCTTTTTTTTTTTTTTTCTCCTTTTCCAATTCAGTCCACTTGCGCTTGGGCGGGTCTGACCCGACCCGATTGCCCAACCTGCAGTAGTCATCCTTTCATTTTTTCGGCGCCGTCTCCTACGTCTTCTTTAACGCTGGCGATGGTTCCCGGTGGGTTTTTCAAGGTTTTAAAAACATGGTTTTGTTCCATTTTTTTTTAGGGTTTTAGTTTTCTGACCAAATCTAACTTTGGACATCTCGACGACTACCGAAGAATCACTTCTAGTGGCTGCTCCGACGAGAAGCCATTTTTCAGTGATTTTTTTCGTTTTGCTTTTTCTTGCTATTTCGACGCTCATTTTAAACATATTTTATATCAAAACGACTCTAGGGACTTCAATAATTCATTTGGGTTTATTTTTAGCTTTAAACGGGATACTTTTCTTCCACCCATTATTTTTGGCCACCTTTCTCTCTCTCATTTCTCCACCAAAAATTCTCCCGTTTCTTCCTAAATTCATCATTTTTTTATACTTTTTCAAACCCTATGTTTCTTTGGGCCTTTAGTTTCAGTTTTTGAAAAACTCAATAAACACAATAAATAAAATGCAGAGAAGAAAAGGTATGAAACTTACCTCTTTTATCCCCCTTTGCCTTTGATCTCCTTTCCCTTTTTCTTTCTTCTCCTTCTCCTTGCTCACCAAATTCTCTTTCTCTGTGTGTGTGTGTGTGTGTGTGTGTGTGTGTGTTTGTGGTATGGCCAAATGGCCTGTATATATATATATATATATATACATGTTCAGTTATTGCTCTGGCTGCCCCAACCACTACGGTACTCTCACCATGCTGCATTCAACAACTTATATGAGTATATCTTTGTCCATAGGTCGGCCCTGTATTTTTCAGTAGGCCATCATGCAGCCTTATATATATATATGTATATATACATACATATATAAAATATTTTATTTTGATTATTTGTTCTAGAGTATTCTTTTTATGTACATATATATATATATATTTCATGTGTAATATATAACACAAAATGATTGGTAGCCCACTTGGTAATTTTTTTTTTTTTTTTGGGACTTAAATGCTTCACTAGCTTTGGTCAAGGGTTCAAAACCCATCCATTGCATTTCTGATATTTTTGCCTTAAGGCTTTGTTTGGCTATTTGAAATACATATTTTAACTTTTTCTTTTTTATCTCTCTTTTTATTTCTCTTTTTATGAAGCGATTTCTTTTAGTAGTTTCCTACTCGGGTTGGTTTCGATATTCTAAGCTTCGCATTGTATCTATTTCATTATGGTCTTCGTAGCTTACTAATTCAAATTTTTGTAGTATTAAAATCTAGCTAAGACGATTAAATTAACACATTAAATTCTGAAAAAGACATCATTACATTAATTAATTGGTAAAATAAGTTTGAGGTATTACACTAAAGAAAAGGCCTGAATAGAGGGAAGTTCAGAATGATCAGCAACAAAAAAAAAAAAAATCAAGTCATCTTTGTGTTTTATGCTAACAATGTGATGACATGGATGTCTAATCAGGTTAGGAAAAGATATGCTCAGGGGAGTAAGGGCAGAGCCCCAAGTCATCCAGATCTCGGCTATCGATAAAAAGATAAAGTTAGAACTTGAGATCCAGTTCTCTGGACTGGACCTTATTGGGATATACTATCCCCACAGCGATGCCCTCATCATCGCACTCAAAATTGCTAATTTTGAGATTATAAGGCTCGTCGTAGACACTAAGAGCTTTGAGCCCTTTAAACAAATGAAACTCGATTCAAAAGACATCAGAGCAACTGCTGCTATAATGGTAGGATTCAATGGAAACCTTAGCTTCCCAATGGACAGAATTGATCTATCGATCTTTGAATATATGGTCCTAAACATTAAATTTCCTTATAATGTCATTATTTGAAGGTCCTCGATCCACCAGATAGGGGCAGTTACTTCAACCCTCCATCAGTGCCTGAAATATGTCTAAAAAAATAAAGTTCTCACCATTAAAGGTTGTTAGCCTACTGTCTAGGAATGCCTTACCCTCGCACTCAAAGAAAGACCTTCCAAATAGAAATTATAATGCCCTTGTAAAAGGGGAAGGCTCTCCATCTCTAGAGTTTCATGTGGCCGAAGAATTTTCTGTCGAGATTAACGAACCACTAAGTCCTAGAGGAAGGGATATCGTGGTCAAACCAATGAAAGAGCCCATCAAAGTGCTCGCCAGCACCAAAGAAGAAGGGAATTACTTACAAATTGGCACAAGCTCTATATCCCCCTGAGTAAGAGGAGATCATTGAATTCTTAAAAGCCAACCTTTTGGTATTTGCCTAGGAGACTAGAGATATAGAGGGAATAGATCCTGAATTTGTTTCTCACAAACTAATAACAGATCCAGATCATCCTCTAGTGAGACAGAAGAGGAGGACATTTGCCCTAAAACGTCACAAGATCATCAATGAAGAAGTCTAGAGGTTGCTTGATGCTGGAATGATAATATAGGTGTTCTACCCCAAATAGCTTACTGATATAGTTCTTGCAAAGAAAAATAACGACAAATGGAGAGTCTGCGTCAACTATACCGACCTCAACAAAACTTGTCCTAAAGATAACTTTCCTCTTCCAGAATTGATCAACTCATTGATGCTATGGCAGATTACGAACTCATAAGCTTCATGGAGGCGTACTCTGGGTATAATCAAATCCAAATGTATCCTCTAGGCCAAGGAAAAATAGTCTTCATATTAGAATGAGGTCTATATTGTTATAGAATGATGTCATTCGATCTGAAGAATGCTAGAACCACATATCAGAAGATTGTGACCAAAGTGTTCGGCCTCTAGATTGGAGATACAATGAAAATCTACATTAACAATGTGTTCGTCAAAAGTGTTCAAAAAGTTGACCACATCCAGCAGTTATCCCAAGCATTCAACATCATAAAGAAGCATAGAATGAAACTTAACCCATCAAAATGTATCTTTCGGAATTACAGAGGAAATTTTTTTGGGTTTCCCAGTTTCTCAAAGAGGAATTGAAGCAAGATCCTACCCATATCAAGGCTCTGATTGGTATAGAATCCCTCATAACTAAGAAAGATATTCAGAGGCTAAATGGAAGGATAGCTAGCACTGAATAAGCTCATTTCTAAATCAATGGATCAGTGCCTCCTGTTCTTTAAATCTTTGAAGGGGAGTAAGGTCCTAGAGTGGACCTCCTGAATGGGAAGAAGCCTTCCAAAAACTCAAGCAGTACTTAGCCTCCACAGACCTTCTTTCAAAACCAGTGCCAAGGGAAAAAATACTCATGTATTTTGTTGTATAAGAAAGTGCAGTTAGCTTTGTGTTAATTAGAGAAGACAAAAAAATTCAAAAGCCTGTCTTCTATGTTAGTAAAACACTTCTGGACACCGAGACAAGGTGTTCCTGAGATTGAAAAACTGGTTTTAGCTTTGGTAATATCTGCTCGGAAGCTCAGACCATACTTTCAAGCTCATCCTATCATGATCCCCACATCCTATCCTCTAAAATCAGTCATGCACAAAGCCTGAAGTTTTGGGATGACTAGGTTAAATGGTTAGTAGAACTAGGAGAATTTGACATATCTTACGTTCCACATCCTTATCCTCTAAAATCAATCCTGCACAAATCAGAAGTTTCGGGACGACTAGTTAAATGGTCAGTGGAATTAGGAGAAATTTGACATATCTTACATTCATGAACTGTTATCAAAGCTCAAGCATTAGTAAACTTCATAACTGAATTCATTAGAACGTAGAATTCAAAAGCTCAAACCACTATAGACACTTCGGGATGATTACTTTACACTGATGGTTCATCTATAAATTAGGGCTCTAGAGTAGGTATAATACTTCAGTCCCTTAATGGGATCATAACTGAAAAAGCTATTAGTTTGGGATTCAAAGCCTCTAATAATAAAGCTGAGTATATAGCACTTATCGTTGGATTAAAATTAGTTGTGGAATGCAAAACTCTGGACCTTAATGCATTTTCTGACTCTTAGCTTAGTAGTCAGTCAAGTTTTAGGAGAATATTCTACCAAAGATAGTCAGAATGAATAGGTATTTAGAGCTGGTGGAATCACTTAAGCAATCTTTCCGCAAATTCACTATTTAAAAGGTTGAAAATCAAAACTCCCAGGTAGACGCTTTAACAAATATAGGTCTCCCATCTCAGGCTAAAAAGAGATTCTATGGTAAAAATCTCCTATCAATTGAAGCCCAGTATTGAAGTGTCGCAAGCCCTTCAAATCTCAGACCAATCTCCGAATGGGATGACTCTCATTATCAAATTCCTAATAGAATGATCCCTTCCAGAAGGCAAAAATCATGCCAGAAGAATTCAAATTCAGGGCAACTCGATATTTAATCCTTAAAATAAATCTTTACCGAAGGTCTTACATAGCCCTTCCTACAGTGCTTAACTCTAGAAGAGGCCCACTATGATCTAGCCAAAATACAGGAGGGGATATGTGGCAACCATAACGGCGGGAGAACTATAACCCACTGAGCACTAACTCAGGGCTACTACTGGCCTAGTATGCTTAAAACAAGTTAAAGAATATGTTCAGAAGTGCGAAAAATGTCAACGTTTTACTTCTTACCAACATCAACCTCAGCATGAACTCATCCCTATTGCAAGTCATTGGCCCTTTGCCTAATGGAGAATGGACATCATAGGGTTATCACCAAAAGCCCCTCAGAATATATAGATTCTTGCTAGTCGTCATTGATTATTTCTCTAAGTGGACAAAAGCTGAACTACTGACCCACATCATAGAGATAAAGGTACAAAACTTCACTTGGAAGAACGTTGTGTGTAGGTTCGGCATACCCAGAGTCATTATTTTAGACAATGGGACTAGTTTATAGGAAAGGTATTCGAAAAGTTCTGTAAAGACCTCCACATTAGTCACTACTTCTCTTTCTCCAGGGCATTCTCAAGGTAATGGACTAAGTCGAGGTCACCAACCGTACTATTCTAAAGGCTATAAAGAGAAAGTTGGAAGAAGCCAAAGGAAGAAGGGTCGAAGAGCTCCCTAGGGTGCTTTGGGCCTACCGAACTATTAAAAGAATTTCGACTACAGAAATGCCATTCTCACTCGCCTACATGAACCGAGGTAATTATTTCTATTAAAATTGATATGCCAACCTTTAAAACAAACCTCTTTGACTAAGAGGCTAATGCTTAATAGCTCACAGAAAATCTAGACCTTTTAGAAAAAATGCGTAAGCAAACTCGGATTAGAACTGAAGACTACTAGTAGAGAATGGCCAAATATTTCAACAAAGGGTTAAAACATTGTATCCATTACAAGTGTTATAGGTTTGGTCCATTTTACTAATGTACAGAACCCTAAAAACCTTGTACTCATTATAATTATTATAGGTCTGGTCCATTTTACCAATGTACAAACCCCTAAAAACCTTATATCTATTACAAGTGTTACAAGTCTGGTCCATTTTACTAATGTACAGAACCCCTAGAAACCTTGTGCCTATTACAAGTGTTACAGGTCTAGTCCATTTCACCAATGTACGAACCCCTTAAAAAACCTTATATCCATTACAAGTCTTATAGGTGTAGTCCATTTTACCAATGTACAGATTCCTAAAAACCTTGTACTCATTACAAGTGTTACAAGTCTAGTCTATTTTACCAATGTACAGGCCCCTAAAAAACCTTGTATCCATTACAAATGTTACAAGTCTGGTCCATTTTACCAATGTACAGATCCCTAAAAACCTTGTATCCATTACAAGTGTTACAGGTCTGATTCCATTTTACTAATGTATAGACCCTTAAAGACCTTGTACTCATTACAAGTGTTATGGGTCTGGTCCATTTCACTAGTATACAGACCCCTAAAAACCTTATACTCATTACAAGTGTTATAGGTCTGGTCTATTCTTTCATTATATAGACCTCTAAAAAAAACTTTCTATTATTTGCAAGTGTTATAGGTATATTCTATTTTATCAATATGCAGATGCCTAAAAAACTTAATTTTATTTATAAGTACTGTTGTAGGTCTGTATATTCTGTTGTTTAAGCCTCTAAAATGCCTTAGGAGTACTTTGAAATCCTTTGAAGGAATATATTTTTCTACTAGTTCTAGATATTAGAGAAATTATCACAAAGATATCAAACTGGACACAAGTTCTGAAGTAACAAAATTTCATATATTAAAAGTCCAAAGATGGGAAAGTTACAAAGACTAGAAAGCAAAAAAAAATAAAAAATGAGGGGAAAAAGTACAAAAGTCCTATAAGATATACTCTGTTACAGGCTCAACTGTCTCTGGGAGCATAACTTGAGGGAGTTCAGGAGTCACCTCTTCTTCGTCATCAGCATCTAGAGTATTCACCTTGACTTGGGATACCAAAATTTCATTCACCCCAATTAGGTCTAGGTGTGGATGCATCTTCTGGCATTTCTTTCTTGAAGGTTCGGTATCCAGTGCTTAATGAGCTTATTTTACCTAGCTCTTGGACCTCTGTCTTCAAGTCAATCTCAGTCTGAGCTTTGAAAGCTTCGATGTTGTCTTGAAGCTTGTTGGCATAAATAGCCTCGAAGTCTGTAAATCTCTTTTTAAAACCTTCCAGCTCGGCAGCTAGGGAATCTCTTCCAGACTCTAGAATAGAGTAAGAGTTGGCAGCCTCTTTCAGCTTCTCCTCAACGACAGCCATTACCGACTTAGCTATTTCGAGCTGAAGCCTAGTTCCATCCAGCTCTGACTAGAGCGTGTCGATCTGCTCAATATCCTCGGGATAGTCCATGATGGTTGCCAAACCATGAATAGCCTGAAGAACAAAATAGTCAAGTTCGTATTGAGATGATGCAGAATACAAAAAGATAATCTAAAAAAAAAGGAACAGGAACTTACCCTCATATGGATAGCCATAAGATCTTTGGCTATCTGCTAGGGTTTTAGTTTAGTGAACTTACTGGGACCTGTCGCCCAAGAGTCCTTGCACGCCTTTTTCACGGCACTGAGTCCTCAAGTTCGGAAAGGGGGGCGTTTGCCTTGCCTTTTCCTTTTTTTCCTTTTTGGTACGGTAGGGGTTAGAGGTGGAAGGGCTTTCTGGGCTGGAGAACGAGCCAACTCCTCTGACACATTTCGCTATTGGGAATCGGAGATTAGCTTCCTTCTTTTCTCTAAAGGAGGAGGACCAATAGGGGTGGATGTTTTTCCCAATCTTCTTCTTCTTCTTTCTCCTTGGTACCCATCCAAAGACCATGGACTTTTTCAGACTCTTAGTACAATTTGTCTCCTACCTAGCCTCTATTAAGTTTTTCGATGTGAGGATGGCTTCGTGAGAACAGGTTGTTGGTCTAGAGAAGCTTTTTGTACTTCTTTTGGAGATTAGAAGTGAAAGCCTTCTTGTTTGCACATATATATAGAATAGAGAATAAGTTAGATTCAAATATAGAAAAATGAGGAAAAATGGGGAAGTTATGGAAAATAAAAAGGAGCTAACCCTTAATGCTAGTCCTTCGTGGGACCGTTGAAGCCTGGTTCTCGAAGTCTTTGAACTCCTAGCCTCCCTTTACATAAAAGTACTACTTATTCCAAATCTTATTAAAAGTGGGTACAGAGGAGAGAGGTCTGAACCCCTTGTCGAAAGACATGTAAAACATCCCTTTTGACCTCAAGTATTTCACATCCATATTGCTCCTAATAAGGGGGATATCTACCTCAACAATGTTCAGATGGCCTAAAACTATGAAGCCAAGCAATTGCCTCCAGCTATTGATGTTCAGGTCAGTTGGACAAATCTTAAACCTACTAAAAAATTCCCTAATGATATGGTGAAAGGAAAATTGAACCCCTATCTCAAACTAGTCTAGGTAATCACAGATCTCACCTTGTTGGATGTCTGAAGGGCGATCTATACTCTTGGGTGTCCTATAAGAGACATTAGTAGGAAAGTTGAAAGCAGCCTTCAGAGCATCAATCATGCTATGAGTGATGGCACTTTCGCCCTCCTCCTTTAATGGGTTTTTCTAGAGGTTTGCCTGCCTCTATTCCTAGGCTCTATGAAAGCCTCTACTATTTTGACCTCAGAGTTTTGGGCTAGACTACCAGCAGGCCTACTTTCTACGTTTTCTAATAGGCTACTAGTTACAGTATTTACTTCTATTTGATTATCTATCCCCAAGGGTTTTACGTTCTCATGACCAGTGCTCGACTGTGCATTAGAAGTAGACATTGTCCAAAATAAATAAAAAAAATGAAGAAGAGTATAAGAACAGAGGCAGAATTAGAAAAATTGAAAAGTTTAAGAAATAATCTTGGGATCGAACTTGACCATAGCTTTGTTCGAAGGTAATTCTTCTGGTACATTGGAGATCGCTTCAAAAATAGCTATTGGAGTTGAAATATTGTCAAACCAAAACTCAGAATGGTGAAAGGGGGAATGGTGAAGTGTTTTTTCCCCCTTTTATAGGACCCTAAAAGGCACCCACGTTGGGGGGCACCACTTCTGAACCGTTGCAACGGTTGAGGCAATGATGACCTTGTAAATCCAACTGGCGATTGATGTAATAAATGTCATATCAGCGGTTGTCTCCTTGGAATTTAGAACAACACATTTCATTATGACCAGCACGCGCGCTTGTAACGTCTAAGAAATCCTAAACTCAGCTTTAAAGAATTGCCACATAACTGAGGCTCGGGGGGGAATAACTGATATATCATAATTTGACGACCATATTTAAGGAGTGACACGTGTCTGTAATGAGCTCTTCAGAGTACAGATCATCATAGGATTATTTCATCCAAATTAGTCCAAGCATGAAGGATTCAAAGCTAATGAGTTTAGAACTCACCTACCGCCTTCCATAAGCTATCGATCTCATAATAAAGAAACATAGTTCAATATGGCATCTAATATTTTCGAATATCCTCAAATCTCTACTTTTATGACTCCTAATCCCGCTCAACTTAGGAGATCTACAACCTATAAATAAGCACGCTTTAAATTTATGTTCAATTCATCACTTGAATTACGATTTTTTATTTCTTTATTGACTTTATCATCGAAACATGCTACCATCGGGAAACCTTTTCGACGACCCTTTGATCTCAAGTTCTTGACAAAAAGTTCGGAAGAGGAAACATATAGACCAAAAATGAGTAATATCATTAGATTTAAAGTCAAATTTAAATTTAAATTTGAGTTTAGCCAATCACTAAAATACGCCACAATCATCAAAGGCTCAATTATAGTCAGCTTGGTGTTCAAGGGTTAAAAGTGGAATGTCAAGCTCATAACTCAAAGAAAGGTCAAACTAGAGGAAAAAGGACTTTGACTACTATAAGTTAAAGCAAGTCAAATCTGATTATGTCCTCGAAAGTCATGAAAGCTTGAGCAGGATAAGTTTGGTAAATCACTGACTTTATATGAAATATGCATGACAGAAGACTAACGAAAAATATTGAAATTTAGACGAGAAGATATAAAGATATAAATGAGCAACAGAGAAGATCACCAATTCTAGTCTAGCTTAACGATGAATCATATTCCATGGCACTCCCAAATCAAAATCTACATCCATGGTTTCTTTGTTTCACATTTGGTCTTTTCCTTATTAGATATGTATAGATTAAAATGTGTAACTCTCTCTCTCTCTCTCTCTCTCTCTCTCTCTCTCTCTTCTCTCTCTCTGCAAAACTAAAATGTATATTGATGCCTTATTTGATTCGTATTGATTAAAATGTGCACCTCTCTCTCTCTCTCTCTCTCTCTCTCTTTATATACACACAATAAACACACATATACACACATACACACATACACACGTGTGTGTGCTGCTAAGTTTGCAGAGCTATTTCACACCACATGATAGCTGAAGATGTATGTTTCCTTAAGAAGTCGCTCTCAGAGCCTAAAAATATGGACTGAATGCCAGCTAAATGGCCCACATCACGAAAGTCTAAAAGGACAGTTCCATTTACTGTACCATAAGAATCAGCAATGTCAATTGGTTAGATTTAGTTATCAACATTAATGCACCATTCATTTTGTCAAACTACGAAACGTGCAATTCAAGAACTGGTAAATGGGGCATCATTTGACAAGAACTGGTTTCCTACTATGTTGGCAAGATGCTAATGGTGTGATTCAAGAATCAAGTCAATGACAAAATTTCTCGATCATTTGATGATACTTCTGTCGGCTATATGATTCAAGAGTTTAATATAATTAATAAAGCAAACTTTCAGAAAGCACAGCACTTGTTCATACGCTACAAGAACAATTGTAATTGAGATTTCTCTAATACCATTTCCAAAATTTACACTATTTGCAGTCTTGCAGAATAACATCTTAACTAGAAGTCAGTTTTTGACTTTTGTTGGGCAATTTGATAAATCAAGGTATATTATTTCTACTCCTGTTCTATTAATTAAGAAATTATCCAAATACAATCCAACCTAACATTCCAACAAACATTTGAAATTTTGGTTCATAATTGATTTGAATTTTTTATTACCTCTCTGATTGTTGTCAAATTAAGCAGGTTCTTGGAAAGTTGAGTTACAAATCATTTCCATCAATCAAAGAAAAATAAAATAAAAGAACCAACACAAGTGTTGTTCTTGACTTGATTTAATATATGTTTACCACCTAAGTAAGATGGGCTCAGTTCGGGTTATTTGGTAAACAAGGAAAGGATCAATCAATCTTTCATAATTTGTGGTGGATGAGCAAACAGTAGTCTTATACATTTTGTATGCATGAGCACTATGATGGATGCACACATATATTAATCAACCTTTGTATGTATTTGTGTGTGTGTTTTTCATATATGAGTAGTTTGACGCCTTGAACCAGTTGATATAATATAATAAACCCTAGACTATTACAAGTATTTTTTTATTATAAAAAATAAGCTGATCAAAGCAATTTGCGATTTGTTTAACTTAAACAAATGAATCTTTGTTAATAATTATAATAATTAAGTGCCCACAGCTTTGTATATTGAAACATTGACAACAGAATCACTCTGTCCTTTCTTTAAGCACAGATTGAATTCACTATTCATAATAATTCCAAACCTAATGTCTTTGGAGCCGATTCCAACTTGTATGGACAACTATTCTATTTGTATAATGAATTAATTTAATGAGTCCTACCAACCAACTTGCTACTCAATTTCATATTTGATTAAACTATTGTTTTCAAAATACTCAGCGTTGTGTGTGTGTGTGTGTGTGTATATATATATATTCAAAATCTACACTTGAGCATCTTTGGACAGGGAAACATGGCCGTACATGGGAAACTATTCTTAGTGTACGTATTCTCTTACATCTGTATTAATAAGTCATTTCTTCTGCTGCTACTTCCCCTAAACGCAATTTATTATTTTGCAACCATTAGATTAATTTGTTATGCTATTTGACAAGTGGATAATTTTCTTTG
Source organism: Nyssa sinensis (assembly GCA_008638375.1). NCBI lineage: Eukaryota > Viridiplantae > Streptophyta > Magnoliopsida > Cornales > Nyssaceae > Nyssa > Nyssa sinensis. Next base: position 28,023,098 of record CM018038.1, read on the forward strand.
TGCATTCCTTTTTAGCCAGACAATCAGCTCGGCTAAATTGTTCCATTTGTTCCATCCCTAAACAAGCTGATAACTGCTCTCTCTCTCTCTCTCTCTCTCTCTCTCTCTCTCCCCACACACACACCAAAAATTGGATAAGGCTTTTTTTTAGTTTGATTGCTTGCTCCAAACGCTACCTATATACCTATCACAATGTTAGTGTATCATTCATACACTCACATGTATATCACGTGACTATTTAATTTTAATAAAAAAATATATAGTAAAACACATGAGCATTGTATATGTTGCGAAATATGGTTATGACATGTAAGAGAGTTTTTTTTATTGAATTTGGAATTAAGTATTGTTTTTTTTTTTTTTTTTTTTTGTTTCAGTTTAATAAGATTAGTGTATTAAGTATTCAGATAAAATAATATAGGATGGGACCTACACTTTTTAAGTTAAAATTAATTAATTTTAATAAGCTACTCAATATGAATATATTGAATACTATTTATGTAATTTAAATATATAATTAGATCGGAGTTGGGATATTTAAATATATCTTCATCCCGAATATGTGTTGGATTTTAAGTATATGTCTCCATTCCAGTCCGCCCTATTTATTTTATTTTCAAACCGGTCTCGTGGCGGGCAATTGGATACACAAATGATCATATGTGGACTGAGGTAGAACCCCCCAAGTGGTGCATTTCTTGATCTCCTTTTGACGGCGCGAGAAAGCTGCTTGGTTGGCTCAACCGAGGGACATCTATCAACAACGATTGTGGTTTCCTTTAATGTATTTATCTTTGAATAATTATATGCAGAAAATTCGAGTCTGACAAGGAGAAGGAGAAAGAGAAAAATGAAAACTCTGCAGTAGTTTTGAAAAATGAAAGAGCATTAAGCAACTTAATATTACCGTGCCATTAGAGTTTTTTCCCTTGCAGTGGCAGAACATCAAAATCATGGGAACTATTAATTGGAGAGAGAGTATGTCCGTATATATTTTGGCCTGGTGAGTTCTAATATTTTTCAAACAATGATCTATATATTTTGGCCTGATTAGCTCTAATACTGTAGAAAAATTTTAATTAATTAACGACAAGTGACGTAGAGTTGAAATAGATCATGCAATGAAAAAAATAATATAAACTAGGATCTTGCACCTTAATTAAACAAATCATCATAGCGAAAGATTCTTCGTTTGAATTGATTGCATTTGTGAAGTACTGAACCTACCCTCTCTCTCTCTCTCTCTCTCTCTCTCTCTCTCTCTCTCTCTATATATATATATATATATATATAATGGGACCTATGAGAAAAAGACAACAAACAATAAGGACAGGGCCAAGCAGTTGAGCGCAAGCGGGGATAAGTTTGGTGGCCTTTCGGAAGTACTAAGCAACAATGCGGCAATGCTGTCTTGACTCACCGGACAAGGCTGTGGGTTGCGCCTTCGGGAGCAGTGGCTAAACGGGACTCAAATTTAAATTTAAATTTAAATTTTATTTAAAATTTAAATAAAAATTAAATTTATATTTTATATTTTTTAATAATAAAATTCAAATTAAATTACAGTTATAAATTTAAGTTTACAATAAATTTAAGTTTTAATTTGAATAAAAACATATTTGATATGATTATGAATTTAAGATTAAATGAGGTTTTATTCAAATTTAAATTTAAGAAATCCTTGAAGATTCTCTAAGACGCGACTTGAGTTTTTTTTCCTCTCTAATTCAATTTTTTTTCTTTTTCCATCCATGTAAGATTGAAATAATGGTAACTTAATATATGGTTTATTTATATTATTCTTTGTCCAGACCAACGATGGGGAGGAGTTTATACTTCATGATCAGTAGCCTAGGAGAAAGAAACAATCTTAAATAGGCTGCCACCAATGGGCCATAGGATCAGGTAGGGAGGAAGTAGAAAATACAAGAATTAAAATTAAGTTGTAAAAATATAAAAAATTTGAAAGGATGGACAACTCTTAATTTAAAAAGAAAAATTATACAGGCACCCCCATAATTATTAGGCTTTGACACTTTACTCCCCAAACTATAAAATCTGACATCATGTACAATCCAATTTATAGAATTCAAATTCACCATGAAGCCATTAATAGAAAATAAGAAATGACTGACATACACATTTAGCTTTATTTGTGAAGAAACCCATTCCTCAAAACATCTTTATTTATTCAATTTTGAATTAATTTGAGGACTTTGAATACCCATGTAAAAACGATTTAAGTGAACAAGATTTGGTTGATTATTATTAATTCTTGTTCTCAAAGTTGAAGCTCTTATTTTCTACAAAAACAAAACCCCTGACTATATTTTTGATTGCTTTGATCATGATAATTAACTTGAATAAAATTGATAAGATTTATCTTATTATGTTTGAAATTGATTTTAAAATCATTACATATAATGGTTTCATGCAGAAACTTGAGAAAATCAATGGGTAATTTTTTCAATAACAAAAATTTTTCAGGCCACTAATTCCGATTAACCGTTTCGTTAATGGATTTTGGAGATTCACTTCTATAAGATTCATTTTTTGATGGGCTTTAAAAACACTAATATATTGGATCTCAAAGGTTGGAATAATGAAATGAATTAAAATGAAGGAAAAAACTAGGATTTTCTTATACTGATATGCAGTGTTTGGGAATTTTTCTATACATCTCGTCACAAGAAATACACGTGCGATTTTATTATCCATTTCATTGACCGGAAGGGTCCGACCTGTCGAGTTTTATTATTTTGAGGTTAAGTGACAAAACATAATAGTTGAGGAGTGTCCTTATAATTTTTTCAATACAATTTTTAAAATTTTGGAGACCATTGTCTCCCTATTCCTTTTGTGAATCCACCACCTATTTGATTATTTAAGAAGAGAAAAGTAACATAATGATGTGGTTTTCCACGTCAAAAGTCACATTATTGGAGATGAAAATTTGAAAAACTTTTTAGGGATTTCTAACATTGCTATAATTAAAAACGTATACCTCTAATTTATTTTTAATAATATAAAAAATTGCAAACCTTATGCATCCCAAGCATAAGGCAAACTCTCTTTACTTTCAGAGATAAAAAAAACAATAAACACAATCAAAACTTTACCAGAAATAAATGTAACCAAATCATAGTGAATTTTGCACTTTTCATATGAAAATAGTGAAATTTCACTCACTTTACTATCACAATCAACTATTGTAGCTTTATGGCAATCACATTGTTTTACAAAAGAAACAAATAAAAAATGTAACCAAAAACTTCATAATACACAGTATTTATCTAATACATTCACCAAAATTACCAAATTATAGTGAAATATAACTCTCTAGGTAAAATAGTAAAATTTTATTGTCTTTACTTTCACAGTGAAAACTTGAATCTTAGTGACAATCACAAGTTTGAAAAAAATAATAAAAAAAGGTAAAAAAAAACTTTTTAATACACAATGTTTATCTAGCTAGTGCATTAACCAAATATAATCAAATTATATTGAAATTTCACTACCAAGTAAAACAATGAAATTTCACTATCTTTCCCTTAACAATGATATTTAAAAAAAATCACTAATTTTAAAACACAATATTTATCCACTAGCTCCACCAAAAATAACCATTTTATAGTGAAATTCCATTCACCAAGCAAAATAGTAAAATTTCATTACCTTTCCTTTTACAGTGAAACCGTGTAGCTCATTGGCAATCATAAGTTATAAGGTTTAAAAGAAATAAAATAAAAAAGGCCATTAAAAGTTACACAATACGCAGTTTTTTTCCCATTACATCCTTTAAGAACAACCTTATTATAGTGAAATTTCACTATCAACCAAACCGCAATGAATTTTCACAGTCCAATAAGACAACGAAATTTCACTGGCTTTTCTTTTCATAGTGAAACTTGTATCTTAATACCAAATGCAAAATTTTAAAAGAGAAAAAAAAAATTATCAACATGTTCACTAAAAGTTACATAATATATAGTTTTTATCCATTGCGTCCACCAAAATTAACCAAATAATAGTGAAATTCCACTGTCCATAAAAATAGAGAAATTTCATTATCTTGCATTTTACACTAAAATTAAACTTATATCTACTTCCCGATCACAATCTCATAAAATAAATACAGTTGAATATGACTAGAAGTTTTACAATTCAAATTTTCTATTTAATTGCATCCATTGATACAATAAAAATTGCATTCAAATTTGACTATCCATATAAAACAGTGAAATTTCACTATCTTTCTGTCTAAAAACAAATTCAACACATCCATAAGAATAAAAGTCTCTCCTCATTACAAACCAATAACTACAACAAGATGACAAGTCAAATGAATGTTTCAATGACTCAAAAAGGATTGTTGAAGATAACTATCTAGCAAAAAATGATTTCTTTATCTTTAAATATCAAGCCAATTCTGACGTTTTTTGTTGTTTGACTGACACAAACTATGACATCTACAGCTTCTTTGGCATAAACTACATTGGTCAAATAGTAAAAGAATATCAAATTGGTTTGATGTCTCCAAAATTCTCTGCAGCCCAACCATCTCTATTCACTTTGAGCATAAATCAAATTACAATGAAACAAAATAGATAGTTTGATGACTGATACTTCTCTTCAACAATCACACTAGAAACAAATAAGTTTGATGTTCTCCTGATTTTAAAAAATCATACCAATTTTGATTTTCTTTAGTGTCTTACCAACACAGTCTATGCCAAATGTTTTTTTTTCCTTTTCACGTAAACTACATTACTAAGAATATAAAAGAACATTAAAATGATTTGAACAACTGCACTAGAAATAAAAATAGTGAAAAAATTTATCTTCGAAACCCTAAATTTTATGATGAAAGATAAGATGGCATGGGACACGTGTCTGTAAATGTATATGTATACCAAATATGTATATACATAGATACTAAATGTGTATACACAGAATTAGTGAAGTCAAAGAGATGTGAGTAAAAATTTTAATGCCATATTGAGAATACAAACCTTCAAAATTAAGCGGAAAAGATGAAACCCTTGATGAAGAATATAAACAACCGGCTGAGAACTGATACGCTTCTTTCATTCAAGTGCATAAGGGCATAATAGTCATTTAGCTTAATTTGCTGAAAACATGTCATCAAACATGGACATCAACTCAAAAAGAAAAATATTTCATTAGCTAGACTTACATTAAAAAAAAAAGAAAAAAGAAAATTGAGTGCGTCCTCACTTTTCAAATGGGTCTAGAAACTAGACCCATGACTAATAATCCCTTATTTTTATATTAAATTAAAATATGATAATTAAATGAGTATATGTACCTAATAAAACTTGTTTCATTCATAGGGATACAAAATTATGCTAAACAACAAACATGTATGATGCTGCACTTTTCGACTCGCAATAAGTATGGGCTCCGTGACCTGTAGAACATTCAGAAAGATGATCAGAGGACCACCGGATTGGCTCCGGCGGTAACCGCTTCGATGCTTAAGTAAGTAAATGGAATTGAAAGACTGTATTAAAAGCCAAAGAATGAGCATAAAAATAAAGCGTACCTTTAGGGTTTAATTTATAGGTCGTGGCCTTCCTAAGTTGATTAGGATTCGACGCCTATGAATATAGAGATTTGATCATCGAAGATTGCAGTTACCTTATGGAGTATTGAGTCGTAGATGGAGATAATTGTAGATAGTAGTTTCCGTGTCGAAGACTGTTTCCTTATTCCCTACTTGGCTGTTGTTAAGGAAACCATAAGGTCGGAACCATATGAAATGCTGAATGAATATTGCCCAGAGCATAAGGTCTGGAAGATATGTGCATGAGAATGCCTTGGAGGCTCTTCCTGCACTGTATGACTGAGTTTGTCGGCTCTGTAGGATATATATATGAGAATGCCCTGAAGGCTTGTGGCTGCTCTGTATGATCGAAAGTATCAGCTCTGTATGATCGAGATTATTAACTCTGTAAGTACACGTGTCTCAAGATGATTGGTGTGTCTGTTTGTGGTATATTAGCTACTCCCCCCCGAGCCCTAGTTAGAAGCTAGGGCTTAACTAGGGTTATGGGCTTTGTGAAGAGTCATACGTTTCGTTTCTCCATTTCTCGAGACGTCGGTTTAATGAGTCATTTATTGCGTAGCCGATACTTGAGAAGCCATCATTATCTTCAACCGTTGTGTCGGCTCGTCTTGGGAGGCTCATATTAGGAATGTGTATATAAAGAGAGGGAAAGGTCTTGTATACCTTTCTTCTGCACTTGCTTCTACAGTACCAGAGGCTCCCACCGCCATTTGACATATTTTGAAGTTTGAAGGATATCCGGTGTTCATAGTCCTTTCTTGATCTCACGTTTGATTTTAGTCCCCTTCTACATTCCTTCTTATTTGCTTCATTTCTTTCTTTTGTTCGCCATGTCTGGCCTTGAGTCTCCCTCTGGTTCGGGCAGTCCTTCTGAGACCGTCCCTCACCTTCAGTTAGTGAATCTTCCTTCTATAGATGATGATGAGAATTGAATGATAGAGCCCCCCTCTAGTCCGGGGGTTAGGATTGTTGATGCATTTGATGAACCCCCGAATAGGGCTGGTGAGACCTCTGGTCGATCCGGTTACAGAGAGGAGGGTGAGAGTGCCATCACTGAGAAAATGTTGACGGAGTTGTGGGAGAAATTCAATCTTCCCTCCAATGTTACTTTCAGGGTCTCTGACTCTCGGGATCGTCCATGTAATAACCCAAAATTTTTTTTTTTTATATATATAAATTTTCGTGGTTATTTATTTCATTATTAGAATTATTATTGTTATTATTATTATTATTATTGTTATAATATGAAAGTAATGTGTGTATTATAAGTGTATAATTATGTGGGTATGATACATGTGCATGTATATGTATATTGTATATATTTACAAAGATGATTTGGAGAATATATATATATATATTTATGTATATATATATATATATATATATATATATATAACAGTGCACAGTGCACTGTGTGTGTACCCGGTTGTGTGTGTGTGTGAGTTTGAGTGTAACACACTCAAACAAGTATGGGAGGGGCATGGAGTGTGTAAGGGGAGTGGTTAGAAGTGTATGGTGTAGTCAGTGTATATATGTGTGGTGAGGGCTGAGAGAGGGACAGAACCATCGTGAGTTTTTTGAGAGAGAGAGAGAGAGAAGTATAGAGAGAGAAAGTGAAAGGAAAGAGAGGGAGTGATGTGTGTATGCTCTGGTTTTTGAAAGGAAGCAGAAGGAGGGAAGCTAAGGAGGCCAAAGGAGAGAACAGAGGCAAAGCAAGAGGAGAGAAGCACCATCACAAGGTTGAGAACCCATAACCGTAAGCTTTCTCTCTCTAGAAAAATCTCTCAAATATCCAACTTGTTTTGTAACTTATTGTTTAGATTTAATCCTTGGGTTTTATTGCATATGAAAAACGGAACCTAACGCAAAAAGAATGAATGAAAATGAGTGAGAAATGAGAGAGAAAATAGGAGATTATTAGTCGTCGGAAAAATCTATGTGGGTGTCGGAAAACAGTGGATTTTGGGGCCAAAAACTAGTTTAATTTATTCCCTATGATCCTAGAATTATTTTGGTGGAAAAAGGGAGAAAAACGGACGTGAAAAACATGAAAAACCGTGGGTTTCACGGTTTTCCGGCGACCGGCGCCGGCGACTCTACCGGGGAAGATGACCGAAAAAATGAGGGTTTTTTTTATTATTATTTTAGGGCTGACGTCAGCATGACGTCAGCATGACCTGTTGAACCGGTCAAACCGGTTGGTTCACCACAACCCTGAACCGGTTTAGGGTTTTGAATAGAAAATCCACTGGTTCAGTTTTGATTGAACCAGAACTTGTTGAAATCCAACTTTGACCCCTAAACTTTTGGAAAATGACAAATTGACCCTGTACTTTTTTTGGAAATTACGTTTTGACCCCAGAACTTTGAAATAATTATATTTTGACCCCAGAAGTTTTAAATAATTATGATTTGACCCCACCAGAATAAAATATTAATTAAATATTAATTAAATATTCCAAAATAATTCAGAGTCTAAATGGGACAAGTCATTAGTGTATTTTGACTATCTCGGTCATTCTGAGGCCAATGGTGAGGTCCGTTTTATGAGACGGGGTCCCAAAAAATAAAAGACCCTTAGTAACCTTTAAAATTACCAAAATGTCCCTGAATTGAAACACAGTCATACGAACTCCAAATTTAGTAAACAAATAGTGAAACTTTATTATCTCGAGCATTCCGGACTCAACTGTAGAGTCTGATTTGTGAAAAGAGGTCTCGAAATGTAAGGACCTGTGAAAAGTGCAAAATGACTGTTTTGCCCTTTTGAACCCAGATGTCCGAATTGAGTTCTACGAAAACCTAAACTTAGTTTCTTCGACATCCCGGACTCAATAGTGGAGTCTAATTTAGAAAAATAGAAACTTATGAAATAAAGACATAAAATTTGTTGAATAGCATCATTTAGGAAACAAATGAACTGAGTCACATGTTATGATTATAGGAACACGAAAGGGGAACGAGAAGGTGATCTTATTCTCATAGTGATCCTACCATACTACGAGTACACCTTCCGGAGTTGAGGTCGATTATCAGGTACGATATATTGTGCTAAGTAAGAAATAGAATTGAGATTAGGAATACCTGTTCTGCTGCCTTGATTGTTCACCTGCTTATGTGCTTCATGCTATCTTGTTAAAGTTGGGTGATGATGTGGATGATGATTATGTGTATATCGCATGTGTTAGAGTAGTGTGTGAATTATATGCTTTGAGAACTGTTGACATTATGAAATATGTACTTGAAAGCATGCTTTATGTATGAATGAGATGCATCATTGAGATTACATTATGACATGATGAAATCAGAGCATATTGGCATAGTGTGATTCCTTGGACATGGCGTGAGTTAAGTACTTGGTGCTTTGCATTATGAGGGTGCAGATCCTGTGGTGAAAAACCCAAAATCGGCTATTAGATACTTGCGAGCCTGACGGATTCCGGACCGTGAAGCGAGACATAGTCGGCGGTACTCATGCCAGCGGGGAAGGGCCGTATCATAAGACATGGGTGGCATAGAGTTGCATGGGTGTGTCACGCATACTGCTCATATACTGTATACTGTTCATATACTGCCATCATGATATCGAATGCCATATAGAAATAACTGTACACTTGCACATGCCACGACCTTAGTTTTGTTTCTTGCATTAGCATTATATTGTACCAGCATGTTGAGCTGACCCCTTTAGTGGGGCAAACATTTCAGATGATGTCCCAACTGTACGAGACGTGGAGATGATCTGATTAGGGACTATGTTAGGCCCAAGGGGCGCTTTTGATATTGTGTAAGGGCATAAGCCCGAGATTGTATCTTATTTTGTATGTTGTGAACAAATGGACCAGACCTTGTGTATGTATCAGAATAGTGTATGGAATGTAAGGAATTATACTTAATCGTCCTTATTTCTTTATTATTTTTATTTTCTTTTGTCTCGTTACTCGCGCTTCGGGTTCACTGGAATTCGGGGCGTGACAGCCCAAGCGATGTTAGAGAGGGGGAAATCTGCGCTTATCTGGCCTGATTTGAAATGGGATTGACACTCCCCCTTCCTGATATTATAAAACAATTTTTTTGTTGGTTCGACCTTTGCCCCGCAGACCTGAACCTCAACAGTTGGAGGCATCTGTTGAGCTTCATTGTGTTGGGGCACATGAATAATGTCAATGTGTCTCTTGACTTAATCCGTAGTAATATGGATCTAAAACTTCAGAAGGCGGAAGGCCTTTATTACATGTCTTTTGATAGTGGGTTCAGACCCCTTACTTCTGTGCCCTCTTCCAACAAGACCTGGAAGAAGTGGTATTTCTTTATAAAAGGAGGATGGGAATTCAAGGACTTCGAAGGACAACCTTCGGCATTCCTTCGAACCACTGGGCGAAAGGGTGAGGCCCAATTTTCCCGTGGCTGTGTTGACTTCTTTTTGTACACCAATTACTGAACTGATCAATTTCTGTGTTTTTTGTGCAGTTAGGAGCGTGTGGAGAAGACCGAAATTCTCCCCTACAATTCAGAAGCAATACAAGAAGCTTTTAAAGCCCAGCAATTGACACCATTCCTCCATTGTCAATCCTAATAAATTGATGACTGCCAGAGGAAGTGTTGAGGAGCTTGCAAAGAACATGATGGCACGGTGGGAGACCGAGCCATCTTCATCTGTGGCAGTGGGGGAGGCTTCTTCCCCAGTGGACCTTCCCATCCAGGCGAAGAGGAGGAGGATACTCTCGATTTCTCCTGACCCCATTGAGGTGGAGAGAGAGGCGTCTGCCCCCATTTCTATGGTCCCCCCAGCCCTGTTCAAGCAAGCGGGCAAGGGGGCGTCATCTTCGGTGGCCCCTAATGTTGTGGGGGCCAAAAAGATTCTGGAGGACTTTTAGGCCAAAGGCTCAAGCAAAATTAGGCCTCAAAAGTCGGAGAAGCTTCTTGCTGACCTAGCTTCTCTTCAAGTCAAGGTAAGTTCTTCGGGTCTTTATCTTCTTTCCCTTTTTCCCAAATATTTTGGTTGGTACTGAACTATGTGCTTCGTATGCTGTAGGCTCTGTACACCCTTTCTACTTTGACAGAGGTCTCTCTTCCCCCAGAGGAGGTTGATCAACTCAAGACCGAGCTGGACGAGCTTAGGCTTCAGCTTGGCACTGCCCAGTCGGAGGCCCATGATTCTGCAGAGAAGCTGAAGGAGTTTCAGAATTCTCTGATCGTGATGGAGTCGGCGAAGGACCTTGCTATTCAGTGGGAAAAGAGGCTGAAGATGGAGTTGGATGGCCGGCTGATATGAATTCAATCAGAAGCTTGACAATGCGGTGGAGCAGGCCAAGGTGGATAATGAGATGGAGATGAGGATGGAACTGGAAGGAATGGCCACCACCCTGATTTTGTTTGGCTTCAACAACTTCCGAGATAGGTTCCTTGCCAAGTTTCCCGACTTCGACATATCCTCGATTGTGCCTCCAAGGGTTACCCCTCCTGAGGTTGCAGTTCTGAACAAGGTGGTCGAGGTTCTTCCTGCCGCTCCTACCGAAGTTGTCGTCCCAAGTGAGACGATTGATGCTGCTCCTACCGATCCCCTCCCAACCGTTGAGCCTGCCGATCAAGCTTGAAATATGCTTAGCTTAGGTTTTTGTTGTTTTTTTTTTTTTTTTGAACTTCAGTGTAACAGACTTCTTCAATGAAACAGCTTTTCTTCATCAAATGTCTTCTCTTATGCTTAGTTGACTTATATAGTATTTCCTTTGAATTTGTTGTTGATGTGAGAAATTGATGCAAGTAAGGCTGTTCTGGACTCCTCCAGATCAGCTTCCAAGAATTTGCAGTTATCTTCCGAACTGTAGTTACGATAAGATAATGATTGTAGACTAGTTCTAATTGCTTCTTCCTCTTAGAATGAGGTAGGAAAGCAATTTCAATCTGACATATAAGGATCTGACGATGGTCTTGTGCCACATATATACTGAGAGTAAATTTCTGAAGAATTCTGAGGCATCTTGTTCTGAACCCAAGTCCTGTAGTAAGAACGGTGTCTTGTGTCTGTTGCTCTGATATTGGAGACTTCTGCCTCCTAAATCATTCAGACCTAGACTGATATATATCAGAACTGAAGGCTTTTTGTCATACACGTGGTCCGTCAAGGATCAACGGAACGGCAGACTATGAGGTCTGTATGTTAGACGGGAGGTAAAAGGTGGATCGGACTTTATCTACTTTGATCAATTCGGTATGCTTGGGGAAGCCTTGTATCTTGTCGCCTAAGTATCCGAAAGGACGATCCTATACGTCATCCATTTATACAACTGTCTTTTGGGTTTTCGAGACCAACCCTTGATTTAACCGTTGCGACGGTTCGTCTGGGTGACTTTTGGGCTTCGAGGGTCTATATATAGGGAGGAGAAGCATAAGCTTGCCCTCCATCTTTTACTTGTGTTCCCATACTATTCCTCTGTCGGAGAGAATTTTGAATGTCTTTTAGAGGCTCACCGTTTGCCCGAAGATGATTGACGATTTTCAGTCCGAGTTGGGAATGATTAAACTGTGGCCGAGAGTTAACCTTCCCTTTGATTCAGTCTCCAAGGAAGGATTAGAGGAGGCTAAGATCTTCTTGTCCATCTTAGCATCCGGTCGAGATCTCTCCGATGGGAGGTGGACCCTCCTTGATTCAACCGAGGCTTGGAGTATTGGTGATGAAGACGAATGTGGGATGCCTCCTTCCCTCTGTGTCTTGGCAAAGACCCTTGCTCAAATCGGTTGAGGTGTGACAACTGCTTTGAGGGAGATGAATAGAGGTCCCGTGAGACCCAGAGCCCTCATCATCCGTTGGTCTTGAGATCAATGATAGTGATGATGAAATGGCCTGGGTGCTTCTTGATGCAGATTGGGGTTCAGGATTCCTTCCTTTCAAATGGAGCCGGTGGCGGCGGTAATGGAAGTTTGGATCCTGTGCCCCTTTGTCGTCCGAGGCAGAAAGCCATGATATCGTATAGTGTTTGCCTTTGTTGTAGCTTTTTGTGTACTTGTTCTGTTTCCAGTTTTCTTGTACTGATGTAAATCTTCTGAATCATCAATAAAATTGAGTTCCTTCTTCTCAAATCTGATGTTTTTTGTATTTGAATGTGCTCTTTTGGGGTTAAAACACCTTTTCGTGCATTTCTGATATATGACTGTTCTAAGAATAGATCACAAAAACTTTGTAGAAGTCTTGAATCAAAGTACTTCACACCTGCTCGGTATTTATCGTACTTGTTCCTTGTTGATAGATAAGCCAAATAATCTAAGTATCAGATCTGAGGTGTTCCAATCTAGGAAACTTTAGTTTGTAGATGTTCGGAACTTCTGTCTTTGGATGGACTGGATTATAGAATCTGTGTGCTAAAGATGGACCAAAAAAGACTTGTGCATTATAAATGGACCAAGTCCAAAGACTTGTACATTACAGACCAGGCTCTAGAGGCCTGTGCATTTATAGATGGACCAAGTACTAAGACTTTTACATTATGGACCAGGCTCTGGAGGCCTGTGCATTTATAGATGGACCAAGTACTAAGACTTGTACATTATGGACCAGGCTTTGGAGGCCTGTGCATTTATAGATGGACCAAGTCTGAAGACTTGTACATTATGGACTAGGCTCTGGAGGCCTGTGCATTTATAGATGGACCAAGTACTAAGACTTGTACATTATGGACCAGGCTTTGGAGGCCTGTGCATTTATAGATGGACCAAGTCCGAAGACTTGTACATTATGGACTAGGCTCTGGAGGCCTGTGCATTTATAGATGGACCAAGTATTAAGACTTGTACATTATGGACCAGGCTCTAGAGGCCTGTGCATTTATAGATGGACCAAGTCCGAAGACTTGTACATTATGGACCAGGCTCTGGAGGCCTGTGCATTTATAGATAGACCAAGTATTAAGACTTGTACATTATAGACCAGGCTCTAGAGGCCTGTGCATTTATAGATGGACCAAGTCCGAAGACTTGTACATTATGGACCAAGCTCTGGAGGCCTGTGCATTTATAGATAGACCAAGTATTAAGACTTGTACATTATGGACCAGGCTCTGGAGGCCTGTGCATTTATAGATGGACCAAGTCCGAAGACTTGTACATTATGGACCAGGATCTGGAGGCCTGTGCATTTATAGATGGACCAAGTCTGAAGACTTGTACATTATGGACCAGGCTCTAGAGGCCTGTGCATTTATAGATGGACCAAGTTCGAAGACTTGTACATTATGGACCAGGCTCTGGAGGCCTGTGTATTTATAGATGGATCAAGTACTAAGACTTGTACATTATGGACCAGGCTCTGGAGGCCTATGCATTTATAGATAAACATTCCATAGAAATAAAAGAAAGAAACATCTCTATTGATAATACTTTCGTAAATGTTGCACGTTCCATGGCCTAGGGATAGGCTTCCCAGTCTGTCTTCTAGCCAGTAGGTGGTAGGGGCCTTCCCAGTTTGGCGACAGTTTTCCCATAGTGGGATCCTTGGTGTTTTGAAAGACTCTTCTTAAGACTAAGTCTTCGACTTGAAAGCTGACCGTCTTGAGTCCTACCTTGGATTTGTCGACCATTCTCTGTTGATAGGCTTCCATCCTGATGCTGGCTTGATCCCTTCTTTCTTCAAGCAAATCCAAGTTTTTCATCAGCTGCTGATCATTGGATTCTTGCTCGAAGGCTTCAGTCCTCAGGGTTGGCATACCGATCTCAACCGGAATTACTGCTTCTGTACCATAAGCCAGTGAGAAGGGAGTTTCAGAAGTAGGAGTTCTTCTAGTTGTTCTGTAGGCCCAAAGAACTCCAGGGAGTTCCTCTGCCCACTTTCCTTTGGCCTGTTCCAACCTTTTCTTTAACCCATCAAGGATTGTTCGGTTGGTGACCTCTGCTTGCCCATTTGCTTGTGGATGACCTGGAGAGGCAAAGTGTTGCCTAATATTGAGATTTTCACAGAATTTCTTGAAGCCTTTACCAGTGAAATGTGTCCCGTTGTCAGAGATAATCACACGTGGTATGCCGAACCTGCACACAATGTTCTTCCAGGTGAAGCTCTCAACTTCCTTTTCTGTGATATGTGTTAGAGGTTCAGCTTCGGCCCATTTAGAAAAGTAGTCAATAGCTACCAAAAGATACTTCCTGTTTGGTGGAGCCCTTGGTAATGGACCCACGATGTCCATTCCCCACTGAGCAAAGGGCCAAGGACTAGGAATCGGGATGAGCTCGTGATGAGGCTGATGTTGATATGGGGCAAATCTTTGGCATTTGTCGCACTTCTGAACATACTCCTTAGCCTACTTTAGCATGCTAGGCCAGTAATAGCCCTGAGACAGAGCTCGGTGAGCTATAGTTCTACCCCCATTATAATTCCCGCAAATTCCCTCGTGTATTTTAGCCAAGACATATTATGATTCTTTTGGAGTTAAGCATTTTAACAGAGGTTGAGAATACGACCTTCTGTACAGCTTGTTGTTCAGGATCAGGTACCGAGCCGCTCTGATTCGAATTCTCCTGTCTTTGTTTTTGTCTTCTAGGGAGGAGCCCGGATTGCAGGTACTAGAGGACTGGGGTCATCCAGTTCTGGGACTGTTCAGCAATTTGAGCAACTTGGGCTTCCTCTATGCTAGGCCCTGGCTGATAGGAGATTTTTACTGTGGAGTTTGCTTCAGACTTTAGGCGGGACGCCATGTTAGCCAAAGCATCTGCTCTACAGTTCTGGCTTTTTTCAATTTTCTGGATAGTGAATGCCTGGAAGGAATGCTTCAAGTGGTTCACCAGTTTGGAGTACCGGAACATCCTATCATCTTTAATGGCAAATTCTCCCAGGACTTGGCTTACCACCAGTTGGGAGTCTGAGAAGACTTTGAGGTCCTGAGCCTCACATTCCAAGGCAAGCTTCATGCCCAAGATTAGAGCTTCATATTCTGCTTCATTGTTGGAAGCTTTGAATCCCAGGCTGACTGCTTTTTCTGACGTGAGCCCATCAGGGGACTGTAGTACCAGGCCTACCCCCGAGCCTTGATCGGTTGACGATCCATCGATGTAGAGCAGCTAGGTTCCCGAGGTTTCGATGAGTTGTGCTTTGTCCTGAAGTGCCGGGGTGAACTCGGCAACAAAATCAGTCAAGGCCTGTCTTTTGATGGAGTTTCGGGGTACATATGATATGTCGAATTCCCCTAGCTCTACAGACCACTTCACTATTCTCCCCGATACCTCAGGTTTCCTCAGTATTGACTTCAGAGGATAGGCAGTTGGGATTTCAATTGGATGGGCTTGGAAATAAGGTCGGAGCTTTCGAGCTGATATGACCAAGGCATAGGCTAGCTTTTCTACTTCCGGATATCTTTTTTCCGTGTCAAGTAGTGCCCTACTGATGTAGAATATGGGCCTCTGTACTCCTCTGTCCTATCTGACTAATGCGGAGCTGACCGCGTTTTCAGAAACTGAAAGGTACAAGAATAGCTTTTCTCCCTACACTGGTTTTGACAGAAGCTCTGGAGAGGCTAGATACTCCTTTAGTTCTTGAAAAGTTTTCTCGCATTCTTCCGTCCACTGCAAAGCTTTGTTGCCCTTCAGAGCCTTGAAGAAAGGTAGGCAGCGATCAGTGGATTTGGAGATGAATCTGTTTAGTGCCGCGATTCTGCCATTCACTGCCTGAATCTCCTTTCTGGTTCTTGGTGACTTCAGTCTAATCAAAGCTTGGATCTGAGTGGGGTCTGCTTCGATACCCCTCTGAGAGACAATGTATCCTAAGAATTTTCCCTTCGTAACCCCGAAGGTACATTTCGAGGGGTTGAGCTTCATCGTGTGCTGTTTGAGGATATCGAAGGTCTGAGCTAAGTGCTGGAAGTGACTACCTTTCTGCAGAATCTTAACCAGCATGTCGTCGATGTATACCTCCATGGTACTGCCGAGCAGTGGGCTGAACATCTTGTTCACCAACCGCTGATAAGTGGCTTCAGCGTTCTTTAAACCAAAAGGCATTACTCTGTAGCAGTAGAGCCCTCGCTCGGTTATGAAGGCTGTCTTCTCTTGGTCTGGAGGGTACATCTGGATCTGGTTGTACCCAGAGTAGGCAACCATGAAGCTCATGAGCTCATGCCCCGCAGTGGCGTCAACCAGTTGGTCTATCCTTGGCAGTGGAAAGCTATCTTTGGGGCATGCCTTATTGAGGTCCGTATAATCAATGTAGACTCTCCACTTGCCATTTTTCTTCTTGACCAGCACGGTGTTGGCTAGCCACTCGGGATAGAACACTTCTCGTATCATCCTGGCTTCAAGCAGCCTCTGGACTTCTTCATTTATAACCCGATACCGTTCAGGAGCAATCGGTCTTCTCTTCTGTCTGACTGGTGGATGATCTAGATCTACCATCAGCTTGTGAGTTATGAGGCTAGGGTCTATACCCTCCATGTCTCTGGTCTCCCAAGCAAATATAGAGGTTGTCTTTCAGAAACCTGACTATGTTCTCCTGCTCGGTGTGCGTCAGATCTGAGCCGATATATAAATAACGCCCCTCTGCTTCTGAACTGACCAACATTTTGATGGGCTCGCCACTAGGTTTGGCTCAGTTGTCTCGTCCCTTTGGGCTCAAGGGTTCTTCAATGCTGGATGGGCAACCTTCCACCTTGGAAGTGTGGGTGAGAATTGGATCTGCACAGTCCCGAGTGTACTGTAATTGCTATTTGGGGGCCTTCTCCTTGAGGGCAATAACATGGCACTCCCGGGAGGTTGGCTGACATCCTCTGACAGAATGTTCGTTCTGGTTGTGGACATACTTCAGACATTGATGGAGGGTCGAGGTGACCGCCCCTATCTGGTCCAACCAAGGTCTCCCGATTATGACGTTGTAGGGAGATTTCATATTCAACACCATGTACTCCGAGATGGTGGTCTTCTTCCCTTCTCCTTCTCCTACTGTAGTAGGAAGGTTTATTCTTCCCAACGGGGATACTGAGATTGCCATCAAAAGCTGCCATCACGACAGTAGTAGGCTTGATGTTGTCGTGGTCCTTTCCCATCTGTTTAAGTGGCTCATGGAACAGTATGTTGACGGAGCTGCCAGTATCGACCAGGACTCTCCTAATCTCGAAGTTGGCAATTTTAAGAGTGATGACGAGGGCATCACTGTGAGGGCAGTGTACCCCTACTAGATCTTGTTCAGTGAATTGGATCTCCGGTGCTAACTTGAGCCTTTTTTCCACATTGGAGATCTGTAATACGTTCGGGGTAGCTCTGGCCTCCCGAACATATCTCTTTCTTGCCCTGTTGGACATTCCTATGATAGGGGAGTCAGCATGGAGGACGTAGATGACATGGTTGTTCTGCCTCTGAGGCTCGTTTCGTCCTTCCCTCTACTCCTGCCTTTGCTCGGGCCTTTGGTCTAGCCGTTGTTGAGGCTTGTCTTCTTGGGGCTTCTGCCTTCCGTCTTGCTTGACGAACTCCCGAAGATGCCCCTTCTTTATGAGCTGCTCTATCTCATATCGGAGGGTCCTGCATGTGTTAGTTGTATGTCCATGATCTTTATGGAAATTACAATACTTACTTTGGTCCCGAAGGTTGGGATCTCCTTTGATTGGTTCCGGCCACCTCAGGTTTTCCCGATCACGAATCTGCCGGAGTACCTGGTTCGGTGTAGTGTTCAAAGGAGTAAAGTTAGTGAACTCCCTTGGTCTGGAATTGTACACAGCTCTGGGTGTTGTTCTCTTCTTTGGGCTCCTGGCCCTCTTCTTGCTGGAGTCTCTTCTGTGGTCCTCCTTGTGATCCTCTCTCTTTGGATTATCCTTCTAGGTCTGGTCTTTGCCCTTCTGGGATGTGCGGTTAGCTTCTTCTAGGTTGATGTATTTTCTGGCCCGATCCATTAGTGCCGCAATGTCAGCTGGAGGGCTCTTTCGTCAAGGAGTCTCTGAAGCCACCGTGGGCAAGCCCGGCAGTTAAGGCAGCTATAAGGAATTTTGGGCTGTAGTCAGTGATCTCCGTGAGTTCGGCATTGAAGCGCACAATGTAGGCTCTGAGGGACTCCTCCTTAGTCTGCTTGACATTTAACAGGAACTCTGGTCCCCTTCTGAGCCTTCTGCTGGTCATAAACCTGTCCAAGAATTGTCTACCGAGCTCATAGAACCTGGTAATTGAGTTCGGAGGGAGGTTGTGGAACCATTTCAGAGCAGTTCCTTTCAAGCTGATGATGGAAGTTTCGGCACATAAAAGCATCAGAGGCCCCGTGGAGGGCCATTGTATGTTGGTAATGCGAGAGATGATCTCTTGGGTGTCCAGACCCGTCGTACAGGGTGAACTTTGGCACCATGAACTTTCTGGGCCTTTCTTCTAACATGATGGCGTGAGTGAATGGGGTGGCCAGTCTTCCGAGCAGCCTGGCCAACTCGTCTTGTTATGGAGGGTTCTGAGGTCCTCTCAAGGCAATTGTTCGGTCCATAGACTCGTCAATTTTCTCTACCCTCCGTGGGTCTTTGAGTCTGACATCTTGCGAACCCTGCCTGACAGCCTCGGTTTCAAGGTAGTAGGGTTGAGTACGTCCCTCGGACGGAGGAGGGTTACGAATCGGAGGGATTGGTGCTGCATGGGGATGAGGCTCCTGTGGTGCCGGATGTGCTCCCGAAGCCTTGGAGTTGGGGCTCGAGTAGTGCTCCGGTAATGGACGTCAGGGACAAAGGCTGATGTCCCCCAACCTGGAGCTGCTGACGGTTGTGGATCTCTGCCAACGCGGGCAACACCTTGGGGGTGCCCGGGCTGGTTATTTGGAGCCTGCTCATGGGGCTCTTCATTCTCCATAGTAACAGGGGGTTGAGTTCCCGCAGTAATGTTGACCGGTGGGTTAGGAGGGTTCGTCCCTTGATTCTGTGTGAGCGTTGCCAGCGTTCTAGTGATGGCAAGCAACTGTTCCTGCACCAGTTCATTGTATCATTTGATCGATTCGATCTCTTGTCGCATGGGATTAACCGTTGGCCCCCTCGCTCGTGGAGCAAGCGGCCGACGTTGAGAGCTTTGCGGAATCTGAGTATTCTGTCGAGGTCGGAGATTTGGGGCCATAGTTTTTCGGTGAGGAAAGAGATGAGTTTGTGAATAGAGCACTTGGAGATTAGTCGTTCCCACAGACGGCGCCAAACTGATGCTGTACTTTTCGACTCGCAATAAGTATGGGCTCCGTGACCTATAGAACACTCAGAAAGATGATCAGAGGACCACCGGATTGGCTCTGGCGGTAGCCGCTCCAATGCTTAAGTAAGTAAATGGAATTGAAAGACTGTATTGAAAGCCAAAGAATGAGCATAAAAATAAAGCGTACCTTTAGGGTTTAATTTATAGGTCGTGGCCTTCCTAAGTTGATTAGGATTCGACGCCATGAATATAGGGATTTGATCATCGGAGATTGCAGTTACCTTGTGGAGTATTGAGTCGTAGATGGAGATAATTGTAGATAGTAGCTTCCATGTCGAAGACTGTTTCCTTATTCCCTACTTGGCAGTTGTTAAGGAAACCATAAGGTCGGAACCATGTGAAATGCTGAATGAATATTGCCCAGAGCATAAGCTCTGTATGATCGAGATTATTAACTTTGTAAGTACACGTGTCTCAAGATGATTGGTGTGTCTGTTTGTGGTATATCAATGTAGATACACTATCATCCATTAGAATGTTGTTTGTTTGTTTTTCTCTTAGAAGAAGGGTTAAAATTGTATTAAACACAAAAGGCAACCATTACAAGATCAAAGCGGCATACCCTATATAATTTTAAACAAGACATCACCCTAGACATCAATTAGCTATACGAACAAGGGTGGAGGCATGTTACAACTCCAAATTTTGAAAAAAAAAATGATTTATGTGAATTTTACATTTAATTTTGTGGAAAAAATCTCCCTTCTAAATTTTGCAAAAGAAACAAAAAATTTACATGTAAATCTAGCTTCCCAAAAAAAAAAATTACATGAAAAAAAAAAATTTTCCCTCCAAAAATTTTTCTCAAAAAAGATCTAACCCCTCCCAATAGATATATATATATATATATATATATATATATATTTAGCTCTACCCTTGCCCTTGTATACAAAAAAAATACCATTTGACAGTCCAAGGCTAAGAGAAAGTTCCCAGTTAAGGTAAGTATTAGTGTTATTGTCTTTCCAAGAGGCTGTGACAAAAGCATTTGTCACGACCCAAAACTCACCCTATGTGGATTAGGAGTCCGTGACCGTGTCTATGGCCTGTGGGCCGTTCCCCGTCAAAAAGGATCTGAAATACTAAGTAAAGTTTTAACAAAACATTTTATAGACATTAGTTAAAACTAGTAGCATAGTCAAGTTGTTATTTAATACATGCCAAAAGAACATAAGTGTTTATAAATACAGATCCTCCAAAAACACAAACTGACAGAACCGTGGTGACATGGGAGATATTAAGACCTTTCAGTATTTAACTTAATACAAAACTTTCCAAAAAGGGCTACCAGTGGCTAGCAGGCGTCTAAACCTCCGGAGCGCTTGAGGGTCCTCCTACTTCCTGTTGTCCTAAAAAAATAAGGGAGAAGTGAGCTAACAAAGCCCAGTAAGTAATTTCCTAGCTTTGCCATGGGTCAGGGTAAATTCACAAGAGTGATACAAGAAAAAGATAACAGATAGCCAAGAAAAAGATATCCTGTATAAATATAGCCAGTCACTGAGATACAACAATAATGACCCAAAGGTTCAAATGGAGGCATATCCCACGATATGATACAAGAAGGCAATGACAAGATCAATCAAAATTGGGATCTAGCCTATCATGATGAATCGCTGCCACATACAAAACGTTAGCCAATCAAAAGTACAACATGTTTGCATAGAATATGATCCTCCAATGAGTACCAAAGATATATCATCATCGAGTAAAGTATAACATGATTGCAATAATATGATCATTCACAGGATAAAAATATGATCATCCAACAATGCAAAAACGTCGTCGTCGAGTTCTAACAAAACAAGGCCCGGCATACCCTAAAAACACGCATATTCAGATTCGCCTCAGTTCCTCAAGCTTACTGAATAATGCAAGAGTTCTTTTACTACAGGTCCTGAAGGACACAACAAATCCTAAAGGGTCCTCCCTGCATCTGGGAATAGATGGGCTGTTGTGACTGAGCACAACCCCCGAGCTCATACCGAATATCATGATCAATAAATTTTCACACAAGATATACAATCATGTGAAATAGCCAAAACCTCGTTCAACGAGACATAAGTGTGTGGATCAACAAGATATATCACATAATCATGGCACGATATACATGATGGTACAAATATGCTCAAGTATCAACAAGTCAAGATCACAAAATGATATGGGCAAGCAAGTCAAATTCGAAGTACATGCATGAATAATTGACCACAAATCGATTGGTTTCAAAATGGAGAAATCAAGTTCAATAGATAGTGATAGAGTACAAATTTGGCAGCATAAGAAGATAAATGTGACTGGTTGGAAAATAACCCATAGTAAAGCATAGGAGTTACTTACCTCAAAAATAACTTTCAGCAGTTTTACAATTTCAAGTCTCCTTCTCCTTCCCTTTGGAGGTTCCTATTAATCATAAAGTTAATTGTTATTAACTCATCTCAATTATTTAAGGTCGATGTTAACGTTCGTGATTTATTTAACCCTCTCGGTATTATTTAATTATACTCTTAAGGTTGCTAAATTATTACATCTGCCTTCAAAGTATTTTATTTGGTTAAACGGACTCCACCATTGAGTCCGGAATGTCCAAGAAAATAAATTTAGGCCTTCGCAACTTTTTATTTGACTTCGGGTTCCCCTAAGGGCAAAATGTTAATTTCATTATTCTTGCCCCGGACCCTACTGCGGTCCTCAGAATATTCCACATATCTTATATGTAAAGTTCTAAGTCTTTTGGGCTTCATTAAGTATTTGCTTTTGGCCATCGGGACACATCGGTCATCTCTCATTTTATTCTTTGACTACTCTGAAGTCTTATACAACCCCTTAATTTACATCATTATACTTATGACAATTAATCATGGTAGATTGGCCCTTATTCGGCCTTTAATTTGTAGTTTTTATTCTCAGGGATATTTTGGTCATTTTATGTTTTGTGAAATTCTGACCTTGATTTGTCATTTAATCACGTGTACAATGTCACGAGTATCTGGGCTTCTATCGGTATCAATTTCGTCCAATTTGACTTCATTTGGATTTCGTATAGCATCAGGGGCATTTTGATAATTTTACATGTATAGCTAAATTTTTTGGGACCTTGGTTCATAAAATGGAACTCACTATTAGGTCCAGAATGTCCGACATAATTAAATTGGACTATCTTTTATGTTTAATTTGCCCTAGGTTTCATTAGGGCAATACAGTCATTTATCATTTACGTGTCTATATTTTTTGGGGCTTGATTTCACAAATCAGACTCCACCATTGAGTCTGGAATGCCTGAAATAATAAAAACACACTATTTTTTTTTATTTTATTTGGGTTTCGTCTGACTTATTTAATGTTCAAGGGTAAAATGATCGTTTTACCCATTTAATAAAATAATAAAATAAATTATTTTATTATTTTCCAGGGGTGTATTTGCATTAAATTCACAAAGATTGGGCCTAGAATAGGATTTCCAGAACTTGGTGAGCTTGAAATGAAATTTCAGAATTTCCTAGGGATCTAAACGTAATTTTATAAAATATTTAAAATAAACCGGAGGGTTCACTGCATTTTTTAAGTGAACTGGTCTTAGTTGTGCTGAACCAACCGATTCAGCCGGTCTACTGCATCACAATGATGTCATGCTGACATCAGCCCCATCAAATAATTTTATTTTTATTCTTTTAAACAAAACGACGTCACTTCATTAAAGGGTTTAACCCATTTCAGTTGTTGGGTCGGGGCCCGACCTGAAATTCGGTCCATGACCCGACCCTTCACTGTTCATCTTCCCCACGCTAGGGTCACTATAGCTCTAGTTGCAAAGAATTTTATTTTTCTATTTCGTGACATTTTGTGCATCCAATCAACTTGATTTCCATCCTAATCAACTCCCCTAAATCCCTTATCCTCTTTGGTGTTTATTGCATGCCTCAAAACAGTCTAGAAACTTGGTTTGATCTCCAATATTGGCGACTATAAATCGCCTACTACATGCTCATTTCAGCACATTTTCATGCGTGGCTTGGTCTACTGTGTTCCTTAGGTCATGGCGATTCAAACCATGTTCTAAAAACAAGTTTTAAAGCTCCATTGATGAAAATGGGTTATGGACCTGCAACTTGCAAGTCCATTTTTAGTGGTCTTCCCTAGGGTGTTGGGATCGCAGTTTAGGGTTTTTGGAATTATCATGGGGTCTAGTTTAGGGCTTGACCAACCAAACTTGGTTTGGCCTCAATGGTCTCAACCCTGCATTGTTGAAGGTTTAACAATGGAGGTCCTTCTCGATTTTTTAGGCTTCTCAAGCCTCTCGATCCTCTCTGTTCATTCATAACAGTTCTTAAATGTTACAGTATTACATGCATGAAATCTATATGGCTAAACAAACTGAATCAGTACCAAAATTCTAAGAAAAATCAAAAATAATTTTTGATGCTTTATACCTTCTGGACAGAGGTTTCTCTCTACTTGTGGCTCAACTGGATCCTCTCAAGCTTCCTCAAACCAGCGTAGTTTCCTCCCTCTTCTTGTGCACCTCGAGGTAGTCACACACAATGCATACACACACACACACACACACACTTGTACACACACTCCTCCTCACACAATGTCTCTCACTCACAATCGCTCACACACGCACACTGTTTGGCTTCTCACCCACACGTCTGAACAGCACACACACACTCGATGGTTTTAGTTTCCAAAGTGTAGGGCTTGTACATATATAAGGGTATATCTATACTTACCCTATGCATGCTCATCATAAGGTTCAGATGTGATGATGAGAGTTGTGGCAAGCATCATGATTTAGCTGAGACATAGGTTGATGTAGATGGTGAGGTGTTGCATGAATGGCCATTGGCCAATTTGGGAGGTGGGCTTGGGTAATTTGAGCATATATATATTTTTGTTGCATAATTAAGCACAAAAGTGCTGGCAGCCCACTTGGTATATTTTTGGATGCCAAAAATCCTACTCCACTAGGTCAAGGGTTCAAATCCCCTTGGCCTCACATTTAACATTTTTCCTTCGTTTCAGGCTTACGCCACGTTTGGCTGGCGCAGATTTTTATTTTAGCTATTTCCTTAATAACTTCTTTTCTATTGCTCATTTTATGAAACAGTTTCTTCCAGTCACTCCCCATTTAGGTTAGCTTCATTGTCCCATGCCTCGTGTCGATTATCATTTCCTTGTATTTTCTACAGTTAGCTAATTCGAGTTTCAATAGTGTTAAAATAAGGCTAAAATGACTAAATTAAGTCCTTCCCTTTTGACGTATTAAATTATTTTATTGGTTTATCGTGACCGTCTAAAAATTTACGATTAGTTCTCTCAATTATTTTTTATGTTGTGTCTAATTAATAATTAACAGACTAATTATTAATTAATTAGGTCGAGGTGTTACAGAATTAATATTTTACAACAAATTCAACCTACTTAAAAATTCTAGTGCCAAATTCAAAGGCATAATTAATTTGTTTAACAATGGTACCATGGAAGGAATGAGAACTCAAGTTGTTAAGAAGCCATTACATTTCATCTTCAAGAGACCCTATTTACAATTTTCAGAACGTTCCACCATGTCGAATACATTCATACAGAAAAATAAAAAAAATTGACTATATTTTTTTCTTAATTACATGCATGATATAATTTCAAGTTTTTTTTTCTTCCCTAAATAACAAAATTCAAGATTTTAAGTATCATTTTTAAAATGATTATCGATTATCAAATATTTCATTGAAGATGGTGAATTTTATAGATTGAAATGTTATATATAAAAGGCATAATATTATCTAATTTAGAGGACATCCAAACTACTAGGGTGGGTTTTACTAATTTTTTTTTTTTTTTTAAAAAAAAAAAAACTAGAGTTACACACTCCAAAATTGATTGAGTTTTCATAAAAAGTCTATCAAAAAATTTAATATATGCAATTTGACTCAAAACACAATTTATAAATCCCTCACTCAACTAAATCAGTAAGATGTTTCCATCAGTTAGGAACCGTTTGGTTGTGACGATTCCAATGTATTTTAAGGCTAGCTGGTGTAAAAAAAATTATTATACTTGTAGAATCTTAGTATAAACATGAAATTTGTGCAAGTAAAAATTAAATAAAAACTCATAATACAAAATATTCTTGTTTTTTTTTAAAACAAAATAGTTTGGAGGTCATTATTTCATGTAATTGTAAAAGCTGAGGTAACAGCCATTTTTGTGTAAATAATTGATTTAAAACACTGAATTTGCAGCGCGCGCGCGCACACATATATATATATATATGTGTGTGTGTGTTTGTATTGAAAGGACTTGAATTCTTCCTGGATCAAAAAGGGAATCTAGCCCCTGAACCAATGGACATATGAACGAGATTACAATACATGAGATTATAAAATAAAAAATAAAAAAAATATCGAAAAATATATAAGTAATACGCAAGAGATTACAAACATGAGAAATTATCTAGTAATACTTTCACTTTGTGCTATATTTTTATATGAAGTGACAACTCTCAAATTTTATCATGTTTTCAAAGTTATTATAAATAAATTTTCAATGAATTTAAAAAATTAATAGAATTTCAAAGATAGTCTCACTACATAAATAATGATATTGAGTGATCGCTTACATAACAAGACCCTTATTTTATGTTATTATTCGTCTGATAATTTTAATAACTTTTATTACTTTATTAAAATTTACATAAAATAATTTTAAAAGAAAGATAGAATCCGATAACTATTATATACAGCCTCTTTTTTATCCTGTAATCATCACTTCATTGCTCCTTCAAAACACCAACAGAGAATTCTTGATATCATATCCCATCTTCTCCAAGTTTCTTTGCACTGCAAACTTAACCATCGCCGGCGGTCCACACGCCAAGGCTAGAGTATCGTCTGATGGTTCGGGGATGTGCTCCCTCAGGATATTCTCGGTGAGGTGTCCCACACTATATTTCCATCCTTCTCTTATTGTCTTTCCCACAACATACCACACCTTCAACCTCTCATTGTACTTCTCAGCCCAACCATCAAGCTCATCCCTCAGCAGTATATCGTCTTCCGTGCGATTCGCATATATTAAATACATCTCTGTATCGTCATCAGGGTCCTTCAATATAGCTTGCAACACCTGATATATGGGTGTGATTCCGGTCCCACCCGCAACCATTGCCAACCTCTTAGCAAACTTGTGCTTGCCATGCACGATAAAGTTGCCCTTCCCTGTGTATTCTATGTGCCCTAATGGACCCTTCACGTCCAGGACAGACCCTAGAGGGAGAGACTCCAAGTACTGTGACATGAGCCCTCCATTAGGGAATTTAGGGTTCATGCCCTGCAAGTGACATCTTAACCACTAGATCAAAGTATCCCACTTCATCAACGGTGCTGGTTGGCGTGTACGCTCGCATGCAGAGCTTATCATCAATTGTAGCACACAGAATTACGTGCTTCCCTACTGGTAACCCTAGTATCTGATCTTGGGATGGCAATGAAACTCGAAACAGTCGCACGTCATGAGAAATTGACTTCTTTGACACGAGCTTGCATGGGATTTTCTCACGTGGGACGAGTGCGACCCTTCGTGCCGGTTCAACTTCTGTAATCGGAGCGAGGTGGGTAGCGTTTAACGCGCCATGAACGGAGTTGTTCGGGGAGGAGGTGGTTGAGTCGGAGGTGTAGCCGGTGGTTATCAACTCACCGATTCGATAGTCCTCAAGGAGTTTCTTGGCTTTGTCAGAGTGGATGGCGTCGAACTCTTCAGTGCAGTCGGTGCCAGGCATTGATGAGAATGCTGTCGGCGCCGCCGGGATGGTCTTTGAGGAAGTTAGTGCAGTTGTAGATGTGGCCGTGGACGATGATCCAGGCTGAGTCGGTGGAGTTGTGTTTGTTGACCTCAGACATTGAGAATGTCTTGGAAGAAGTGTTGATGAGGGGTGATGAGATGTTCTTCTTCATGGTTTGGTTCGCTTCAGACGAATTCTCGAGCTTCCTCTCCCGAGCCATCCACCCGCCGGACTGGTTGCCGGGCTGAGTGGGGTGCTCGAATACGATTCCGATCACGCCTTTGTGTGGTTTGCATACATTCATTTTTATCCGAAACCAGCAGTTGTTCATCATACCCTGTAAGACAAGCCCTCATATCAATTGAGTCAGCTCAAACCATGCCATGTGAGGTATCACGTGTCATAGACAAAAGCAAGGCGTAGCAGACAACGAAAATGCTATTAGCCACAAGGACACTCACGTGATGATTACACAATAATTCTTGGATAGTGCCAATATTTTTATGTTTAAATCTATATTTAAATAAGAGAAGGTTATTTTTAGAGTATAATTCAAAAATTTATGACCAATAAATGTCTAACTTCACACACCAAGTCCATAAATTAACTTAACAAAAATTATATCCCAATTATTTAGAGTCGGCAAATCAAGCACATAAATATTTCAAGAACAAAATTCAATTATATTATTATATGTTTTTATAAAAAAACATGAATAATTATTTTTAAATTTCTTAATTTATGTTTTTGTATATTTTATTACTCTAATATTTTTTATTTTGTAAAAACTTTATTATTAAATTTTTATTCAACATTTACATCTATCTTATTAAAATAATATTATAATTTTATATTACTATATATGTGTATGTATATATATATATATAAATATATATATAATTTTTTTATAAAAACATAGAATGTTACAATTCGTGTATTACAATTAACTCTATTATAATCAATTTAAAATATTGTATAATCTTATTTCAATAAGTTTTTTAATATGAGTATTGGACAAACAATCCAACTCAAGTTTTGATTGAGTGAAAATAAATACCCACATACATTTAATTGAGAGTTAAACTCATGACCTCTCATTTGGAAGAGACATGAATAGCCAACCGGATGAACCATAATATAGTAAAAACAAATCATTCAAATTTCAAAACATTTATATATATTTTATATATTTATTACGTACTTAAGAGTTTTAATTATATTTAAATTACTCAAAATTCCTATAAAATACTTTAATATTGTTTTAAGTCAAATTTTATTAATAATTAATTCTTCTTACTCTGAATAACAGAAAAAAGAATTCTTATTAAAAATTATCGTTTTAAATTTTAAATTGTTTTGTGTTTGCTTCTGATTTGAGGATACTATGAAGCCAAAAAAAACAAATGAAATTTTTAGATGAATTTGATTCTCCAACTAAATTTATTTGATCAATTATTTTATTTTATGTAAAAAAAAATTATTATTATTATTTTATACAATATAAGTAAAACTTACTGTGCTGTCAAAATTATAAACATTATAACACACGAAAAATTATTAGGACATCTGATTTCATACGGATTAGGAATCATAAGGTACCATGAGGTTCCAGATGAGCTTTTCCGGTTGCGTGTTGTGTGTCTCGTCCCACGCTCGAACCGCCATCTCTTTGGCTCCCAGTAGCTCCAATACCTCCACCTCCAGCGACCAGAAGCACCAGCACCAGTATTTGCCGTACCTGTTGGGCTTCTCCGGGTAATCTACCGTGCACACGTGCCACGTCTCCCCATTATCGATTGTCACCTCCACACGTGTCACCTTCTTCCCACCTCCTAATACCCATCAAAATTTCACACACAAACAAACAAAAACACTTTGCTTCAGACGGTACGACTCTAAAACATAACAAAAGCCTTGTTTTGTTTCGGAATGGAGAAACCACTTATCCTAAGGAAATCTAAGAGAATTTGCGTTCCTAAGATTCCCAACTCACCGGAATAAGCGTAGCCCTTCAACGTGTACGGTCTCTGAGTGATCCACGTGTTGATCGGCAAGATCTCTTCGTGGCACGGTGTGGTGATAACCGAGTTTATGTTGAGCTCATTGATTGTGTAATTCGGCTTATACCACCAAGCTGTTTACGTGACATCACACCGTAACATTTCTTTCTCAAACATTTGATAAACAAACAAAACAAATCTCAAATAATACAAACAATCACGTGAATGTCATTTGCCAAATCCAGTATCTTGAAAGTACCTTCTGCGTTTGCTAGCTCTGCGTCAACCTGCGTTGGAAGCACCCTATTATCCCTGTAATGGTAATAACTGTCTGATTCTTGCGTTGTCACCATTATGCCTTTCAGCCATTTCACCATCCTGCCGCCGATGAATCCTGGTATGATCATCCGTACTGGGAATCCATGATCCGGCGATAAACGCTCCCCGTTCTGCATGTAAGCTAATATGATGTCCCGTGATGGATCCATGGCTATCTCCCTTTTAATGCTTGTGCCGTACTTTGAGCCGCCGCCACCGGGGAGATCCTCGGCCCCCTCGAAGCAGACGTTGAGGGCTCCCTTTCGGCTACTGAATATGCCGCACTTCTTGAGAATGTGTCGTAACGGGACACCCCGCCATACCGAGGTGGACACCCCGGCGGCGCCCCAGTTGAACCCGATTGTCTGCTTCACCATGTTTTGTTCCTTGCGGCGGTTGCCAGCGCAGACAAGGCTCACCGGGAATTCTCGACATGGGAACTCGTTGGCGAGTTGATCCATGGTGAACCGGCCAGGCCGCTTCACCAGCCCGCAGACCTCGACGGTCCAGTTCTCCCAGTTAGCTTTGGGAACCGGTCCGTGGTTGCGGACGTAGTGGAGTGGAACAGGGGTGATGAACCCGTGGTGCATGAGCCGGGCCAAGGGTGGCTCCGAGTTGAACGGATGCTTTCCGGTGAGCCGAATCATCGAAGGGTTGCGCTCGATCCAATTATCGGCCGTTCCTTCATCCCTTGAGTCCAAAACCGACGGCTCTAATTCACTGTTCTCTTTCTTAATAGTGTCTTTATAGTCATTTTCTTCGTCGTCGTCGTCGTCGCTTGACGAGTCCTCAACCACGATGGGCTTCTTCGGACGAGTCTGTTCCGTGGTCGGAAGAAAGTTGAATCCAAGAGCCGGCAAGTCAGACCGGTGGTTCAGAACAGACTTGGAGGCGAGTTCAAGGCGACTGAACTGCCGGTTCTCAACAGATGCCGCCATTGAAGACTCTTATGAGACTAAGAAAGAGGTGAAAACGAAAGAAGACTTTTCTGTTCTTCCCTATTTTTCTCTTGGGTTTGCCTTGTATTTCTCTCTCCTATTCACTGAAAAAGGTTAGACACTGGTCGGGGGCTTACATAGACGTCGTGGCCTCTCCAAACGTGTCAAACCCCAGAGATAGGACCCATTACATAACCAGTGACATCACACAGCGCTTTATAGAGAGAGAAAGTGTGTATGTTAGAGAGAGAGAGAGCGAGGGAAGCACCGGCGCAAGGACGGTGGCTCGGCTCAGTGTTGTGGTAATCGAATGGGCGTGGTTTTGGCCTTTGACTACTAAAAAATAATGTCTGCGTTTAAATAGTAATTCAGATATAATTTTTTAAAAAATATTTTTTAAAATATATTTCAAAATTTATAATTAATTTTTTAAAAATTATAAAAATGCGTTTAGTTATATTAATCAGAATTCAGTTTCTGAGTTAAAAACTATAAAAATACGTTTGGATGCAATAATCTTAAAACAAATTTAGAGTTGAAAAATATAAAAACGCAATTGGATATGATTAAATTTTTTTTTTGAATTTTGTTTTTATAATTTTTATCAAGAGTTTTGTTTTTATATAAGCAAATTTTAGATAGATGAATAAAATGAAACAAATAGTCAAAAATGCAAGAACCACCAAACGCCTGCACTCTACTACACCTAACTCTTCTTTACCCTCAAATCTAGACTACCCATCTCCGCCACACTCTTCTCCACGCCCAAAACTAAGCTAATTTCTCACTTCTCTTCAACACCTGTCCTTCCCTTCATTTCCCCACAGACCCACCTCCAGACCCCACAACATCTCTCACCATCAGAAGAGAGCCACGTCGAAATTTCGCTAGAAAAGCTCTTTATCCCTCCCGAAACTGACATTTCGTCCGAAAACATAACACTGAGTACAGGAGGTGGCAGAGACGCAACGTGAGGAGGAGATGTCACGACCCGAAACCCACCCTCTGCGGATTACCGGATCGCGATCGCCGCCCCGAGACCCGAAGGCCCCGAGACAAGGCTCGCATCTGCAGTGGTATCGAATAGGTGTGCTACACATGATTGCGGAAGCGTGAAAATTTTTTCTTTTTTTTTCTCATTTTTAAATTATGCACATCCGTCCGATACTGTTGTTTCCATACTTAACATACATGGTTACACATTCAAAGTATAACTAAATCTTAAAGACTTCATACATTAATACAATACATATTCGGTTGCCCTGAGGGCCTATTACACATTCTTACATCGTCTATTAATACAAAACATACTACAAATGTTCATAGGTTTTTCAAAAGAAACTACTCAATAGATCCTTCCAAAAACAGCCTAGACTCATCGTTGTAGTCCTTAAGACCCTGTCTGTTGCATCACCTGAAAGAGGGGGGTCCGAACAAAGTCCGGGTAAGCTAATCTAAGCTTGTGAGCAATTCCAGTGTTCGTCATGGGGTTTTCAATTAGCAGTGGTTTTTAGCACATAAGAGTTGTAAAACATTCACTGCCAATTGCTTATACAATTTAGAATACAAAGTACATGCATTCTTAAAACAGATAGCTTTGAAACATTTAAAGTATTCAAGCTAAACTCGTGCTTCGATAAATAGAGAATATAACTCAAAACATATGCATTTCAAATACCTTGGAAACATTTAAGATATCCAAGTAGAACTCGTACTTCATCAGATAAATATATATAACTTAAATCACATCAATATGTATTTGAAAATGAGGGTAAAACCTGCTTCCATTTCCAAAATCACTTGTCATCTTTTCTCTTTAATTAGGTGGAATCTGTTTCGAACCAGACTCCCATTTTACTGCCAATACTGTCGATCTCATTTGCCTGGGGGATTAGATCCTGCTACCGGGCATTTACTGTTGAATCCCGAAGGATTTCAACGTCACATGGGGTGGTACTTAGTACCGTTTATCTTGTAAAACATTTATCACATAACTTCTTCAATAGATACTTTCATGAGTATATTTAAAACATGAAATGTATAATTTCTACAATAGGACTTCAAATACTTGTAACTATCAAATTCAGGATATTTAACATAATTTGGCATTTAAAACTTTAGACATGCTGAAATATGTTTTAAGAAAACTATGATAAATACCAATCACTGAGCATGTCATATAGAGTTATAAAACAGTACTAATTAAAAGCTGCATCATGTAAATACTGAATTTGAAACTTCAAATACTTCATATCTTTGAACTTAAAACTTTTTCAAATCCATGGAGTTAAATCTCCAATTCAAACACAGGGTTACTCACCTTGATTCTTTAGGGTTAGTGCTAAAATGCGCTTTCCCACTTTCCTTGTAGTTCCTAAGAACAATTCATAAACACCTCATCAACTTCACATTCATGGTAATATCATCTCGATATTCCTTAACTTATGCTTAAATCGTATTAGATCCTAAAACGATTTCACAATTTCATAGGTACTTAATTTAACTCGTACTTGTAACCTATGACATAATTTAACGTGTTAGAAATTGAATTTATTTCAATTTATACTCTTCTGGGAGTTCCATTAACTTTAATTTAAAGTTATTTATTTGACATGTTTACGTGTCGTGTCTTTTCGTATTTCATTTCTCGTACTTGCCTCAGTTTAGTTCTTTGGCAATATTCCAGTTCATAGTCATCTAACAGATTCTATTTATCAAATTTTATGTCTTTTTCTTTAGACATTTCTTTAGGTCGAATAGACTCTACCATTGAGTCCGGAGCGCCGAAGAAAGTCAGTTTAGGCTTTCCAATCATTTAATTCGGACTGTTATATGTAAAAGGGCAAAATGGTCATTTACCGTTTTACGTGTCATATTTTTCTGTACTTCATTTCGTAATTTGGACTCCATTTTTGAGTCCGGGATGTCAAAGAAAGTTAATTTAGACCTTTTCTGATCTCATTTCGGCTTTAGGGGTACCAGGGGTATTTTGGTCTTTTTACCCCTTTACGTGTCTTTATTTTTCGGGACTCCATTTCATGTTGTGGACCTCACCATTGGACTCAGAAGGTCCAAGATAGTAAGAATACACTAATAACTTGTAAAGTTTGGGTCAGAGGTATTTTGGTCATTTACCCCTCACGTGTATTTATTTTTTCGGACCCCGTCTCGTAAAACGGACCCTACCATTGGTCTCAGAATGTCCCAAATAGTAAAAATGCACTATTCATATGCTTAATTTGGACTTCATTTGCCTTAGTTATGACCTAAGGGCAAAATAGTAATTTTACTTTATTTATTAAATAATTAAATTAATATTTTAATTATTTAATTATTTTCCAGGGGCCTTATCGCATAATTTTTCCCTCAGTTGGGCCTCAGTATAATTTTTCTGAAGCCCAGGGGTCAATCCTGTAATAACCAAAAGTCTTGGTTTATTTCATTTTAAATAAAATAAGAAACCAGAGGGTTCGGTCAAAGAATAAGTGAACCGGTCCGGTTCAGTTGCAAACCAACCGGTTTAGCCGGTCTGCCACGTAATGCTGACGTCATGATGACGTCAGCCCTAATGGTTAAAAATTTAAAAATCTAAACCTCTAAATGTCACCGTTTTAATTGAACCCATACTCGAATTTGACCCGGATCCGTGACCGGCCCGTAGACCGACCCGACCCGACCCGAACAGTGTCATCTTCCCCACTCGACCACGACTGAAACCCTAATTTCAGTTTCCTTTTTTCTTCTATTTCGTGACGTTTTACACTTCTATTTTCTCTGTTTTCTTTCCCAATCACTTCCTAACATCTAAACACATGTTTTTGCATTACTTTAGGCTTCGAATATGGCTAAACCATTGGGTTTAAACCATGATAAACCGAACTGTAAAACCTATGGTTCATGCTTATTTCTCAACCAAAATGCATGAGGTTTCGTTTGTTATGATCCCCTCTTCATGGGGATTCATATCTCGTTCTCAAATATTGGTTTAAACTGAGTTTTAAGGGGTTGGGTTGCAAAACCCGTAACCTACAACTTGCATTTGGTTGCCATTTCATGAGCTTCATGGTCGCGGGTGTAGGTGTTTAAAACACCCTTGGTGTCTAGTTGAGGTTCCAAAACTCCAAATATGATTTAGCCACCACGGATTCAGACCTGCTTGAGCAAGGTCCATCCATGGCCGTAGCTTATGGGTCTTGTGATCTTAGGCGTTTTTAAGCTAAATTTTCATGCTCATTACGGTTAGAATGTGTTCTAAACATCATATATATAAAATGAAGACTTTAAATCAGTTTATATGTAGAGAAATTCTAGAGAGAGAAAAATGGAAAATTTAGCTTTCTCACCTTCTTTCTCTCGGTTTCCTCCTCTTTCTTGCTCTAAAACCCTTCTTCTATCTCCTCAATTCTTCTTCTTTTGGTTTCTTTTGCAAGAGAATAACATGCTTTGCATGTTTTGGTTTGTCTTATAAAAGAAGAAACCGACCTCTCTCTCTCTCCTCACTTTCTCTCTCTACTGTTCTCTCTCTCTTCTTTCTGATTGTAGCCCTACACTAGCCCTCACTTTTCATCAATTTTTGCTTTTCTCTTTTCTACTTTACATTAAATTCTTGTAAGATATTTGTATACATATATACATATAACACAATACACACACTCACACATGAGAACACACACACTATATTGCCGACACACACTCACACACTCACACCTTTTCACTTTTTTTACTTTTTAACATTTTCATATTTCATTCCTTTAATATATATGTATATATATATATATATATTTAATTAATACACATATATATATATCCTTTTTTCATAATTAATTAATTAATTTAATAATTAATTAATTATATATATATATATAATTTCTTTCTCTCGTAATACGCGTCATGTGACCCGGTATCCCGGGTCGGGATATTACAGGAGATGTCACAGGTGGTGTTGGATTAGATGGAGGTGGCAAAGACGCCGGTGGTGGTGGAGACGCCGCGGGTGGCAGCGATGTAGTGTTAATTGATGGTGGAGACGTGAGAGTCGGGGATGCCCCCGGCGGTGGTGATGACATTGTCAAATTTCCTCTATAAAAAGTATATATATATATATATATATATAGATACAGAGAGTTATCGCCGACGTTGCTTTTGTTTCTCTCTCTAGATTTGTAGAGAGAGAGAGAGGGAAATTAGTAGTCAGGAGAGTTAAGTAATGTTTTGTGTTTTCAAAGGTTTGAAGTAATTTTGATATGTTTTGAAAACCGTGTGTGAAACTTTTTTTTAGAGAATTAGTGGTAAACAAACAGATTTTTGGTTTTTTGAGTTAAAAAAAATTGTTTTGGAAATGTATCCAAACACAGTCAATGTTTTTAAACCGAGTCTATTCATCGAATAAAAAAAATATCCAAGTTATGAGTTATCGGTTCAATCATCAAGTCAATTGAAATCAAACAGAGATGTCATAATTATGTAATTAATAAATATAATATTACATATTATTAATATTTTAAATTTAAAAAATTATACAAAAATTACTAAAAATTATATAAAAAAATTTAGAAAATATGAATTTTCTTAATATGTAAAACTTCAAAAAAAAAAATAAAAAAAAGTATAATAGACATACTTTATTACAATGTTGAAAGTTGAAACTTCATTGCCATTCTTCCATAATCGTAAGGACCATAACAAAAATCATTTTAACATCCAATCTAAGCATAATCCAATAATTTAGTCTTCAACTACATGGAAAAAAAAAGATATAGACAAGAACCGGTGTGAACCGGTGACCTACTAGTACCAGGTCACCCAGTTCGACGGTCCGACCAACCAGTTTTAATGGTTTTATATTTTTAGAACGGTTTTGAACTATAAGCGGTTTTATAGGTTTAACCGGACTGTTTTATAAACCGATCGACGGTCCAACCGGTTGAACCGGTCGGTCCGGGTTTTAAAACATTGCTCAAAAATAAGACAAAGCTTATATCAATATCTCATATCCACCACTTATATTAAAATCTTGTAGATAAATATCCAGCATATATATATAAACTGATAATATACTGTATGGTTTACGTATGCGTCACACATTTGGTTATTTTCCTACTTTGAAACATAGTGAGAGCTTTGTCCATTAGTATAATAATCTTTTATGTACAATTTCTAATCAATAAATGTTATATTTTCTAACTTTTTACTAGTGACACCTATAATTCTTAAAATACAATTCTTAAAATACCTGAATTATCCTTGATCAAGAAGGTGGGATATCTGGATTATTAAAAAAAAAAAATTAAAATACAATTTTTCTCAACGAACAAATAGGATGAATAGTTAATAAAAGGTATGATCTATGAACTATGAAATAACTAATTAAATGAAAACTTCCTGTTACGACATGCACTCAAGTTTATAAATCAACCGGGGGGGGGGGGGAGTTGTAAACTTGGATTTATCGTATTCAACTCTTATCCGTGTTAAAATATTTGAATCCAGAGGGAGATATAAACTTGGATTTGTCGTGTTCAACTCTTATCTGTGTTAAAATATTCGAATTCGGAGGAGGGGAGCTATAAACTTGAATTTGTCGTGTTCGACTCTTATTCGTGTTAAAATATTTGAATTTAATAGATATATAATCTGTGAATTTAATCAATATATGTAATTTGTGAATGATCGCGTGTTTTCAGAATTTGTCCAATAATTACATGTCAAATAATTCGAGATTAGAAGAATTCTTCGTCACAGAAATAAGGAAAATATTTATAAATCATAAT
This sequence comes from Nyssa sinensis, assembly GCA_008638375.1. Taxonomy (NCBI): domain Eukaryota; kingdom Viridiplantae; phylum Streptophyta; class Magnoliopsida; order Cornales; family Nyssaceae; genus Nyssa; species Nyssa sinensis. The sequence goes on from CM018038.1 coordinate 28,060,657, forward strand.
GGTCCCACTAATAGCCTATTGAGTCGACTCATCTATCTCTTTTTATTTTATAAAAGAAATATTACAATATTACAATCAATTCAACTCAACTCAACTCAATAATATAAACAATATTACAAACCAACCAACTAAAAAGACAAAAGGTTGATTATTATGTAAAAAGATTATAGCATTATGACCAAGGGTGGGACTAGCACTGGGTTAGGCCGGGTTTTAATCCACCCCAAATTTTAAGAAATATTTTATACGCATGTAAAATTTTGATATTTTTTTCAAATTAGTACACCCCAAAATTTTAGCATAGTCCAGTTTTTATTCATTAATTCTTTCATTTATTATTAGGGCTGCAACTCGGACGGACCAACCCGAACCCAACCTAATTTTTTAGGACTTGAGTTACATTTATTATGTCTTGAGACGGGACGGACCTAGGCAGAGAAATTCAAGCCCGATCTTAATTCAAGCTGGGTTTGGACTGAGACATCAACAACTCGAGCTCGAGTATGTGAGTGTATATTTATATTATAAAAAAAATACTTCATAACAGCGCCTCTCTACGAACTTTCAATGCGTGTTTACTCTACAAGTGTTTAAGTGAAGTTGTGAGTATATTTATATTATAAAAAAAAAACATTTCATAACAGCGCCTTTCTACCAACTTTCAACGACATGTTTACTTTACTAGTGTTTAAATAAAGTTGTATATAAACAAACTTACCTTCCTTTCATGTTTCAATGTGGAATGATTTAATGAAATGGAAACATTTGAATTCCTGAACCAGATAATACCCACCTTAAAAACAAACTATATTGGCCTTGTACAATATAAATAATTCATCGTTCATGCAGATAAACTCAAACAATACAATTGAATTTAACCATAATTGAAGAAGACCAACATAAATGTTTGATCAAGGTTGTTGCTTAACATCCAAATATCCAGCATCATCAAGTACTTTATCTCCCTTACCAATACTATATCATTATCAATCACCATTACCAACTACTAAAACGCGACCCTAGAATTCCACCCAAACACTTTATTTACCATGCTCACATCGCCTTTCAAGTTATCGAACTCAACTGGCCTAAAATATCATTGTCCATCCAATTCAATACTTGTAGATCGAATCAAAGTTCTCCATCCCAAAGATCTTCAATTGTGTGGAAAGGCCTACGAACTGAGGTGGAATCCTTAACAAAGACATCCTTTACCCTGTGGGATTCACTAATATTTTTAGATTGCTCAGGCCACCTCTAAAAACTCCACTGTTTGGGACTCCTCCGTCACCACCGCATAGCGTCTCGAAAAAACCCTAGTCCATTGACGCTTGCAAATCTCCCAAGAACAACTTGCTCTGCAAATTAATCTTGATCTGGACCACAACGTGTATGATTTTGCAGGTCATGAAGTTCTCCTTACTGCAAGACGACTTGTGATTGAATAGAATGTTATTGCAAAGCAAGGATCCCACAAGCTTCTCGGTGTTGTAGTAGGCGCTACATTGAATGTGGCTGTGTTATTTGAGTGTCAAGAGCAACAAAAGACTTCTTTAGTTGTGTTAGTCCCACATTGGAAATGAGTCGAAAGACTACGAGTCTACCCTTTTATAAAGGGAGTCTCTACAAAACATTTTTTATGTGAAGCAATACGTTAGTGGACTCTTTTGACGGCTATATATGTCTTAAATATAACACATAAAAAATTAGTTTGAAATTTTATAATTAATACCAATAATATTGATCGGACATCGGCTAAGCCGAGCATACCCGAAATAAATTCGGAATATATCGCATTCCAAACCCCATCCTATGCACATTAGGAATAATGACCGACTAATTAAACACCTCGCCAATATGTTATCATTTTTATAGTATATTGATGACGTGTTTAACCAAAGACCTCTTTATATATCCAAGTGGATTGCATTCAGTCATATAAAAACATGCAACGGAATATGAGTATGTAAATTTTTTTGTTTGAATGCAGTCACACTTGGTAGAGCATAAGTAACGTTACATTACAGTTGTAATAATATGAGATCAACATTACATTACACATAAGTGTTTGAACTATTACCTCATTCATATTTTATTCTCACTCTCAGTTGTCATATCGATCTGGTATCCTCATGTTGGTACCTTCATGGCTGGTACACTAATTATCTTCTAGTTAGAATCTCTATTCATCATAGTTTACTAGCATTTGGATCTATAAACTTCTCAGTCCATCTTGAAAACAAACAAGACGAAACCCTATGAGCTTTATGAAAAACTCATGAGTAACTCGAGTTCCCTATTATAGCTTTTAGAGGAAAAAATCTTTCATAAATCTTCGTGGATACCAGTTAAAAGAAGCTTGTACTAAAAACTATTAGCATTTATAAATCAACTTATCACAAGATATTTAAGAAATCATGCAAGTTCTTTTACGAGATAATTTTGCAAGATAAATCATAGTAAGCATAAAGTTGTTAGTGAAAATTAAATGATGAAATAATACAAGCCAATCTTTTTTTAGTTTTGTCTTGTAGGACCTTGAATAGTCACTTAGGCGACTAAATGTAATCTAGAGCTCCACGGTTATATTGCATGAATGGCTTAACCCCCTAACTAGGCATGATTGTATCATGGATAATGGCTTAACCCCTTAACTGGACATGACTATTTGTCATGAACTATAAACAATATATGGCATATAATTCCACGCTAAATCATGTATGCAAAACTTTTCATTAAGCTATCCAGATCATATAAAATATTTAAAGACATGCGGATAAAGACATATAATTAAAACATTTAATATAACATCATAAAGTTATATAGGTACTATATGTAATATCATAAAACTGTAAGAACTGTATTCAATGGAAAAGTCTCCATTTCAAGACTCAAGGTTACTCACTTGTGGTCCAAAGTCCACAGTTACTTGCTTACTCGACTTGCCTTGGCATTCATCTTATCTCTATTTCCTTGCTGGTGATCCTAAAGTATGGATCATAATAAATTGATATCATATTGGTATATATTTCGGCTTAAATATTTGCTTACTTAATGTTCTTAGTCTCTTTTGGACTTAATCTTACTGTTTAAGATTCTCTTTTGGTCTTTAATTTGGGTTCATAACATTTCTTAGTTTTTCATATGGCTTACTTTAGCCTTTTGGGGGCATTTTGGTCATTTTTTCTTTATATGTCTTATATTGTTTGTTACTTTATTTACCATATCGAATTTCATCTTTAAGTTTAGAGGGTCTTTTAATCATAAGGTAGGTTCCTCTTTTACTTCTTGAGTTCATCTGATCACTTAATTAGGCCATAAGGGTTTGGTAATTTTATTATTCTTATATCGTGTCTTAGGTACTTAATTATCTTAAACGGAGCTCATTTTCAAACTTGGAGGCTCTTATAAACATTAGTATGGGTTCTTCTTTACTTTCTATACTCTTCCGGTAGCTTAATTAAGTCTTAGGGATGTGTTTGTCATTTTTTAGTTTGTTTGGTATTCTATTTTTCCGAATTGGACATTATTGCTGGGTTCGAAATGTCGAAGACACTAAATTTTAGCTTTTCCGGATCATAATTGGCCCTTCTATAGCTTACTTTAGGTCTACGGACATTTTTGTAATTATGTACTTTTATGCGGGACCATGTTCAGGTGCATGGATGCTCAATTTGACTTGACTATCAAGTCCAAAGCATCTAATAATGTTGGGTATGCCCTTTCCCAATTAGTCTAGTTGCCCGTATAACACTAAGGGCTGTTTAGGAATTACACAGTTCTATGAGTTTGTATTTTAGTACCTTGTTTGACAAAACGGACCTCACCGTTGAGTTCAGAATGTCGAAAAACCTTAGTGTAGATGCCCTTGTACTCATTGGTGTTCATTTGGTAGTCCAATTAATATAGTAGAACACATTTATAATTAGTCCAAGTTTTTTCTTTCTTATATTCCGGGGTCTAATTTCTCAAATTAAACTTCGTGATTAAGTTCAGAATGCCCAAAACCATTGGGTTAGACTCTTCTTGCATTTCAATTGGCCTTCGTTACACTGTATTTAGGCCTAGGGAAAAAATAGTAATTTTACCTAATTATTTAAGGATATTAAAATAATTTTTAATTATTTTCTAGGGCCTAATTTAATTTCCTAAAACATTTGGGTGTTAAAATAAAATTAACGAAAAATCGGGTTCAACCATTAGAGCTAAACCCACTAGTTTGGTTAAGTTACAACCGAACCCTTCAAAATTCACTATGAGCCGACCGGTCTGGTCACCATGTAACTGAACCGTGGTTGAAACCTTAAGAACCAACTGATCTGGACCCTATCTAATGCGTCATTAGTGCCTAAGCATGATGTCCGCGAAATGACATCACTCAACTAATCCTAATAACCCCAAAACGACAATGTTTTAGTTAAATTTAAAGCCCATTACACGCGGGTCAGCCCAAATTCAACTAACCTCATGCTTTCCCTTGACCCTATTGAACACGAAGAATGAGAAGATAACAATGAGGGTAATGAGGAAACAAGTGAGTGGGAGGAAGACTCAGGTTATGAAGAACAAGTTCCTCAATCATTTTCTCAAATGACTCAACTCATAGAAAGACAAACCACCTTTGAAGGACAACTCACTTGCCTTAAAAAAAACTTGTAGTCACTCAAAGCCCGACTTGATAATGGTTTTCACCCACTCTCCACCAATGTTAATTAAGTCAATGCTTCACTTCAAACCATCACAGGGCACCCCAATATTGGACATCCAATGCCTTCACACTAAATTCCATTTTGATGATGCCAAAGGGTGATAAAAGAACTAGTTTACCTTCTATGTTTGCCTTTGCCTCCTCTCTCGAGGTTATAAAAAATTATTCAAAATGCATGAATAGCTTATGCTTTATTTTGAACAATATCTTATGTTTTAAGTTTTAATTTTCTAGTATGGATGGATGATATGATACCATGAATTTAAAGGCTATATGCATGAATATGCTTATGCTCAATTTAGTTATTGCATATATCCCTTGGTATGGTAATGTTAATCATGGGTGGATAGTTTGCACCTTTTAAATCAATTATCAATTTAGGGGGAGCAATAACTTAGGGGGAGTTTTCATAACTAAATAGTTGTCATTATAAAAAATAAAAATAAAAAAAAAAGATTGTTAAGACTATGATGTTGATGATTTTGATGATAAAATTTTAAGTCATTTGTGTGGGCGCTAGCGTCGGAAAAAAAAAAAAAAAAAACTCATTTTTGCGTGGATTTAAAGCGATCCCAACTATCTTTTTCCCTAAAGGTGGAAATGAACGCCTCTTATGGGAAAGATGAAAGTGCGGAGTCGACAACTTATTTTTAAGCAATAAACAAACAAACTTGTTACAATAGAACATAAATAAGAAAAAGCAGAAAGTAAATTTGATTACATAACTTTATTTCCTAATTACATGCTAAAGATCCCATGACATAGATCAAATAAATTAAAGCACTGAAATTATGAAACCAAAGAAAAATAGATCCGGGGACTAAGGTACAAAGTGGGAAGATGTTAGGCACCCACTTCGCCCGATCTGAATGGATCGGCCTCAAATATTCACTTGCAAGGCTAGTTCGTCATGAAAAAGAAAAAATGGAGATTTAAGTCTAGAAAAGATATATAATAAAGAATCTTGCATAAAAAAAATAAAATGAACAGAAAAGACAGAAAAAATATTTGATTTAGGTCTGAAGGCTTCCTATATATTCGTTTAGAAAATGGAATCAGAGTCACGTAATTCTCTTGTTTATCCTCTTTTATTAAAAGTGATAAAAGATGTGAGATTAACCAAATCTAAAGAAAATTGTTAAAGGTTTGAGATGCGTACCTTATTTAATCATGGTAGTTGGGCAATACTTCGTCTAGGAAAGTCTGATTTGGAGGATCTCCAGCTTGTTCTTCGATTTGGAAAGTGTTGCTTCGACTTGCTTCTTAAAGGGACACAGTCACTTCGATAGGGCTTCATTTTTGAGAGAATGAGAGTTCTTGTAAAGAGAACTCTGAAATTATACTAACAACATAAGGCTATGAAAATTGTGTGTTTTAAACTGATGACCAAGGGGCTCTATTAATAGGAAAAATATGAAAATTTGATCCAACGGTCTAACATGAAACCCTAGATTGAAGGGATAGGATCATGTCTTGAGTATTAATCATCTAATTAAATAAATAAAAAAATTAAATAACTTATTCTAAGGAATGATTATCCTAGCTAAATGAATTAATAAATTATTATAAAAATGTAAGAGCCAATAGAATTGATGTCTTCATGCAAGAAAGAATAAGATAAAAGAGAAATAAAATTTAATTAGAAAATAAACTCTAAAATAAAAACGTCTAGGTTCAATGTATCTCCTTCTAAGGAAATATCAAGCAACCAGATTTATGAAAACTCTAAAAATGGAAAGTCTTAATTATGCCTAAACAAATTATTATCACTCAAGATTATCAAATTGCTCTCAATTCGGTGGAGAATCTCTAGATTTCTACTAGACATGTGAAATGACCAAATTATTCCTAATTTGTCACCAAAGGGTTGAAATTACCAAATTACCCCCAAATGGATAAAATGATATGAAAATTATGAAAATTCTCCTTAAGTGACCAAAGATTCCCTCTTAAGGTAGGAGGGCGTATCGATAATTTTGGCACCTTTTTGCTCATTGAGGACAAAACACCCTCCGATTGGTAAAAGAGCCCTAACTAAGATAGGATTCCGATAAGAAGAGTCATACTAGATGTGGGACTCTAGTGGGAAAAGTCCAACTAGATGTGGGACTTTGATGGAAAGAATCCTACTAGATGTGTGACTTTGAAGAAATGAGTCCTACTAGATATAGGACTCTGACGGGAAGAGTCCCACCAAATGTAGGATTCTAATAGGAAGGAGTCCTACTTGAACTAAGACTTTGACAGGAGAGTCCTAACATGAGTGGGACCCTATCAAAAAAAGTCTTGTTTGGAGTGAGACTTTGGCAGGAGAGTCCTACCGAGAATGGGACTTTGTTAAGAAAGAGTTCTACTTAGGTTGGGACTCTGGTATGAGAGTCCTAAAGGAAGTAGGACTCTGTCGAGAATAGTCTTACTTAGACTGGAACTCTGTCAAGAGAGTCCTAACGGGAGCGGGACTTTGTCTAAAAGAGTCCTACTTTGAATAGAACTCTGTCATGAGAGTCCTAACGGGAATAGGTTGCTTAACTTAATTACCAAATTGCTTGTACTTAATCAAGTGTCACAAAATGAGGTGTCTATAATTTGTGACAAGGGAATTATGCTTATTCGCATATTATTTTATTGGTTAAATCGATTCTAGCTAGTTTATCTTTATTTAATTTATACTTGACCATGTATAGAGATCTCTTGTCTAAGTTTTGCAGTGTAAGAAATTTGTCTAAGTATCAGCCCAACTAATTGGATGGCCATGACTAGTTGACCAGACATAGAGCATATTTAAATACTACAAGCATCATTTGCTTACTAAAAATTGATGTTCGATTTGCTGAAGTCAAGATATTGAGAAGAATATCATGACCAGTCAAACGGATAGTCATGATTGGATGACTAGACATTAAGAAAATTGAGATTCTTCAAGAACACTCTACTACGACTTACTAGAAAAATGGATGATCAGCCTACCAAACTTAAGATACAGATAGCAAAACCAAGTTTGGTTAAGACTATTGATGTTGATGATTTTGATGATACATGTTTTTTGGTGAACAAAAGTTTGACTAGTCGACTGGAATCAGTGTTAGAGAGCCGTTTTTGAAATTCAAATTTGTTCGTTAGAGATATGAATAAGAACCCTTTTCACTATTTTAGGAAAGTCTATATAAAGGACGTTTGACTTATTATGAGACATAATTGTAGAGCTCAACTTTTGAAACTCAAATCACAAAAACTCTCTCTAGCATCAATCTTTGAATCATTCAAGAGAAAGACAAAGTTTAACTTTCAAATATCAAGCCTTTCAAAAGAGTGGAGAATGAGAGATTCAACATACAACTCCATATCTATATTTTCTCTACTCCTGTGTATTCATTGTTGTATTTTTTCCTATTTAGAGGGATTGATGTGTTCTTGTCCTTGTAATTCATTTGTGTTTGTGTTTAAGTTGGAGATTCAGCTCTTTATCAACCGAAGTGAAATTTTGTATTTGTGAAAGTGAAGTTGTAATGATGAACCTAGCACCTTGTCAATAGCTATAGTGAAAAATAAGTATTGGATCAAGGAATCAATACCTAAGAATGGACGTAGGTCTATAGGGTTGGCCGAACCACTATAAGTCGTTTGTGTGTTCTTTTTCCTCTATTTATAAGCATTCTTGTGGTGTATACAAACCCTAAGTCCAAAACTTTTCAAGAAAGACGCATAAACCCTAGACAACCTATTCACCCCTCCCTTTTATGCTGCCTCTTCAAATCTTTCATTAATAATATCTTTTGTTATTGTTTGAAAAAGAATTGACAGGAAAATCATTTTCAGTTCGAAAAAATTAGGCAAAGTGATATGGACATTAGACATATAAAACAATTACCCATTAACTTTCAATAAATTTTATAATGTGCCATTATCTCTAATCGGCTTGGAAATAAATTTTTTTTTATATATATTAAAAAAATGTTTCTTAACATTTAATCTCTATTATTGCCCTGTTAGGTCGACATGTCTAATAAGTTAGGGAGGACTATGTAATTAGTCAAAGAGTGATACAAGTTGCAATTATAATAAAACCCAAAGAAGAACAATATAATTTACCCTTCTTATTATTATAGGAAAATTTCACTTTTCACCCCTATAGTTTGGGGTCAGTGTCAATATAATCCCTATACTTTAAATTTTAATACATTAAACTTTTAATTTTAGGTTTTGTACCAAAAATTTTCAATTAGCTCACGTCGTCTCAATAGATGATGGAACACCCATCACATGTCCCTCATGTGATGTGTTAGTGAGGGCATAACTGGTATTTCACTCATCTCCCCGCCCAAACATTGCATTTGTTCCTCACATGCGATTGTGGTGGTTCATCCCCTAAATGAGGTCATCTAATTGGGGCTCAATTTCTTAGTAATATTGCAAAACTAATCGAAATAACGAAACGATAGGTTTATTGATCATTATTGAGGGAAAAATTGAGTTAGTGTTCTGGTCCAATTAGAGTCAATATGAGCAGAGAACTGAGGTGTGGCATTAAAGGAATTCCTTCATAATTGTTTATTTAGTTTGGCAGTTTCTTTTGCATGTGTTGTTGATTAAAGTTGTTGAAATTTTCTTTTGAGAATCTAGTGATTCTTTCAATGAAAGAGACCCAACCAAAGTTGGTTGTCTGCCACAAACAAGTGGTCCTATTATGAATTTTTTTTATTGTTCGTTGTTGTGCGTTGATGTAATTGGATTTTTTTTTTTAACTTTGACAGATGAAGAAGATAGTTATTTTAGAGTTAAAATTCACAATGGAGGTGAATTCAGGTGTAATCTAGTCAAGGTTTATGTGGGGGGAAGAGTTAACTATTATGACAGATGTCACACTGATTTTATATCAATGCTTGAAATTGATGACATGGTTGAAGCATTAGGATATTTTGAAGAGTTTATTGACTATCATTATAAGGTGCCCTTATAGGATCTTAATAATAGATTGAGGCCACTAAAAAGTGACAGTGATGTCATGGAAACGGTGAGATAGGTCCCTAATTATAAATTGATTGAAATTTATTTAGAATATATACTGTTAAACATGTTATGCAAAGGTAGGTTGAATTCTCTAGGGAGGGTGCAGGACAAATTCATTCAATTATGATTGAATGCTTGGATGCTGAAAACCAATCAAATGTACATCGAGATAAAAATGTAATTAGTGGTGTTGGTTAAAGAGTGTATGGTGATGGATTTAACTTTGATTCAGAATATGATCTTTCTAACAATGTAAATTTCTTAACTAGTAATTATAGATTAAATAATGATGATGAACTATATGAAACAAACATTGATAAGGGTTTTGAATGGGTTGGGGTTTGTGGGAAGAGTAAAGGTAAGAGTGTGATCAAGTTATACCAAATACTAACTACAGATTTTGTACAAGGCATTTGTACCAAATGTTAATCAGATGGTGTACCTTATGCTTGAAAGAATACAAACTTTACTCATGAGAAGAATGCAGGTCAAGAGAGATGCTATGAAGAAGTATAAGGACCCTATATGCCCTAAAATCCAAAGTGTGTTTGAAAAGAATAAAGAAGACACAGCCAACTTCATATCTATGTGGGCTAGAGGACCAAGATTACCATCTTTTACAAACAAGAAGAATGAGAGATGTATGTGAGTTCATGTTACAAGAAAAAAACTTAACTTATGGCCTATGAGCCTATCATCAACCTTGTTAATGGGCCTCAATTGTGGCACAAAACTAGTATTGAGTCAATTATTCCTCATTAGGACTTTTAGTCTATCATTGTGTTTGCTAATCTTGTTTGACAAAACTATTGAGTTGTAAATTCAAGATAAGACTTCTCCCTAAGTCTTATGGACATCTCGATAAATCAAGCTTTATGAAGAATTTTTCAGTCAAAGATGGTTACATTGATAGGACATGTATATTTCTTGGATTCACATTGGTCATGGACTCACACATACACTTAATGTATATACCGTTTCTAAAATTATGTTTTAATAAACTAGTTTGTCATTAGTACTTAAGTTTTCATTGGATTTCAGAATGTTTATTGTTTAAATATGAAAACTATTTGTTTGTGTGAAACATTTGTTCGATTGAGATTACTGCCTCGATCATTCAAACGAGCCTTGGCTTCATTCAAACAACTAAGACAGTGTGGTCTCTGAGTTGGTCATGGGATCTCGTGGGAATGGTTGTTCTAACAACCATAATAGAAAGTTTACAACTTAAGCTTGTGCCACCTCGTTGGCTAGCTCAGTCAAATGACCAAAGTAGTAGGTTTGTTCCTTGTTTTAAAAAAGGTTTGTTTGAACGACCAAATGGCTCGTTTAACCAACCATCGAAAATTTATTCAAATAGTTTCTAGTTTTTTTATATAAAAAAAAAAACTACATTGTTTTAACCTAGGATTATAAATAGTTTCTAACACGAAATTTTTACAATTTTTGGCTACTGCAATATACAATATTCTTCAAGTTCCAAAATGATTTCATTAGGTATTATCATCATACACACATCCATGCCCTATTGATCTTAGAACCTACCAATCTTTCTTCTTCACCATTGAAGTACAATCTTGTGGATTTTAAGTTTGTCCAATCAGTAGAGTTCAAAATTGTGTGGAGTTCGTTGTTGTGATTGAGGTTGTCTGTTCGAGGATTCGAAGTGGAAGTCTTCGTGGAAAGGGCTTGTGGATTCAAGTTTGAGGAGATTCATAACAAGAGCAAGGCTTGAAGGACTAAGTTCTTGTGTCTATTGCGTCTATAATCACCAAAGTTATTCTAATGGGTTCATCATCTGGGTCAGCACCCTAAAATTTTCCAAAGTAGATTTATTTAATCTATGTCGGTTTCCTTGTCAACAAAAATCGGTGTGTTGATCTCTTTACTTTTATTGTTTTTTTAGCTATACAAATGCTTGCCACTAATTTTTTATTGCACACATTAAAACATAAATCTTACATAATCAAAGTGATAACCTTAATCATTGTTATATTGCAAATGTTTGGATAACATAAACCCTTTAGGTCAAGGTTTATACATTTAGATACACATCGGTCCTCTCACTCCCACCATTCACAAATAGCTTGGGAGACCAAATAAGGTGAGAAGAAAAGAGCTAGCTAAACTTTCTGATCCTAACCAGATTGTAAGATTCAATTCAACGTTAAGGTATGGGAGTTGTGGGAAGATTGGGCACAACAAGAAAAGTTAAAACAGAGTTTTGGGAAAGAACAAGGCTAAAAAAACCAAGTCAAGTGGAAAAGTCAATCCAAAGTGAGTTACTCTAACTGTTGAACCTTCTACTCAAATTCTAGTCACTCAAATGAGAGAAAAACTACATGTAAGTAATGTAAACTTAACTCTTTTACTCACATTCCAATCACTCAATGATAAACCTCTCTTTTGTTCTTGTATTGGTTAAAAGAAACTTACATAAATCATGTTTTGTTGGTGGTAATAGTCAATAGGTGAGGACCAAAACCAGCAACAATCCTAAGGTGAAGACCAAAGGCAGTCAAGGACTAAATGTTCCTGGCAAAAGAAATTGAAGACAATGAAGACCCATCTTTTGTGTATATATATGTGTGTGTGTGTGTGTGTGGTTTTTTTGCTTTTTTGTAAACCTTAAAGCTTATGCTTTGTGCTTTTAAATATCTTTTTAGGTTTGTGGGAATAGAAAAATGTTAAGTTGATGTTATAGTTTAGCTTTATGTACTTTTTGGTTTGTGGTAATGTAAACCTCAAAGCTTGTGCTTTATGCATATTGTATGATTTTTTGCTTATATTGTATTGTACCCAACTTCATCCCAAAACATTAGTTTCATTATATAGTCAACAAAACATGAATTACATTTTCATTATATAGTAAAAAAATAAACAAGTCACAAAAAAGGTTGCAACAAACTTGATTACATTATTTGCATCAATTACAAATACTTCTTATTCTAATTTCCATTAAGACCTGCTAAATACCAATATCCAAACCACCCCTAAGATAATATCAAACATGTCTAATAACAACTTTTCTTTTGCTCTAAGTCTTGAAACTTGATTTTCCAACATTGTCATTGTAATACCCCGACCCGAGTTAAGTGGTCTGACCCGAGTTAGGCAGTAACTGACTCGGGTTGGACCAGGCCATGACATGTAATCCCGAATTGTACGTCAATTTTCTACGTAAATAAAATCGGATGTACATTTGAACGATAAGTTTGATATACGATGCACGAGTGTGAGTGACGGGCAGTCCCGAGTACCCCGAGTGCCGTCGCACTAGAAGCCCAATTTTTACGAGAAAGTGTACACATAAGTGTTTTATATATGTAGATGTATTTAAATGCACAAATATATGAATCAAAAGAAATGAAAAGAAAAGGAAAGAAAAAGAAGGAAATAAAATAAAAACAAAACAAAACAAAAATAAGAAAGTAGAAAGGAGTAGAAGAGAGCAGAAGTTGAAATAATGCTTTAAAAGCTTGAAGAAGAGTTGAGAAAGGAGGAGAGAGAAGGGTTGGAAGCTGCCATGCAGTCATGTGTGCATGTGTGGTGCTTTCAAACTAAAACAAAAAAAAGAAAAAAGAAAAAAGAGAAAGAAATAGGCAGGTGGCAATAGCCACAGACCTTAAGGTCGGTGAAGGAGAGAAATAGAAAGGGAGGGAAACCGTGTGCAATTGTGTGCCTTCGTCTGACCAGTTCTAATCACCTAGTAATTAAACTATCATCAACGCGATCCGTGATGGGTGGTACTGGTGGCAACAGCGGAATTTCGCAGTCAGCGCCGGCCAGCATGGTCGAGCCGCAGTACGTGTCAGCGAAGACATCGGTCTTGTGGGACATAGAGAACTGTCAGGTGCCCAAAGGCTGTGAACCACACTCAATCGTGCAGAACATCAGCTCTACGCTAGTAAAGATGAATTATTGTGGGCCTGTCTCTATCTCTGCCTATGGAGACACTTATCGAATTTCGGCGTCCATCCAGCAGGCCCTCAACAGCACTGGCATCGCCTTAAATCATGTCCTTGCAGGTATATATACACATATAAATATAGATTTGAATTTGTATATTTAGGTTTTGATTGATTTGATGAAACTGAATGTGGATTTGACGTGATTCAATTGATACATCTGTATATATACATATATGATATACCACAAAGTGACCGACCAATCCTCACTTGACACGTATGAATACAGACCAGCCCATGCTCGGCCATTCATAACACACATACAGAGCTTATAGAGCCGAGTACATACCTCTAGAGCAGATCTACATTCTTGCAGAACTTACAGGTCCGAGCACAGACCTTCAGAGCAACACTCCACTATTCAGAGCTCATCACTGCCTTAATATCTGCCGAGCAGAGAATAAGGAAACAATCTTCTACAACGAAACTACCAAACATGGTTATCTCTATTGATGCAATATTCAACAAGGTAACTGCCTTACTCCGGTGATCAAATCCCTACTTTCATGGCTCCAAATCCTAATCAACTTAGGAGAATCGCCACCTATAAATTAAACCCTAAAGGTACGCTTTATTTTCTATGCTCATTATTTGGCTTACATTACAGTCTTTTCAATTCAGTTTATTTACTTAAGCATCAGAGCGACTACCGCCGAAGCCAGTCCGGTGGTCCTCTGATCTTCTTCTTTGAGTGTTCTTCAAGGAGCCGAGCTCGAAGTATACGTGGGCCAAAAAGTGCAGCATCAGTTTGGCGCCATCTGTGGGAAGTGACAATTATCAAGTGCTTTACCAATTCAAAAATCATTCTCCTTTTTGCTAAAGGATTATGGCTCCCAATCTCCGACCAAGGAAGAATACTCAAAACCCTCAACCTCAACCTCAACCGCCTACTAGACAAGGGAGAGGTCAAACAATTGATCCTATGAGACGAGAGCTTGATCAAGTCAAATGGCAAAACTAGTTGATGCAAGAACAACTCTTAGCCATATCCAGAACTCTGGAAATGCTCATTCAGAGTCATGAAACCAATCCTTTGAATCCACCTGTCCACGCGACTAATCAAAGGGAACATCCTCCTACTACTACTCACATTCGTGGAGATCCCCAGCCATCAGCAACCGCAGGCGGAGGGATCCCAAACTTTATCCCAGAAGTCCATTACCGAAGCACCACTAGGGCTTCAACTCTTGTGGCTTCGGGAATGAATCCGGCACCACAACAACCTCAGCCCCAGGCAGCGCCTACACCTCCAGTCTAGGAAGATCAAAATAATCTCCCAGCCATGGGCCAGGATTAACCTGCCCCTATAGGCCCTAAAGCCGCAAGGCTTGACTCACAGCAACCAATCTTGCCTAGGGGCTCACAAAGGGCTGAAGAAGTTATAGAATCTATAGATCGCACTGTGGTTATAAGGGGTGCTCAAAACCCTCCAAAACAGGACGAGTTAGCAAGGCTGCTCAGAAGGTTTACCACACCATTCACCCCTGTTATCATGGCCGAGGAAAGGCCGAAGAAGTTTGTTGTCCCAAAGTTCACTCCTTATGATGGGACAAGGGATTCGGGGGACCACCTTTCCCATTACCAGCACACCATGGCACTTCTGATACCTTTATGTGCCGAACATTTGTGACCAGCCTTAAGGGTACTGCTCTGAAGTGGTTTCATCACCTCCCACCGAACTCAATCACCAGTTTCTACAAGCTCGGTAGGTGATTCCTGGACAGGTTCATGACTAGTAGGAGGCTAAGGAAGGGTCCCGAATTCCTGCTAAACGTTAAACAAACCAAGGAAGAGCCCCTCAGAGCACACATTTCGCGCTTCAATGTCGAACTCACTGAGATTATTGATTGCAGCCCCAGTTTCCTGGTAGCTGCCCTGACCTCTGGTCTTGCACAAGGAGGCTTTAGGGATTCCTTGACAAAAAGTCTCCCTGCCAATATGGCAGCCCTCTTGGACCGAGCAAGGAAATACATCAACCTAGAAGAAGTAAAAGACACCTCTCGGAAGACTAAAGATCAAGCCCTGAAAGACGACCAGAAGAAAGATGACCAAAAGAGGGATCCCAGTACGGCAAGGAAGAGGGTTAGAAGCCTAGAGAAAAGGGTGGCGCCCAGAACTCCATATAATTCAGGGCCAAGAGAGTTCACCAATTTTACTCCTCTGAACACCTCTCCAAATAACATACTACGACAAGTCAGATCTTAGGAAAACTTGAGATGGCCAGAACCCTTGAAAGGTGACCCCAGCTACAGGGATCAAAGCAAGTATTGTGATTTCCACAAGGACCACGGGCACACAACCAACACATGTAAGGCCCTTAAGCACAAGATTGAGCAACTTATAAGGAGAGGGCAGCTATAAGAATTCATCAAGCAAGAAGGAGGGCAGAACCCCCGCAATGACAGGCCCCAATAGAGGAGGCCTAACCAGAGGCAGGAGCAAAAGGAAGGACGGAATGAACCTCCATGGCAGAACAACCAAGTAATCTTCGTTCTCCATGCAGATTCCCCTACAATAGGAACTTCCAACAGAGCAAGGAAACGATATGCTCGGGAGGCCAGATCTACTCCCAGCATCATACAGATCTCTAATGTGGAGAAAAGATTAAAGCCGATGCTAGAGATCCAGTTCTCGGATCAAGACCTGGTAGGAGTACACTGTCCTCGCAGTGATGCCCTTGTCATCTCCCTCAAAATTGCCAACTTTTTTATCCAAAGAGTCCTCGTAGACACTGGGAGTTCAACGAACGTTCTGTTCTACGAACCTTTCAAACAGATGAAGCTCAAACCCAGTGACATCAAGCCCACTGGTGTAATCATGCTAGGTTTTGATGGAAATCTCAACACTCCATTGGGAAGAATTGACCTTGCCATCACTATTGGAAAAGGGGACGGACAAAAAACCACAGTTACTGAATACATGGTTCTGAATGCCAAATCCTCCTACAATGTCATAATTGGAAGACCTTGGCTACATGAGATGGGAGCAGTCACTTCAACCCTCTACCAGTGCTTAAAGTACATCCACAATCAGACCATCTACTCTATCAAAGGATGCCAACCAACCTCTAGGGAGTGTCATGCTCTTGCACTCAAAGCTAAGGCCCCCAAATAGCAATTTCTGCATGCCTGTGAATGTGGGGATCCAGTCTACTCCCACTATCACGAGGCAGAAAACTGCCCTTCCAGAATTGACGAGCCACTAAGTCCTAGAGGAAGGGACAGCAGGGCCAAGCCCATAGGGGAACCCATTAAAGTACTAGTCAGCTCAGAGTCCCAAGGGCACTACCTACGGATAGGCCCAGACTTGACACCTGCCAAGTAGGATGAGATGGACGAGTTCTTGAAGAAAAACCTCTCCGTGTTTGCCTGGGAAATGAAGGATATGGAAGGTATAGATCCAGACCTCATCACTCACAAACTAATCGTGGATCCAGACCACCTACCAGTAAGACAGAAAAGTAGGCCACTCGCTCTAGAGCAGCAACAGATTATCAACGAAGAGGTCCAAGGTTACTTGATGCCAAGATGGTACGCGAAGTATTTTATCCCGATTGGCTAGCCAACACTATTTTGGTCAAAAAGAAAAATAGCAAGTGGAGAGTCTGCGTTGACTATACAAACCTCAACAAAGCTTGTCCCAAAGATACCTTTCCTTTACCAAGGATAGTTCAGCTAGTTAATGCTATTACAGGACACGAACTCATGAGTTTCATGGACGCCTATTCAGGATACAATCAGATCCAGATGTACCCTCCAGACCAGGAAAAAACTACATTTATAACTGAACGAGAACTCTATTGTTATAGAGTGATGCCGTTCGAACTAAAGAATGCTGGGGCCACATACTAGCGTCTGGTCAATAAGATGTTCAGCCCTCTGGTCGGCAGTACCATGGAGGTCTATATTGATGACATGTTGGTCAAGAGCCTACAGAAGGGTAGCCACATTGAGCACCTGACTCAAGCGTTTGATATCCTAAGGTAGTACAAGAAGAAGCTCAATCCATCAAAGTGCACCTTCGGTGTAACGAAGGAAAAATTTCTAGGATACATTGTCTCTCAGAAGGGTAGAGAAGCAAACCCTACTCAAATTGGGGCCTTGGTTGGACTAGGGTCACCCAAAACCAAGAAAGACATTCAGGCCCTGAATGGAAGAATAGCAGCTCTGAGCAGATTTATCTCCAAATCCACTTATCACTGCCTACCATTCTTCAAAGCTCTGAAAGGTAACAAAGTGTTGCAGTGGACGGAAGAGTGCGAAAAAGCCTTTCAAGAGCTAAAGGAATACTTGGCATCACCCGAACTCTTATCAAAACGAATCCAAGGGGAAAAATTACTTTTATACCTTGCTATATCCGAGAACGCCGTCAGTTCCGTACTGGTCAGACAAGACAAGGGCATCCAGAGACTCATATTTTATGTCAGCAGAGCACTGCTAGACACAGAGAAAAGGTACCCTGAGATAGAGAAACTAGCTCTTGCACTTATAATATCTGCTCGGAAACTCCGACCTTACTTCCAAGCACATCCTATTGAAGTCCCAACTGCTTACCCCCTGAAGTCTGTATTGAGGAAACCTGAGGTCTCGGGGCGACTAGTCAAATGGTCAGTAGAATTGGGTGAGTTCGACATATCCTATGTGCCACGGATCTCCATCAAAAGGCAGGCCTTGGCCGATTTCGTTGCTGAGTTCACTCCGGCGCTACAGGACAAGGCACAGCCTTGTGAGAGCTTGGAAGCATGGCAACTTTACATTGACAGATCATCCACGGACCATGGGTTTGGGGTCGGCTTGATACTATAATCCCCTGATGGGCTCATAACAAAAAAGGCAGTTAGCCTAGGGTTCAAAGCCTCCAACAATGAGGAAGAGTACGAAGCCCTCATCCTCGGGGTGAAGTTAGCACGGGAGTATGAGGCTCAGAACCTTGATGTCTTCTCTGATTTCCAATTGGTGGTAAGCTAAGTATTGGGAGAATTTACCGTTAAAGATGATAGGATGCTTCGGTATTCAGAACTAGTTAACTCACTGAAACGCTCCTTCCAAGCGTTCTCTATTCAAAAAATAGAAAGAGGTCAGAACTGTAGAGCTGATGCTTTGGCAGGCATAGCATCTCACCTGAAGTCAGAAGAAGATTCTATACTAAAAATCTCCCATCAATCGAAGCCAAGTATAGAGGAGATCCGAATTGCCCAAATTTCTGAACAACTTCAGAACTGGATAACTCTCATCCTCTAGTACTTGGAAGAAGGGCTCCTCCCAGAGGACAAAAATAAGGCAAAAAGGGTCTGAATCAGAGTAGCTCGGTACCTTGTCATGAATGAGAGGCTTTACCGAAGATCTTATTCTCAACCATTACTAAAATACCTGTCCCCAGAAGAGTCTCAGTACGTCTTGCCCAAAATTCATGAAGAAATATGTGGAAATCATAATGGGGGCAAAACCGTAGCGCACTGAGTTTTAACACAAGGCTATTACTGGCTTGGAATGCTAAGGGAGGCAAAAGAATAGGCTCCGAACTGTGACAAATGCCAAAGGTTTGCTCCCTACCAACACCAGCCCTGCCATGAGCTCATTCCTATAATAAGCCCATGACCTTTTGTATAGTGGGGGATGGACATCATAGGCCCATTTCCTAAAGCTACACCGAACAGGAAATATCTTCTGGTAGCTATTGACTACTTCTCTAAATGGGCAGAAGCAGAGCCACTAACACACATTACAAAGAATGAAGTCAAAAGTTTCACTTGGAAGAATATAGTTTGCAGATTCAGCATACCACGCGTGATCGTCTCAGACAATGGTACATAGTTTGCTGGTAAAACCTTCAAAAAGTTCTGTCAAGACCTGTATATCAATCAACACTTCTCCTCACCCGGTCATTCCCAAGCAAATGGGCAAGCAGAGGTCACCAACCAAACGATCCTTGACGCTCTTAAAAAGAGATTAGAGGGAGCTAAAGGAAAGTGGGTTGAAGAGCTCCCTAGAGTGCTCTGGGCCTACAGAACAACTAGAAGAACTCCAACATCGGAAACTCCCTTTTCACTAGCCTACTGTACCGAAGCAGTGATCCCTGTTGAGATCGGCATGCCTACCCTGAGGACTGAAGCTTTCAACCAAGAGACCAATGATCAGCAGCTCGCAGAAAACTTGGACTTACTTGAAGAAAAGAGGGAACAGGTCGGGGTTAGGATGGAAGCCTATCAGCACAGGATGGTCAACCACTCAAAACTAGGGCTTAAACTTGCCAGCTTCCGAGTTGGAGACCTTGTCCTAAGAAAAGTGTTTCAAAACACCAAGGATCCCACCATGGGAAAGCTATCACCCAACTGGGAAGGCCCTTATCGAGTAACAAAGACAGTCAAACCTACCACTTATTGGCTAGAGAGCGTAGATAGGAAACCTGTTCCCAGGCCTTGGAATATAGAACACTTACAGAAGTATTATCAATAAAGAATTTTTCCTTCCAAAGATTCTATGAAGTATTTCCATTTTAATGTGCAGATCTTATGTCTGGTCCATCTTAATGTACATATCTTATGTCTGGTCCATCTTAATGTACAGATCTTATGTCTGGTCCATCTTAATGTACAGAACTTATGTCTTGTTCATCTCAATATACAGACCTCTTGTATGATTCACCTCACTAAAATTACTTGGTTATTTCCTAAGCTAAAGGGAAAAGACTTAACTCGATTGTTCTTCTACATGGCTACGAACATTCTTTCAGTCAGACACCAATTCCAACTAACCATTATAATTCTGATTGCTTAAAGTTCTCATCAATGAGTTTTGGAGGTGCTGATTATCGAGGTCCCGACTAAATACCATCAGTTTAGTTATTTTTACAAGTCTTTCGGCTTGGCAGTTAAGCCTCGGACGTTGTTACAATTTAGTTTGAATTATTGCAAGTTATGAAGCTCGGAAGTTAGCCCACCATCCGTGGCCGGTCAAGGAATGACATTTAGTTCCTGAACAGGTTTACTTACGTCAATTACAAGTTTTAAGGGTCGAAGCCCATCTATACACTACAGAACAGTGGAGCTGTGGACGATGCCTCATCAAACCACAAGATTTGCAAGTATTCAAAAGAAAAAGAAGGCAGGAAGCTCTGAAGAAAAGATATTGTTATTAATATGTGCGTTCGATTACAAAAAAAAAAAAAGAGAAGAAAAGAACAAAACTATAAAAAATTTCTAAACTAAAGGGCTGGCAGACGCATCTCATCATTACCACTATCATCACCATCATCATCGTCGCCACCATCATCATCATCAATGCCCGACAGATCAATGTCTGGGAATTTGGCAAGAAGCTTGGTTCTGAAGTCGTCATAACCGAACTGCACAAAGTTTTGACCTATCTTTTCCAACTCGGACTTCAACCCAGCCTCGGTTTCAGCCCTGGCTTCATCGACCTTTAGAACAAGGGAGGCCTAGAGTGCGCTGTTCTCCTTCTTTAGCCTCTCCAACTCCTGAAGGAGGGATTCCCTCTCAGACTTGAGAGAATCCCTCTCTGACTCCATGATGGAGAGGGAATTCCTCACTTCCTTAAGCTCTTCCTCGGCAGCTATAGTACTGGATTGAGCTGTGCCGAGCTAAAGCCGAGCCTCATCCAATTTGTCCTCAAGCTTTTCCACAATCTGAAGATCCATGGTGCACTCTATTAAGGCAGCCAAATCATGCAAGGTCTGCAAAAAATAGTAAGGGACTTGATCAGATATTAGCAAAAAAAAACACCAAAGAAGTAAGAACAGTTATTACCTTCAGATGAGTGCTCATGGCACTAACAACTCTCTTTTGAATGCGCTGTCTGGTACTATAAGAAGGGAAGTCCTTTTGGGGGGCCTCTGCCCAGAATTCCTCAATGGCCTGGTGAGCGGCCTTGTACCCATTAGGCATCAGGTCCAAGTCGACTGCCACCTTCATTTTGCCCTTCTTTGGAACCTTTGGAGCCGATGAGGGGGCAGGCCCAGAAATCACTGTGCCTTTCTTGGGCGGTGCAAGGGTGGGCTCCCTAATCACTACGCCCCTCTTAGGCGATGCAGAGGAAGGAGAAGTAGAAGGCACCACCCCTTTCTTGGGTGGTGCAGCGGAGAAGGGGACGGTAGTGGTCTTCCTCTTCTTCTTTGATGAAGGATCTACAAGAGGAGGAGGATTCGCCACCCTTTTCTTCTTTTTCGAGCCCCAATTGCCGAAGACAGTTTGTATCACATCTTCAACAACATTCTTATTTTTTGGGGCCATTTGGTTGCTTGGCTTAAGAATGGCTCTAAAGTCTCGATTCTAGGTCTGAAGGAGCCTCTTGCACTGATCTTTAAGAACAGGAGTGAAGGACGGCCTCTTCTTCATGTTCTTGCCTGCACAAAAGATACCACAACAATAGTCAGTCAAACAATACAGAGGTAAGGGCAATAACAGAGCAAAGATTACAAAAGAAAAGGGGTCTCACCCAAAAACCCCGTGTTCCGAGGGAATGTAGAGATCTGATCCTCAAGGTCTGCCACCTCCCATTCTTTACTAACAAAAAAATACCAATTTTTCTAAGATTTTTTGGAGGTCGGTACAAATGACAGAAGTCTGAAACCCTTGTCAAAAGACATGTAGTAGAGGCCCTTCGACTTTATGTACTTAAGATCCGTTTTACTACGGATCAAGTTTAAAGAGACCTGGACACCGTTCATGCAACCTAAAACTATAAACCCTAACAGGTGTCTCTAACTGTTCAAGATCAGGTCGGCGGGGCAAAGATTAAACCAACAGAAGAATTCCCTAAGCAATTTGGGGAAAGGAAGATATAACCCCATTTCAAACCAGGCAATATAAACACAGATCTCGCCTTCCCTAATATTTGAAGGACAATTTATGTCATCAGGGGCCCTAAGGGCGATATTTTGAGGAAAATTAAATTCCTCCCTTATACTATCTAACCAGGAAGAGGTGACAATGCTCTGTCCCTCTTCTCTTTGGGAGAGCTGGCCAGAAACCTCTCCATTTTTGTCCCTAGGCTCCAAAAAAGCATTACAATCCTAACCTCGGGGCTAGAACGGGTCCTTTTCGACCCGGTCCCCAAGGAACCATATCCCTAGTAAGGGTTTGGGATGGAGTAGAAGTCTCCAAAAGACTCCCTGAACCACTACCAACGCCAGAAGATGCAGTAGAGATCGACATTTCAAAATATATATATATATATATATATAATAATCATAGAAGGAAAAGAAGAAGAAAGACAGTGGAAAAAATGAACGAAGGGACCAAAACCGAACCTGAAGAGAGAGAGAAGCTTTGGACGACCAATATTCCTCACAGTCTAGCTTGCTGGCTCGACAATGGCAAATACTTTTTTTCTTTCTTTTGAGATACAAGAGAAACAGTGAAAGAGGAGTACAAAGCTCATTTCCCTCCTTATATACATTCAGAAAATAGGGGCTACCAAGGTGAACCGTCGCAATGGTTACAAGCAATGATAGCCTTGAAAGCCCAAAAAATTGACTGCGCAATAAATGACGCACCAACAATTGTCTTGAAAAATGAGACGACAGAACGCGTGACTTTTTAGAGGCTCATAAACCTTAGTTACGCCATAAGCTCAAACTAAGGCTTGGGGGGGAGTAACTGATATACCACAAAATGACCGACCAATCCTCACTTGACACGTATGAATACAAACCAGCCCATGCTCTGCCATTCATAACACGCATACAGAGCTTATAGGGCCAAGCACATACCTCTAAAGCAGATCTATATTCTTGTAGAACTTACAGGTCTGAGCACAGACCTTCAAAGCAACACTCCACTATTTAGAGCTCATCACCGCCTTAATATCTGCCGAGCAGAGAATAAGGAAACAGTTTTCTACAAGGAAACTGCCAGACATGGTTATCTCTATTGATGCAATATCCAACAAAATAACTGCCTTACTCCAATGATCAAATCCCTACTTTCATGGCTCCAAATCCTAATCAACTTAGGAGAATTGCCACCCATAAATTAAACCTTAAAGGTACGCTTTATTTTCTATGCTCATTCTTTGGCTTACATTACAGTCTTTTTAATTCAGTTTATTAACTTAAGCATCGGAGCGGCTACCACCGGAGCCAATCTAGTGGTCCTCTTATCTTCTTTTTTGAGTGTTCTTCAGGGAGCTGAGCTCAGAGTATACGTGGGCCAAAAAGTGCAACATCAATATATATAAATTTTTAGAAAAGTTAAATTTTGTGATTGGATAAGATGATCGGTCAAGACATGCCTAATTTCTTCAATTTCTATGTTGTGACATTGAAGACTGCAGTCTAAGTGTGCATGTGATAGTTTTGTGTGTATTCTTGAATTTTGAAATTTTCTGTCTGTTGATGAGTAGATCTATCTTTCTAGAACAGGTATTGTGATTGTTTCTCTTTCAATCTGTTTGCACCCGTGTGTTCGCAGTGAGGGAATTCTCAAGGTTGTAATATACTATTTTTTAGCTATTGTTTATTTAGGAGCTCATCAGATCAGCTTCATTGATTGCCTTTGAGCAGCATAAGCTTTTTCTTTTCATTCCTTTATGGGAGCACAGTTGGCTAATCATTAAATACGAAGCCTAAATGAAATTCAAATTGGACGAAATTAATACAATAGAAGCTTAAATAATTATGAATTCGTATATATGACTAAATAATAATTCGGGATCAAAATGTCATAAAATGTGAAATGACCAAAATACTCCTAAGCATAAAAAATTTCAAAGACTGAATAAATTCTAAAAGATGGCCAATATGATGTAAATGATTGTCATAAGCACAATTATGAAAATTAAGGGTCGAAATAAGACTCCGGAACAATCAAAGTATAAAATAAAAATGACTGATGTGTTTCGGTAATCGAAAATAAATACCAAATGAGATCCAAAAGACTCAAAAAAATTATATACAAGACCCGGTAATAAACAAAAAAATGACGAATGCGTCCTTATGACTTAATGAGTTTACCAGAAGTATAATGATAAAATAAATATTAATTTAATGTGCTATATATTTTTAATCCATGATTATAGGACCATTCAATTGACGGGAAATGGAAAGAGGACTATGAAAAGTCATTGTGATAACGAGATGGAAATGCAATGTTAAGAATTCAAGGTAAGTAAACCCGAACTCTGTCATGTGTTACTCCAAGCCATGTCACATTCCTTTCGTGATGCTACCAGTTTGTACTCTATACCTGCCTGATGATATTGATTTCCATGATTTGATACTTATTTCTGTTGTTGATTCATTTAGATCATGATTCTTGACATCCTTGTTCATTATATGACATTTTCATGCTAATT
The DNA here is from genome assembly GCA_008638375.1 of Nyssa sinensis. Taxonomy (NCBI): domain Eukaryota; kingdom Viridiplantae; phylum Streptophyta; class Magnoliopsida; order Cornales; family Nyssaceae; genus Nyssa; species Nyssa sinensis. The sequence continues at coordinate 28,085,652 of CM018038.1, forward strand.
TGTATGTTTTCACAACACGTACATTGCTTGTGGACATATGATAATCATGATATTATTGAGTACTTAGAGTTGTGATCTGTCACAACGTTCGTCTAATGATATTGATCTTCATGATTAATACATACACTGGTTGTTGACTCACTAAGATGATTACTTGTATTCTATATCCTGTGGAAACGTGATGATCATGATTTTATTGAGTACTTGAAGTTATGATCTGTCAGAACGTCCGTTTGATTCATAGATGCTTGAAGACCTACGAGCCAATGTATGGGAGTGGTTTGATGATTAGTCGATGAGGGACATGTTATATGTACAGAGCTCTGGTGTTATTTATTAATTTGGGCAAGGCTGGACCTGGGCGCTTGTCAGACCAGCAGACCTTTGGGTGAGGCTGGACCCGGGCGTTGTCAGACCAGCAGACCCTGGATGCAGTGATGTGGACGAGGCTGGACCCAAGCGTGTGAGGGCGCTATCAAACCAGCAGACCCTAGATAAGCACTTATGTGGCATATGTATATCAGCATCTGTTCTGTTAGTATCTTATTCATTGATATCCTAATGATGTACTCATGACTCATTGCTATACTTGCTCGCCTACATTGATGATATACTTCTAATTCAGATATTCCTTGTGAACTTATTCATGGTTTATCTGTTGATATGTTCCTTGTTAATGTTGTGTCTATCTATACTTGGATTCAGATTGATATTTTACTACTCTGGCAGCTATATGTGGTTTAGGTGATTTATCTTGGAATGTGCCTTTGAGATTCTCCATTTGTTTGGTGACTGGCTATTGTGTCATTCTTACTCTTCATATATCGATGTGATATTATCTTTGTTCATTATAATTCTTATCCATCTTTTAAGCTAACCCTGGGCCCATGGCAAAGTGAGGAGTTTACTTACTAAGCTAAATTAGCTCACTTCATATTTATATCTATTTTTCAGGTAATTCTATCAGAGAATAAACAAAATGAGGCATCCAGTGAAGCTAGTGACAAGCATGTGTGCAAAATTGATGATTTGGAACGCTTACTCTATAAGGTTGATCAAATATTAGGTAATTATAGTGTTGTATCGTAAGTAGAGATGTTAAATTTGATTAACGAATCATGATGATCTAATAACACTTGGAGATATATTTGATTGATGGTTATTGGAGTTGGGTTTATGATCAGATGAATTGCATTTGGTGTAACTCCGCATTAAATGATTTACTGATTTATTGATATGATTTATTAGTCTATGCGATTCATCTGATTTTGTACGGCCTATCCGTGTGACAGTGTTGGTCGTTGCCCTTAATCCTCATAGGGTGGGTTACGGGTTGCGATAGTCATGCTTCACAATAAAACCAGAATCACTTGGTGTGCACGAGGACATATAGGAGGGTCATACCAACTGAAAAACTCACATCCATTAGGAGCTTGAAATTTATAATTCCATTGATTAGTATATAACATAGAAATAAGCCACAAATAACAACCAAAAAAATGGGGGAATAAAATTTTATATAACATATCCCAAATTTTTTACAGCCATGAAACCTCTTTCTAAGATTGAGCTTTGTCCATGAAATTCAAAGCTTAGGCCTCTTCCCACAGTTACAGTGCTTTGATTCTTCATCATTTTCCTCATTTTCCCTTCCCCTACAATGCTCTGCAACTCAAAATTTGAGTTGATTTCGTCATTTCCCTTTCCTCCCTTACTATTGTGCCCGCCCTTGGTCTTGCCCTTGACCTCCATCACCGCTGCAATAGAAAGCAGTGTATACCCTATGGACCAAAGGCCACCTCACATGAAATAGTTTGGGCAGGAAGATGAGTGAAATACCACTCATGCCCTCACTAACACATCACGTGAGGGACAAGTGTTGGGTGTTCCATCATCTATTGAGACATCGTGAGTTAATTGGACCTTTTTGATACAAAACCTAAAATTAAAGGTTTAATGTGTTAAAATTTAAGTATAGTGACTAAATTAACACTGATCCCAAACTACAAGAGTGAAAAGTGCAATTTACCCTATTATAATTGTTTGCTCTAATGATTTTCTTCAAAAACAATATTCAACAAGCTTAGTGATGTTGATTCCATGTTAGAAGTTAATAATATTGTATCAACTTGGTAAATGATATAAAACTTTGTAATATAATTTTTGAATCTGTTGATCAAGATAAATTTGAGTGAATTATACATGACAGTCTAACATAATAAGATAAAATACTATATGTATGTTAATGAGATTTTATTTTCTTAAATATCCATAACAATCAAAAGAATATGTGTCATTTACAAAATATAGATTAATTATATTATTTATCAGAAACATATATAGCTACATAATACATTTATATACACTATATGAAAATATAGGAATTTATTTTTATAACAACTCAATGTTTAAATTTTTCAGACAATTAAACATAAAAATATTTTAGATGTAAGTTTTTCGTTCCATATTATTTTTTTATTATTGTCATTAAGATTTATTGTGCTCAATGCATTTATGAGCACTAATAAAAGAAAAAATGGTAAAAACAAAATGTCATATAAAATATCCATTTATGAGTGATGTGACAATAGTATTTTAAAATTTATAAAACACATTGTTGTGAATTAATTGAGCTATAGGACCTAAATAAGTGACTTCATTATACATGAAAAAAAAATTTATATCAAACATTTTACTTGTGTATAACATTTATACAAGTAAAATTTAGCTCCTATCATTGTATGGTGAATGAAGAAAGAATTTTTATCCTTTTATAAAAAATTTTGCAATTTTTGTTTTCTTTACAGAAGAAAGATTTCAAAGGAAATGACAATAAACCAATCATCACACTATAAAATAAATGAAAATATGCTACAAATACATGGTTTTATTTAAAAAGGGCACTTTCCATACCTAGAATAATCACTTAATAATTCAATTCAAACTGGATCTAAATGTTTTTGGGTTCTTGTAATGGGTTAAAAGGGTTGCCTTATTCCTCCCTAGTGAGTCACACGAGATGTTGCTAAATCATTTTCCTCAATTAATTAAGGGAATGCGAGCATATGTTGTTATATAGTCGAAAGTATATAGCAATCTTGTTAGCTAACCATTTTACACAATAATTGTTGCCAGTAGTATGAAATCAGTATTTGTGACCTTTCGGCGTGTTTGGAACACTACCTTTAAGGTATTAATTGCCCCCACTCAAATTGAGTTTGTTACTTGGTTTAGGCAATATACCTCCAAGATACAACAAAGTCACCAATTTTTGCAGACAACAATTTTAAAGATTTCCTATGGAGCCTTTCAACGATATTTGACCTGAAATAAATAAAAGAATAAATGAAGGAGGAATTCGAGAGTAATTTCAGTTTATTCTATATTAACCAATAAATGTTTATATAGACATAATTTTGAATATTCATGACTCTTCTTAAATGTTTATGACTCTTTTGAATGTTCATGACTTCACTAAAAAGTGTGACTATTTAATTTAAATTGAAACAGTGCATCTATTCAATTTAAATTGATGTCTTTTCATACACCTGATTCAAATTCGTGGCTATTCATACACACACACATACACGCACACACACACACACACACACACACACACATATATATATATATATAACTATGTGTGTTCAATTTGAATTAGTGCCTTTTAGTATTTCCCCTTTTTTTCAAATAATACAATCAATCTTCAATAATCCCCCACTTGATTGTAATATTTAAGTTTCTGTGAAATACAGAGATCCTCATGCATACAAGAAGGTATCTCTCGATTTAAACATTCAATTAGTGTAAGTATCTCAAATATCTAACAAAGTCATTGGTGGCCTATGTCACGACTCGGAACCCGGCCTATGCCGATTAGGGGTTCGTGATCGGCCACCGAAGCCTTTTTCAATGTCACAATACTTTTCTCATTTTCATTTAATCAAACGCAATGGAATATAATTCTTTTTCTATTGTGGAAGCATTAATATACCATTCAACATCAGTCATTCATATATATATATATATATATATTCCATAGTAACTACAAAAGTACATGATGTAAATTCTCAAAATCTGCTGACGTCATATTCGATATATATTCCACACTTACCAAAAGTAACTACAACATGTCTAACAAAATCTTAATACAAAAATGTTCATATTTTATAAGCTTTCGGCTATCCTGACTGAACTTGCTATTTCCTTGCCAATATCGTTACCTGAAATATATTGGATGAAAATCTGTATGAGCTCGACAGCTCAGTGAGTATTCCATAACATGCCAAGGGTTTCAAAACTACTATGTAGTACATTCTGAAATGTCTATACTCATATGGAATTAGAATACATCATATCAAAGTACAATAGATCAGAAACTAGTATCAAAGTCATTTTCAATAAATCTCAGTTCAATCACAGGTGTAAATCAATAATTGATAACATAGCACAATCATAATAATGATTCAAAAACATAGTTTGATAACAATGATTAGTATTGTAATTTAAACATGGTTCAAAGTCATTTTCAATATCAATAATCATAGTCAAATCAACATTATAATTCGATAACAATTCATAGTTTGATAATCAAAATCGTAATTTAATAGTTCTCAATTCGAGGATTCAAAGTTCAATCATAGTTCACATTTGATATTCATAAAAGTTCAAATCATTAAAAATCCCTTCTTCTATGGCCAGCAAATTAGAACTTTGCTGACTGAGATTAATATTCAATAATACCACCAATATACCTCGTGGTTGGGTTCAATAAGGTCACAATCTATTTAATAATAACCAATCATAGAAGATTCAATGGCCAACAAATTAGAATCTCGTTGACTGAAATCAATACTCAATAATGCCACTAATATGCCCCGTGGGCAGGATTCAATAAGGTCACAATCTATTCAATAATGACCAATCATAGAAGAGTGGTGTATTCAAAACGTCAAAATCATATCCAAAATCAATAACCTCAATAATAAACTCAATTATACGAACGAGAGTTCCATATTTAATCTTTAGTTAAAACAGTTCAGAAATCAGTAATAAAACTATATAGTGTCATGAGTATCTTACAAAATATTTTCCTAATTCAAAAGAAGAAAATATAGGTATCAATGGATCATTTAAAATAAGCACTGGATACAATATATCTATTATCAAAGGTTATAAGGCAATATATATAGATAAGTCATTCAAAACGATAGCGAACAAAGTATGTCTATTATCAAGGTCATAAAAGAGTTTAATATTTATGTGTATAACAGAAATCCACCTCAAGGATAACATGAAAATACTCACAAGACACCAGTTATCAAAGTCATAAAAAGAGTCGATATTTATATCTATAATAAAAAATTTACCTCAACATGGTATGAAAAACTCACCTGAAGTCCCAAAGCTTAATCCAAAAATTCTTTCTTAACGAGGGTTCCAATAATCACAATTCAAGATCTTATTACTTTCTTGTTTAAAGCATCACACAATTCAACCGTTAGTTTTAGAGCTCTTTTTATTCCAATTACCCTCTTCTATAGCTTTATTAAGTCTTAAGGATGTATTAGTCATTTTTTTGTTTGTTAACGGGTCTTATTTTTCTTTAAAGGATGTCACTGTTAGGTTCAAAGTGTCAAAGATAATTGGTTTAGACTTTTCTAAATCTAAATTTGCGTATCTATAGTTTATTTTAAGCCTAGGGCATTTTTGTGATTTTATGTTTTTACGTGTTATATTTTTCAGTACTTCATTGCTAAAATAGACTCTACTTTGAGTTCGGATTGTCTAAAATAGTCAAGATGGACTACCTTTTATATTCAATTGGTCCCGGGTATCATTCGGGGTAAAATGGTAATTTACACATTTACGTGTCTTAATTTTTTAGAGTCTCGTCTCGTAAAACGGACCATTCTATTGGATCCGACATGCTCAGAATAGTCAAAATACACTATTCATTTATTTTAATCGGACTTCGTTTGGTCTATTTTTAGCCTAGGGGCATTTTAGTAATTTTTCTATTTAAATATTATTAAATTTATATTAAATTAATTACTGTTGGGCCTCAGTGAAATTTTTCATATCTGTTGGGGTCATTTTCTAATTAACAGAAGGTTCTGGGGTTCCAATTATAATTTTAGAATCTACTAGGGGCCAAAACATAATTTTGAAAACTAATTAAATAAAACTAATGGGTTTATTTTGATTTTTAAGTGAACTGGCCCAAATTGTACTGAACCAACTGGTTCAGCCGGTCCATCGCGTCACGCTAACGTCAGCCCTAACCCATTTTTATTTTTTTATTCTTTTTAAATCAAAATGACGTAGTTTTGATTTTTAAACCAAACCCATTTTAAAACAGTGGGTCAGGACCCGACCTGTGATCCGGCCCATGACCAGACCCAAACAGTATCGTCTTTCCCACGGTTTTTCTGCCACTGTTCCGTTATCTTCTCCGTTACCATCGCCGGAAACTGCAGATTTTTTTCTTAATATTTCTTATGATTTTCATGTCCGATTTTGTATATTTTTACACCGATTTACTCCTAAGACACTAAGAAAATATTTGGCAGCAGTTTGGACCGCAACAGTCCTCATTTCAGCCATTCAATCAGTTTTCCAGCCACCTGAAAAAGGCCCTGTTTTCACTCATTTCTTAATCAAAACATAAACTGTTTGGACCAATGTGCTCTCTAGGAAGTTTAGGTTTGATTCCCAATCCCCATAACTGTTTTTATTTAACTTTATTTATGGGCAAGCTTTGAAACTCCATTAATGGTAGCCATGGTGTTTTTGATTTTCAAACCCCCAAGCTCCTCTATTACTTCTAATCCATTTAATTCATCACAGTAGGACCATGCATGCATTAATCGAACCCAAAACAGGTTGTACACGAAAAGATTTTAAGAGAGAGAAAAATATGGGTTTGTGTTTTAACCCCTTAATAGTGGTTCTCCTCCTCCTTCTTACTTGGTTTAGATCTCCTTGGGATCTTCCTGAGTGATCCGGTTCGCATGCTACCACCATCTCCTTTCCTTCGTTCCTTCCTTCTTCCCTTGTTTTTTGTTTTTTGTTTTTTTTCTGTTCTCACCCTCACTGTTCTGGCACAGCATGCACACACACCACTATATACACAATACTCAACTCATTTAACCGTCCCTCTCTCTCTCTCTCTCTCTCTCTCTCTCTCTCTCTCTCTCTCTCTCTCTCTCTCTTTTCTTTTCAGTTCTGATTTTCCCCACACGCACGCATTATACACAGCACACGCAAGGTCTATTTTTTTTTTTTCTTCTGACATTCCCTCTTACACACTCAACCTACATATATGTATATTTATAACATATATATGTGCTGCATGTCATTGGGTTGGTGGGGTCCCCCTTTTATTTTATTTTATTTTATTATTTTTGTTACGAATTTTTATTCGATACTAAATTAGTGACTAATTTTTTGGTAAATAGGTCGGGGCGTTACAACCTAAGCTTAAACCAAGACTCATATGTGTTAGATATGAAAAAATCACATGCATGATTCAATCTTATTTTAATAAAAAGCTCACAAAATAATAATGTACTACATCGTGATTTTCATAAACATTTACAGAAGTAAACTTCAACTTTTGCTAGAAGTCATACCACTCCTTATGTTTATATAGGTAAAATTTCTTTAATGTCCTTGTTACTTTAGACACTTAATCAATCGAAATTTTGAACTTCATTAAGAGTATATAACTTATCTTTAGTTTGTTGTAACAGTCAGCATTGAAAATTTTGGAATGGACAATAAAAAATAAAAATCACAGTGCTATCTTAGTCACTTATCCACAATTTGTTGTTACCTATTAAACCTTAGATTAGTTTTGGCTAATATAAGGTTGGGTTTCTATTGTAGGTGACTTTAGAAAAAAGGTTTCAAACCCATTCTAATAGATGCGTTTTTCACCAAGTCTCTCGAAAGTTCCTTAGTAAATGGATTCGCCAAATTGTTACTTGACCTAACATAAACTATGGTAACAATTCCATCCAAAATCAATTGTTTGACATACTCATGTCTAAAGCTAATATGTCTAGATTTACCATTGTATATTTTTCTATATGCTCTAGATATAGTAGTTTCACAATCGCAGTACAAAGAAATGGTTGGCATCGGTTATGGCCATAACTTTATATCCAATAAATGATTTATCAGCCAGTCTGCTTCTTTGCATGCTGCTACTAAGGAAATAAACTCAGATTCCATTATGTAATGTGAGATACATGTCTGTTTCTTTGAAGCCCATGATATAGCTCCACCCACGAGAGTAAAAATTCATCTAGATGTTGACTTAAAATCACTTGCACTGGTAATCCAACTAGTATAAGTATATCCTTCAAGTACTGCTGGAAAATTAGTATAAATAATCTCAATCCAATAGTTCTTTTAAGATAACCAAGGATTCTATCAATAGATTTCCAATGTTCTGTATTTGGAATACTTGTATATCTAAAAAGTTTTCAAACTGCAAATAAAATATAAGGCCTTGTGCAATGCATTGCATACATCAAGCTAACAATTTGACTAGCATATTGTAACTGTGCAATTGCCTTGCCAGAATTCTTTGTCAGTTTAAATGATGAATCGTATGGGATATTTGTTTCTTTAATTCCTAAATACTAAAATTTAAGAAGCATGTTTTCAATGTAATGAGACTAACTCAAGGCATAACCCCCACTATGTTTCTTTATTTTGATCCATAAAATAGTATCAACTTCATTAAGATCTTTCATCTCAAATTTAGAAGTTAAATACTTTTTAATTTCATAGGCACCATTCATGTTATTCCAAATGTAAGCATATCATCCATATAAAGACAAATAATAACAACATAGCTATTAATGAATTTAGAGTAAATGAATTTTTCAACATTGTTATGCTTAAAACCATGGGACAAAATCAAATTTTTCATGCCATTTCTTTGGAGCTTGTTTTAGTCTATATAATGATTTAACCAATTTGCAACTTTCTTTTCATTTTCAGGGAGAAAAAACCATTTTTGGTTGTTCCATGTACACCTTTTCATCTAGATCATCATTCAAAAAAGCTATCTTAACATCCATTTGATGTACATATAAATTATAAATTGAAGCTAGTGCCATAAACACTCTAATAGATGTTATTCTAGCTATTGAGGAATATGTATCAAAGTAGTCTATACCTTCCTTTTGTTTGAAACCTTTGGCTACCAATCTAGCCTTAAAAGTTTGTATAGACCCATCTATATTGAACTTTCTTCTAAATACCCATTTACATCTTATAGGTTTATAACTAGAAGGAAAATCAACTAAAACCCAAGTATTCTTTGATAATATTGAGTTTATTTCATCATTTATTGCCTTTTTTCAAAAATCAGCATCTCTAGAATCTACTACTTCACTAAATGTTTTTGAATCTTTTTCTGTATTGAAAATAATAGGCATTTCATTCAACACGATCTCTCTATTTCCTTCTAAAAGGAAAACAATGGCTTGTGAAGACACAAAATTAAAATCCAAGTATTTCTTTTCTTCTAGGTCTTTAACTCCTCTTAGGTTCAGAAGATGTTTCAGGAATTTTTCTTTTGTTTCCAATAGATGAATTATGATTATATTTGAATCAATTTCTAGTATTTGAGTAGGATTACGAACAATGCTAGAATCATTACAGAATTAATCTTCAATAAATTATACATCTTTCGATTCCACTATGACATTAGAATTTAAATCTAATAGTATATAGGCTTTGAAATACACTTTTCAAAGCTCTTAGACCTAATTTTGTTCTCTTTGGGTCTGGAACTCTATAGAAGGCCAAGAAATCCTATACCCTAAAGTAACTTAAACTAGTTTTATGTCTTTCCACAATTCATATGGTGATATTTGTCTTGTCCTTAGAGGAAATTCTATTATGCACATGATAAGCAGTAAGTAATGCCTCACCCTATAAATTAAAAGGTAATTTTGCATTAAAAAGTATAGCATTTATCATGTCAACTAATGTCCTAATTTTTCTTTCTTTTAACTCATTTGTTGTGGGGTGTAAGGTGCACTAGTTTGATATATAATGCCATTATTTTCACAATATGAAGTGAATTTAGTAGCAAAATATTCCCCACCTTTGTCACTATGAAGAATCTCAATTTTCTTTTCCTTTTGATTTTCAACAACAGATTTATAGTATTTAAACATATTAAATGCCTCATATTTGTTTTTCATTAAATATACATGTATATATCTTGAAAAATTATTAATTAAAGTAATAAAATATATATTGCCTCTTCTAATTAAAATGTCATTTAATTCACAAATATCAGAATGTACTAGTTCTAATAACTTTGTTTCTCTGTTGACTTTAAGAAAATGTTTTTTTGTCATGATTGCTTGAATGCATATTTCACACTTAGAATTATCATTATTATTACATGAAATCAAACTATATTTAGACATAAACTTTAAAGATCTAAAATTTAATTATGCTCAACGAGCATGCCACAAATTACAAGACTTAACAATATAAGTAGAGTCAAAATTTATTTTATTAATACTAAACTTGAACATTCCATCACAAAAGTATCCATTTCGAATAAACATCCCACCCTTAGACAGAATGAAATTGTCAAACTCAATTACATCTTTAATGTTCTTCTTACAAAGCAGATATGCAGATACAAGATTTTTCCTAATTTTTGGAATATGAAGAACATTTAGAAGTACAAGTTTCTTTCCAGAAGTAAACTAGATTTCAATAATCCCCTTTCCTATAACCTTGGCAGAATTATGATTTCCCATGAGTATTTCCTATCCATCCTCTGCTTCTTCATAATACTTGATTGAGATTTATTGTTGCAAACATGTACAATAGCACCAGAATCATACCACCGATCAGAGGACTTGCTTGTTGTTGCCATATGTTGTTTTATAATTATACCAACATGCAATTCTGAAATCATGAAAATAATTTCAGAAGTCTCTTTTTCAACCATAATTGCATGATTACGACCTTTTACTTCTTCTATTTTCTGTTTCTTCAAGTATTTGCAATCTCTCTTAACAGGTCCATTCTTTCCACAATTATGAGAAGCCTTATTCTTTTTGTTATGATTGCCGCCGAACTATTAGAGTTGGAATCACTCTGTTTTCTCTTATTTCCTTCGCGATTCTTATTATAATTATCATTAGTATAATTCACATTAGAGCCATAATTCACCAAAAATTTGTTATCAAGAATTCAAGTTTCCTCTTCAATTCGCAAATGTTTTTAAATCTACTCTAAAGTGAAATATGTTGTTGTATGGAATAATTTCTCTCTATAATCAATCAAACTAAGGGAAAGTTTAGCAATTATATCCCCCACTTTTAATAATTCAAAAATCACAACCTTAAGATCACGGAGTTTGTTCACTAAGACTTGTAGATTATGGATTTGGTCTATTACAGAAATATTTTCTATCATGGAGAATTCGAAAGATTTCATTATAAGAAATTTATTCGCAACTTGCTTTTCTGTATTGTACTTGAATTCCAGTGCCTTCCATATTCCACTTGGTGACTTTATTGATGTGAACAAATCATACAGACGATTAGACAATGTGTTCAGGATGTGTCCTTGATAGACCACTTCATCTTCTTCACATTTCTTACATTGTGCCTTAACTTGTTTAGTATCATCTGGCTTGAGTTCCGAAAGTGGTGGCAAGATTCAGATCAAGTAGGAGATCTTTAGAGCAATAATTAGGAATAGCATCTTGTCTTGCTAACGAGTGAAGTTCGTTCCATCAAATCTGCCAAGTTTGACAAATTCATAGTTCATCACTTTAAAAGTAGCTATGTTGGATCCTGACTCCATGGCAAATTAATATCTTAAAATTGTTATGTAAGTAATATGAAATCAGGATTTGTGACTTGAGGCGTATTGGGAACACTGTTTTTAAGGTATTAATTCCCCCCCCCCCCCCCAACTCAAATTAAATTTGTTGTTGGTTTCAGGCAATATACCTTCAGGATATAACAAAGTCATCAATTTATGCAAACAACAACTATAAAGATTTCCTATAAAACCTTTCACTGATATTTGACTTGAAATAAATAAAAGAATAAATGAAGGAGGAATCCGAGAGTACGTTCAATTTATTTTGTATCAACTAATAGATATTTATATAGATAGAATTTTGAATATTCATGACTCTTTACTAAAAGATGTGACTATTTAATTTAAATTAAAACAGTGCATCTGTTTAATTTAAACTAGTGTCCTTTCATATACCTGATTCAAATTCGTGACTATTCATACACACACACACACAAACATATATATATATATATATATAATGTTGTTTATTCAATTTGAATCAATGTCTTTTAGCATTTCTTTTTTTTTTTCAAATAATACAATCAATCTTCAACAATAATTTGCAAGTAGAATACCTTAAATCTGATTACATATATTTGTAGCATGAATCATTTGTAGCATGGATCATCCAGTCCTCTCTTTGTGTATTCATGAAAGATATATATAGGTAAGAAATCATGAAATCTAAAAAATATGAATGACAATATGACATAATTAGCTTCCTCTCATATACAAGTAAGTTACATATCATTTTATTGTATTAGACTGACGCTTTGATACCATGTTAGATTCGGTGAAATAATATCAAAGAGACAGAAAATATAACAGAAAGAGAGAAAAAAAAAACGGAAAACTCAAAAGACTACATTATATTAGACTGAATTTCTTATATCAAAACTATACAAGAGATCTCTTTATATAGAAGGGTACTGTGGTTATACATGGAAAGCGTAAATAAAGGAAACAAACTGGAACCCTAATCCCACTAGCATTACACAATAATATATGTGGCAGCTAACCCTAACCCTAATATCACAATAATATATAGGCGGCTAACCCTAACCCTAATATACTATACTTCTAACACCCCTATCAAACTCAAAATGGGAGGCAAACCAACTTGAGTTTATAAACAAAAGCTGAATGTGGACTGGTACTGCGGCTTGTTGAGACGGTGGAACCTGATGATGGGGCTGTGGTTGTGGCTGTGACTGAGACGGAACCGCGGCTTGTTGAGGCGGAACAAGAGCTGCGGCTGAGAGACGGTGGAACAGACTACGATGATGACTGAACTGTTTGGGGACGTTGACAGAGGGAAAAGCAACGGCGGAGACTAAACGGAAGAAAAGCAAAGAGAACAAATGAGTAAAGCAAAGAGCATAAGCAAAACAAAGAAGGAGGTCCAACTCTCAATTAACTCGGTCCTTAAAACCCAGATGTTAAGGAGAGGTAAAGAGGGTCTTTATATATAGACCAGAGGAGCTGGAGACGGGCGATGTGGGACACTTCAACACGCCTCCTGGATTACATCGCATGTCGCAGCGAAAGCCAGATGGACGCGCCCCGACTCCTCTAGACCAAAGTTAGAACTCTGGCCTGGCTCTGATACCATATTAAAATTTGGAAGCCCAACTCCCAATTAGCTTGGTCCTTAAAACCCAGGTGTTAAGGAGGGGTAGAGAGGGTCCTTATATATAGACCAGAGAAGCTAGAGAAGGGCGATGTAGGACACTCCAACAGTATTGTTAATACATTTGTAGCAGTTTTCTTCCAAATAAATGAATAAAAGTGAAATTCCTTTTATTTGTAGGAAATATTTCAACTAATTAATAAATAAGTTGGGCCAGGGTTGAGAATAAATTTATTATCCATATGATCGGTTCAACTTAGCTTAACTCAATTCATAAAAAAGTAGGTTAGGGTTGAGCGTCCTATTTATTGAAACTACTCGAAGGTGAGTCGGTATAGTAGAGATAAAAGGATTCATCTATTTCACACAGATAATTCTCGTTTGAGTCACTACACATAGTATTTAAAAAAAAAAATTCCTTTCACATCCCTTGTAACCAAAATAAATAAATAAAACTGCTCTAACCGAAGTCGCTGCTACCAAGGTTTGATGGATCCAAAATATTTGCTTTCTTCACATTAATAATGCTTTTCCGTATAATAAATTAACGATTCAAAAAGGGTGTAATTTAAATTTAATATTTGATATAATGGAAAATTTGTTAAATACTTATATTAATATGTTTATTAGATGCAGAATAGGTAAAATAATGGTAACATTCCCAATTTTCATTACTAAGCTAATTAATTAGCTAAAGTTTTTATATTTGTTTTTTTTTTCCTATTTTTTGATTGAAGCGATGGAATGTTACAATGTATATCTTACAATAAATACTATTACAATTAACTCAACTAACTTATAAGAAATAACTTAATGCAATCTAAGAGTCTCTCTAACATGAGCAATGGACAAATAACTCAACTCAATTTATAGTCAGATAAAAAAAAAAAATACTCACATTAAGTGAAACTTGAGTCCCTGATCTTCTCTTTGAAAGGACATAAATTACCCACCGAACTAGCCCAATTGATTAGAGCTTTTGTAGCAACACAAAGCTAATTAATTAACTAGGAGGGTTAAACTAAGAAGAAAAGGACAAGTTGGGAAAAGGTGAAGAGAGAGCCGAGTTGAATAGATTTGTGCCAGCGAAGTGGCGCATGGGAGCCCCAAAGGAGAGAGAAAGGGGCGGGGGAGGGTTGGTAACAAAAGTGGGAAGGATCACAAGTCACAGCTGGGTGCGGCTAATTGAAGACGGAGGTGGTAAGGAAACAATGGCCCTTTGGTGAAGCATGGTGTCACCTTGTTATCCGGTTGCTTCTGTCTCTATATATACATATATGTGTGTGTATTGCTAGACAAAATGTTTGTCAAAGTTGAATGATATCCATGGAATGAAGGATGGCAACGGGCAGATTTGGGATTAGAATCCCTTCTCTAACACCGTCCTGTGAAAAAAAGTTATCTTTGAATATGTTTAAATTTCTTGACGGTAGAAGTGAGTTTTTATTTATTTTTAAATTTTTATTTATTTATTTTATTACATTAATTGTAATTTATACATTTCAATCAAAATATTATGTGTTAAAATAAAAAATATACATATCAATAAAAAATTAGAATAATATTATTTTTTTTCTTAAACATATAACTCTATCAAGTTTGTCTAAACTTTTAATGAAGACTAAAAATATATTATTATAAATATTAATTATATAGCACAAAACACTGTTATTATTTTATTTTATATAATCGGAATTAGGATCGGCTCTGTATAATTAGAGGTCTAAAGCAATAAAGTAACAATTCTAAATGACGTGTTTTTTAAATATTAACGTAGTTTTACTTTATTTCCTATATATAAATTTAATTTTTTTTAATAAGAGAAAGGTATATATTGAATAAAACTTTAATAATAGAGCTTTTACATATAAAACTCTATCAATAGAATTAAGTTTTTTTTTTTTCATGGAGTCATTATGTAACTTTTTCTGTAGAGTTAAGATTTTTATTAATTTTAGACTTCTAATTTGATTATATTATAAATATATAAAATTTGTGCCTTTTAGTTAAACTTTTATTAACCTTAGACTTCTAATTTGATTATACTATAAATACATAAAATTTGAGACTTTATCTTTAAGTAGGGTCTAAAACGATTACTCTGTTAACTTTATATCAAATCGGTTCTGACCAGAACAGGTGTCTTCAGTTCAAATACATCTCAAATCCGAACAAAATTGACATAACTTTTCCAAAACTCATCCCATTAAAAATAAAGTATATAACAAATTTGCAAGGATCGAATTAAATCGTCATTCTAATTTGCAAGGATCGGGTTAAATAGTCATTCTAACAATGAGGGACTAAGTTTAGAAGCTTTTGCTTCTAATTAAAACAGAATTGGAAAACTAAGTATATCATCACATTGTGTGATGTGATTTCAGTCAAGAAGATAATTAAAAATAAATGAAGATAATGTCAGAAATTTCTTAAAAGAATTGTTAGAAAATGTTTGGACTATTAGCAATTTTGTTTCGGTCATTGTGGTTTTTCCTCTAGACAATTTTAAAAAGCACATACATGCATATATATATATATATATATATATATATAACATTAATTTTTATAATAAAAGTATTTTGAGATATTTAACTTAAAATTAGTTCATTGTAATAATTAAATTGTGAAAATTAAACGTTGGAATGGAATCATCCCCTCATTGATGGGTATTTAGCCCAAAAATAATAATAAAATTATCATTCCTATATGTTCCTACGTGGCTATATTCCCAAGTCTATTCCATTCCTATGAATTAAACATGACCTAAGCGTTAGTATGATATCTAACATCTAAAGGGATAGATGAGGTTTAGACTCAATTCTTATTGTTGATTTTAAATTTATCTAATTTTAAATTTTTGTTTTCATCTGTTGAGTGAAAGAACACAAGTTTGAGTACGAGAATATTCACTTTGTAAGAAAGAAAATTTCGAATGTTAAATTTATTTTTCTTAGTACTTTACATCTACTAAAACAATACTGAGTTGTGTAGAATAAGTTGTTGAGACTTTTGAAAAATAATGAGAACGTTTTACATTTCATTCCAACAAAAAGTAATAGAAATCTTATCTTGACTAAAAATGGCGAGACAGACAATAAGACTTTGTTTAGTCCTCCAAATTGATTTTTTTGCCATTTATCATAACTTTTGATTTTGTAATTATTTTGTTTAGGAAGGTTCAAATTAACTTTTATTTACGACTGTAGTTTCCTAGTTTAATATGATTTCTAATTTTCTAAAATGTTCCAATCTTTATTATTTTTGAATTTTTTCTAGTTTTTGAAATTTATTAGTTTTCTAATTATAATAAGATTAATAAAAAGAATTAGTAGAATCCTATATATATAATGTAAAGCAGTTTTTATTAGGCAAATTATTAATAATATATTTTTATTTAAAAATTTGAGATTTGTTTTCTTTGTGTGAGGAGTTTCCTTTGATTTTAGTTACTATGGAATTCAACGTGTTTGATTTTTCTTCACGTTCCGCACTACATTACTAGGTAATAACCAAATGTTAGAAGACCAAAATCTTATCCAAATAATACAAGTGCCCACTTCTACGCAAATGGTATGAGTTCGACTCCTCCCCCACATTGTTGTATCAAAAAAAAGACAAAAACCTAATGTCACGATCTAATAGTAATTTGGGCCATATTCCAATTTCTATCAAATACATAATCTAGTTTTATGTGTTCTTTAGCTCATGTGAGCTTGAGCCCATTTTGTAACTAGTCCATATTTTCTTTATTATAAAGTTATCTTGTGAAAAAAAAATGTTATACTCATGTCCCACATCATTTAGATGAGAGTAGTATGTTTTGTATATAAGATATTATACGTTTTACTACTAACGACTTGAACTTACGTTTGAGTTATAATATTAAAAGCTGATGAAGAATTGAGAAAGTTTCAAGGGTATTTCTCAAGGAACTAAAAGGCTATGTGGGTATTTTCTCAAGGAACTAAAAGGCTATGTGAAAAAGTTTTGAAACAAAGCAGTTTATTCTTGTATCTTCTCTGCGAAACAAGTAAATCTCCTATGCGAAACAAATAATTCTGTTATGTCATTAAAAAAAATCTCCAGTGCGAGAAGTCAAAGTCTTGACCAGACCATTAAGATCAAAGATTGTATCAAAGATTTGTATGTTGCATGATTCTAATTAACCATTAAGATCATTGTACGCTTGCATGTGGTCATAGTCCTATAGTGTGAGGTAATTCCTAGAACCTTGTCTCTTACAATCCAACTCAAAAAGTTGTCTATGAGTCCAGGTAAACGGTGGAATTTGGGACAATGAACTCCATACTTCATGCTTAGGGTTGAGTATTAATGCTAATGAAGTTTGGTATAATTTGAAGTAAAAATTAGGATTGGCTCAATCATTAAGCAGCTCATTCTCCCCACAATTTTAGTAGAAAAAAAAATCATCAATGCCACTACTTTACACATTACATAAAGGTGGGAGTCAAGTTGGCTCAGTGTTCTCCCTAATATAATCTATTACATCAACATAAAATTATTAGAAACTTTCCTCTCTTTTTTTCTGTACAAACCATGCTAGCATCAAATTACATCGACATGTGTGATTACGAAGTCTTAAAAGGTCGTTGACAAGCGCGATAGTACGATTTTGTCTGTCCAGTGCAACGTATGAAAATCAATCTCCATAAAATGTGGGTAAAGCTGTGTACCATTCACCTCTTTCAAATTCCGTTGAATTTTATAGTCAAATGCAGTAGGTAAAGCCTTTTATGCATTATCCTGGAAAGAAAATTGTCAATAAATGGGATCCACTAAAAAGGCCACAAATGAAGGTCAGCTCAGTTGGTAAGCACTGACAAGGAGTTGTGTGATAGGCATCCGATCTCAAGTTTGGAACTTATGCTAAACACACAGTTCAGATTCTTAAGAGGTAGCTCAAGTGGTAGTGAGTCAAGCGATAAATACTTAAAAAGCATCAAGTTCTTGGTTCAAATCTCACAAAATATAACTCTCTTAAGAGTTATTTTTCCTGCAAGCA
The DNA here is from genome assembly GCA_008638375.1 of Nyssa sinensis. Lineage (NCBI taxonomy): Eukaryota > Viridiplantae > Streptophyta > Magnoliopsida > Cornales > Nyssaceae > Nyssa > Nyssa sinensis. The sequence goes on from CM018038.1 coordinate 28,104,167, forward strand.
CAAACTTATAGCCATGAAGAGAGCACCGATTTATAACCCGACCACCTTTCTGTGGTAGGATCTATGGCATCCTGCAGGAATTCTTAGCGAGATGTGTGGTGATTAATACAATCATCACAGCTTAATTAGTGAATGCCAAAGTTACTGATATTATTAGGCACCAGATTGATTCATCAGATTCAGTCTAGTCATCCATTAAACTTTGCTCTCCCAATCAAAACTTAGAAGATCCATCTAGATGGGCCCTGACTCATGATGGTAACTGCACAACAGCCTCAGCTTGGCAGTATATTAGGAATCCTAAGCCAAAGGCTAATTGGCTCGAGGTGATTTGGTTTAATAAGGCAATACCAAGATATGCTTTTATAATTCTTTGGATGCTATGCAGAATGGCTCAAAAAGTAACATTTTTTTTAACGGTGATATTTCCTTTTGTTTTAAGGATTTTGATATTTTCTTACTAACATTTTTTTAGGAAAAAATATCAAAAAACTCTTCAAATAAATTTTGTAATCTAAAAAATCCATGATACATTTTTTTTATCTAAAAGATTTAAAAAAGAAACTTTTAATATAAAAAAACTTGAATTCTTAACTTTAAAAACTAATTAGACTAAAATAGCTGTCAAGATACATTTAAAAAAAATACTACAAATATATATAAAATAACTTCTTCAGTTTAAAAAAATCATAATATTTTATGAAGTGAAAATTTACTTTTTTAGGCATTCTAGTTAAATAAAAAAATGTTATATTCTTTTTTTTGATTGAAGAATTATTTTATCAACTATTTAGTATTTTTTGTAAATGTATTTTAAAGGTTATTTTAGTCTAATCAATAATATTTTTTAACGGTGTTAAGATGAAAATTAATAATTAGACTTTTTGTATTAAAAGTTTTTTTTTTAATATTTTAGATCAAATAAATAAATGATGAATTTTTTGCATTGAAAATTTTATTTTAGGGACTTTTAGTATTTTTTCATTTTTTTTAACTTTATTTGATTACTAAGAAAATTAAGAATAAGAAAAGAAAATAGAAACTTGTTATTGTTTCCTTAAATTTTTCCCCTATCATCTTCCCCTTTTAGAAAAAAAAATTCCCTCAAAAACTTCCCCTATTAATTATCATCTACCTCTTTGAGAGAAAAATAAATAAATAAATGCCCTTTATTATCTTCCTTTATGAATAATGAAATTATCCTAAAATTTCTTCCCAAAAAAATTCTACACCCCATATCTTTTCGTCTCAACCTAGAAAAGCATCCCTAGCACATATAATAATTGGGAACTGAGCCCAAATATAGGGGCCTGCCCTAGCAATTTTACACGAGTGAAGGAATGAAGCTCTGTTGTTCTTTGTTTCAATAAAATCAGCCATTGTTAGTCATACTGTTTTCTAGTCTCATTTTTTGGTTTACTTATGTTTGTTTACTGATTTGGAACGAAGAGTAGATAAATTAGTGTTCGTGGTTTTATGAAGTCGGTGTTTGAAAAAAAAAATGATTCATTAATAATACCGTAAGTAAATAATGACTCATAATATGTACAAAATAATGAAAGGAGAATGATAAAATTATTAATCCTATAGTTTGATATGATCATCGAACATAAAACCGGACTTGGGCCAACTTACAGGCTCACAGGACCAAGATAATTACTTTTTACTTGTAAGGGTAAATTATATTGACATCTTATATAGTTTTACTTTTTTTTTTTTTTTGACTTCTTATAATTTAAAAATTAACAAAGTGATGCAGGCCAAAACCTGCAGGGATGGCTGGAACCGAAAGGTCTCAACCAAGGGAAAGTGATAGTCCCTAGGATGTCAGTCACTGGGGGCAACGGACGTCACTCAACATTGCTAATCACGGAGGACACTCACGCGACCAAGCCACACGCTTGATTCTAGGAAGATTCACTCATTCCAAGCAAGAACAAAACTTGCAGAGAAATATTTTATAATCACCCAAAAACTACTTATGATTTCATTCCAATAGATATTTATAAAAAATTACAATAGATGACTCTTCATTTACCCCCTTTACACTTAGTACTTTAAGTCTTTCCCAAGCAAGTTACACTTCCAAAACAGTCAACACACATTAATAAGACATAGAAGTCAAAAAGATCTACAAATACTAATACCAAAAAAATAAATACTAACTAGATAGACTTTTAATTTCCCCATTATGCTCCTGCATCATTCTCCTCCACTGAAAAAGAAGCCACCTGGGAATTTGCAACTAAATCGTTCCAAAGCCTTTCATCAAGTTTCTTAAGCTCTTGAGCTGAAATCCATGCATCTTCAAAATGTGCTTTGCCTATCTAATGGACCAAATATTGTGTATAGGTTCCTCGACGAGTAATGATAGATCGAACATCCAAAACATCAAGGATTTCTTGATGGGTATTTGCTGGTATAGTAGACAAGTCTTCAAGCTTCAAGGACTCATCATTTTCATCTCCATAATAAGCATATAGGTCACTAATGTTAAAAACTAGACTGATAGAAAATCCTTGCGGCAACTCTACTCGATATGCATTTGGTCCAAGTTTCTTGATGATTCGGCATGGTCCAAACTTCCTTTGCTTGAGCTTGTTATAAAAACCAGCTGGAAATATTTCATTTCGAAGATAAACCATGACGAGATCACCTTCTTCAAACTCTTTACTCCTTCAGGTGAGCATCAACCTGGGATTTATAATGCTTAGAAGCTTCTTTTAAATGCTCGCAGGACTTGATCATGAATGCCTTTGATGTGGGCAGCAAACTCCTTCGCATCCATGCTAACTCGAACTTTATTACTTAATGACAAAAGATCCAAAACTTGATGGGGTTTTCTTCCATAAATTACCTCAAATGGGGCCTTCTTAGTTGATCGATTGAAAGAACTATTATAGGCAACTTCAGCTTGAGGAATGGTGAACTCCCACCTATTTGGATTGTCTCCAACCAAACTCCTCAATAAATTTCCAAGAGATCTATTCACCACTTCAGTTTTCCCATCGGTTTGAGGATGATAAGCACTAGAAAAATGAAGTTAAGTTCCAAAAAGCTTCTAAAGTGTCTTCCAAAAGTAGCTTATAAACCGCACATCACGATCTGATACGATTGACTTTGGAATGCCATGTAAACAAACTATCTCTCGGAAAAATAAAGTAGCAACATGAGAAGCATCGGTGGAGTTCTTGCATGGAATAAAATGAGCCATTTTTGAGAAACGATCAACAACTACAAAAATGCAATCATACCTGTGTTGCGTTCTCGGCAAGCCTAGGACAAAGTCCATTGAAATATCCTCCCAAGGAACATTAGGGACAGGAAGGGGCTGATATAAACCTGTATTTTGCACTCCTCCTTTGGCCTTTAATTTTGACACACCAAGCACCTTTGTACAAACCGAGCAACATCACGTTTCAAAGAAGGCCAAAAGTAGCGTTCTTTAACCAACAATTTAGTTTTGTCTCTTCCAAAATGCCCACCAAGTCCACCACCCTGCAGCTCTTGGATGAAAAAAAGCCTCAAAGATCCCTCCGGAATACACAACTGATTTCCCCTAAAAAGGTACCCATTCAAAAGCAAATAATCTCGGCTTTTCCCATCACTCAACTCTTGTAAACCTTAGAAAAGAAAGGGTCTGCTGCATAGTATTCCGGCAAAAGATCGAAGCCAACAATTTCGAAAGAGAGATAGAAGTCAATAAGCTGTATTTTCTGCTCAAAGCATCAGCAACCTTGTTGGAAGGAACCTGCTTTGTGATTTAGAACAAAACTGAACCTTTCCATAAAAGATACCGAGCCACCATGTCGAGAATTCAGCTTCTTTTGTGCCTTAAGAAACCATAAAGCCTCATGATCCGAATAGAGAACAAACTCCAGACCAATGAGGTATTCTTCCCAATGTCGCAAAGCTTGCACAATCGCATACAACTCCTTGTCATACGTCGAATACTTCTTCTTGGCATCACTTAACTTTTCACTGAAATAAGCAATTGGCCTTCCTTCTTGCATCAGAACAGCACTTATACCCACATTTGATGCATCACACTCAACTTGGAAAGTTTTTGAAAAATTGGGTAGTGCTAGAACCAGAGCTTCCACAAGCTTTGCTTTTAAAAGCTGAAAACTCTTTTCGGCTTCCTTAGTCTACCAAAACTCCTTACTTTTCAAGACGTCCATCATAGGAGCAACAAGGGTGCTGAAGTTTCTGATGCACCTTCGATAGAAAGAAGCCAAGCCGTGAAAGCTTCGCACTTCAGTAAAACTTCTCGGGTTTGGCCAATCAAGAATAGCCTTCACCTTCTCTTCATCCATTTGTATACCATCCGCACTCACAACGTAACCTAGAAACACAACCTGATCAGTGACAAAGGAACATTTATTCAGGTTAATACAAAGCTGGTTGTCATGCAGGACTTTGAACACATTTGCCAAATGCTTCAAGTGCTGAATTTTATCTTGGCTATACACCAAGATGTCATTGAAGTAAACGACCACATACTTCCCCATAAACTCCTTCAAAACTTGAGTCATCAATCTCACAAAAGTGCTTGGGGCATTGGAAAGCCCAAATGGCATGACCAACCATTAATACAAACCATTCTTTGTTTTAAAGGCTATTTTCCATTCATCTCCCGGTTTAATTCGAATCTGATGATATCCACTTCGAAGATCATTTTTGAAAAGACTTTTGCACCACAAAGCATATCAAACATATCATCAAGACAGAGAATTAGGAACCGGTACTTTACAGTTATCTTATTTACAGCTCTACTATCGATACACATCCTCCAAGTTCCATCTTTTTTTGGAGTTAGGAGGGCTGGGACAGCACAAGGACTTAGTGACTCCCTGATCAGTCCTTTTTTTAGCAATCTTCGACTTGTCTTTCTAATTCAGCATGTTCATTTGGTGACATTCTATAGTGAGGCAAGTTAGGAAGGATTGCACCTGGTATGAAGTCAATTCGGTGCTGAATATCACGAAGAGGCAGCAAGCCAACGGGAATTCATCTGGAACTAGGCCTTTGAATTGACGGAGTAACCTCGAAACTTCTTCAAGAACATCTCTAACATCTTCCTCACTTCCCCCTACAGCCACTAAAGCATATGCCAGCCTCTCTTTACTGAAAACTTGTTCAAAAGTTCTGTAGGACAGCAAGCTAACTTGGCCTTGAGGTGCCACACTTGTGGGAAGGTCTTTCAAAGGAGTCAACATAAATATCACCCCATCTTTCTTAAGAGAGTATGTGTTCTTTCTTCCGTCATGTTGAACATACCGAGCATATTGCCACGATCTTTCAAGAAGTAAATGACAAGCATCCATAGGAAGGACATCAAAATAGAACTTATCTTCATACTTTCCAATTGAAAATTTCACCTGGCACCTTTGCGTCACTAAAACCTCTCCTCCTTTCTTGAACCATGACACTTTGTAGGGCTTAGGATGCTGCTCACAAGGAAGTTTCAGCTTCTCCACCATGGTCTTGGACACCATATTCTCAACACTTCCAGAATCAATCATCAAAATACACTTCTTTCCATTAGTCAAACAATAAGTTCGGAAGATATTATGCCTAAGCCACTGATCATCTTCTTGAACAGTCATCACCTGTCGAATAACCAGACTTTCAGCATCGTAATTGGGTTCACAATTTTCTTTTTCAATTCCACCCTCAGGTTCTTCATTATAAACAGGTTCTTCCTCTTCTTCCTCTTGACCTTCTTCAACAAGATTTACCTCAGCTTTCTTGGTGGGACATTCGTATGAGCGATGACCAGCTTCACCACACCTGAAACACTTAAAACTTGAAGAAGATCCAGCCTTTCCACTTTCCTTTTTTCCTTCCCCAGCATGTGGGTTTGGATGCTGAGAATTAGGTGCTGAATTTTTCTTGCTTTTGGCGACCATCTTCTCGTTCGAAGCCTTACTATCGTCTGCTTTCCTGAAAGGAGTCCATTTAGCCTTTTCTTCTGCCTTAAGTGCCATTTGATATGCTTCTTCAAGTGAATGGATGGAATGCAACATTAGCTCGCTTTGAAGATTGAACTTCAGACCAGCCATGTATCTGGCAACAAGCTGATCATCTATCTCCGTTAAATTGATACGACTCAGCAACTTATAGAAGTGCTCCGTGTAATCAGCCACAGATTGATCATTGCGTTGGCGAAGTCGATGAAATTTTTTATACAAAGACTGAGAGTAATCAAGTGGAAGAAATTTCTCATCTAGCTTCAGCTTCATCTCTACCCATGTGCCAATTCTTGGAAGTCCTCTGCTGTCTCGACTTCGTTAGCACTGCTGCCACCAAACCAGTGCATGGCCCTTCAATTTTGTGGCCACAAATTGTACCTTCCTTTCTTCTGTCAAATTTTTCTACTCAAAGAATGCTTGCAAAGAGGCGATCCAGTCACAATATTCATTGGGATCTAATTTTCCTTCAAAGTCTGACAAGTGAACTTGGATACTTCTATCTGTTCCTTCAAGAGCTCTTGCCAATCGTTCCATGGTCCAACGATCATCAAATGCTTGTATCTTCTCTGCGAAACAAGTAAATCTCCTATGCGAAACAAATAATTATGTTATGTCATTAAAAAAAATCTCCAGTCCGAAACAAGTAATTCTGCTATATATGTTATTAAAAAAAAAAGACTTCAAAATAAGAAGTCAAAGTCTTGACCAGATTCCAGTAAAAATTGTATCAAAGATTTGTATGTTGCATGATTCTACCTAACCATTAGGATCGTTGTACCCTTGCATGTGGTCATATTCCTATAGTGTGAGGTAATTCCTAGAACCTTGTCTCTTACAATCCAACTCAAAAAGTTGTCTGTGAGTCCGAGCAAATGGTGGAATTTGGGACAATGGACTCCATACTTCATGCTTAGGGTTGAGTATTAATGCTAATGAAATTTGGTACAATTTGAAGTAAAAATTAGGATTGGCTCAATCATTGAGCAGCTCATTCTCTCCACAATTTTAGTAGAAAAAAAAAAATCATTAACGCCACAATTTTACACATTACATAAAGGTGGGAGCCAAGTTGGCTCAGTGTTCTCCCTAAAATAATCTATTACATCAACATAAAATTATTACAAACATTCCTCTCTTTTTTTCTGTACAAACCATGCTAGCATCAAATTACATCGACATGTGTGATTACGAAGTCTTAAAAGGAGTTGACAAGCGCGATAGTATGATTTTGTCTGTCCAGTGCAACGTATGAAAATCAATCTCCATAAAATGTGGGTAAAGCTGTGTACCATTCACCTCTTTCAAATTCCGTCGAATTTGAAAGTCAAATGCAGTAGGTAAAGCCTTTTATCCATTATCCTGGAAAGAAAATTGTCAATAAATGGGATCCACTAAAAAGGCCACAAAAGAAGGTCAGCTCAGTTGGTAAGGACTGACAAGGAGTTGTGTGATAGGCTTGCAATCTCAAGTTCAATTTCATAGTTGATGACTACTGCACTTTAAATGATATCTTTACTTGTGAATTGTCAAATTGACACTTTTATAATTAGTCGTTAACTACTCATAAGCCAAGAAGGTAAGGGGTGAAGGTCACAAGACTCTTGGGCTCCTTTTATGTATATGTGAAGAAGTTTCAGTTCTTAAAGAAGTGGGAAAAAAAAGGTTGAACAAGATTACTAAAATAAAAATTACAGTTTCGCACAGGCAGCTCAATTCCCATGATATACCGTATTTTGGACTCTATAAAAGTTCGTAGCAGGCAGTGGTTTTCAATCTTTTCTTCTTGATTTCAACTAATTCTATATCCATTTTAAGTTTCAAATTTTATTTCTTAAAAATGCTTTATACGTAACTGTTTTACATAATATTCCTTTGGACAGGGTCTAATTTGAAAGTCATATGTAGGAGGAAAAATTAAATGGAATTTCCTATGCCAACCTAAAGCCAAGATGAATACGGGCTGTTTTTGCTAAGGAGACTCTTTTAGGTAAAATGAATGCATTTATGGACTTTGCAAATGATTCATGACTCTAGTTGGACATGGAGGATTCTGATGCCCCTTGGAGCTTACTCCTAAACACGCAGTTCAGAATCTTAAGAGGTAGCTCAAGTGGTAGTGAGTCAAGCGATAAATACTTAAAAAGCATCAAGTTCTTAGTTCAAATCTCACAAAATATAACTCTCTTAAGAGCCATTTTTCTGCAAGTACAAACTTATAGCCATGAAGAGAGCACCGATTTCTGATCCTACCACCTTTCTGTGGTAGGATCTACGGCATCCTGCAGGAATTCTTAGCGAGATGTGTGGTAATTAATACAATCATCACAGCTTAATTAGTGAATGCCAAAGTTACTGATATTATTAGGCACCAGATTGATTCATCAGATTCAGTCTAGTCATCCATTAAACTTTGCTCTCCCAATCAAAACTTAGAAGATCCATCTAGATGGGCCCTGACTCATGATGGTAACTGCACAACAGCCTCAGCTTGGCAGTATATTAGGAATCCTAAGCCAAAGGCTAATTGGCTCGAGGTGATTTGGTTTAGTAAGGCAATACCAAGATATGCTTTTATAATTCTTTGGATGCTATGCAGAATGGCTCAAAAAGTAAATTTTCATATTTTTTTAACGGTGATATTTCCTTTTGTTTTAAGGATTTTGATATTTTCTTACTAACATTTTTTTTAAGGAAAAATACTAAAAAAACCCTTAAAATAAATTTTGTAATCCAAAAAAAAATCATGATACATTTTTTTTATCTAAAAAAGAAACTTTTAATACAAAAAACTCTAATTCTTAACTATTATCTTAACACTGTTAAAAGAAAAAAAAAAAACTAATTAGACTAAAATATCATTCAAGACACATTTAAAAAATATACTACAAATATATATAAAATAATTCCTTCAATCTAAAAAAATCATAATATTTTATGAAGTAAAAATTTACTTTTTGGGACATTCTAGATAAATAAAAAAATGTTATATTCTTTTTTTTTGATTGAAGAATTATTTTATCAACTATTTAGTATTTTTTGTAAATATATTTTAAACGTTATTTTAGTCCAATTAATAATATTTTTTAACAGTGTTAAGATGAAAATTAATAATTAAACTTTTTGTATTAAAAGTTTTTTTTTTGAATATTTTAGATAGAAAAAAATATATGATGAATTTTTTGGATTGAAAATTTTATTTTAGATACTTTTTAGTATTTTTTCATTTTTTTTAACTTTATTTGATTCACTAAGAAAATTAAGAATAAGAAAAGAAAATAGAAACTTGTTATTGTTTCCTTAAATTTTTCCCCTGTCATCTTCCCCTTTTAGAAAACAAAATTCCCTAAAATATTTTCCGTATTAATTATCATCTACCTCATTGAGAGAAAAAAATAAATAAATTCCCTTTATTATCTTCCTTTATGAAAAAAGAAATTATCCTAAAATTTCTTCCAAAAAAAATTCTACACCCCATATCTTTTCGTCTCAACCTAGAAAAACATCCCTAGCACATATAATAATTGGGAACTGAGCCCAAATATAGGGGCCGCCCTTGCAATTTTACAGGAGTGAAGGAATGAAGCTCTGTTTTTCTTTGTTTCAATAAAATCAGCCATTGTTAGCCTTTTTGGTCTACTTATATTTATTTGTTGGAAAGAAGATTAGATAAATTAGTATTCATGCTCTTATAAAGTTGGTGTTTGAAAAAAAATTGACTTACAAATAATACCGAGAATAAATAATAATCTATAACATGAATAAAATTTTGAAAAAAAATTGACTTACAAATAATACCGAGAATAAATAATAATCTATAATATGAATAAAATAATGAAAGAAGAATGATAAAATTATTAATCCTATAGTTTGGTATGATCTTCGGACATAAAACCGGACTTGGGCCAACTTATAGGCTCACGGGGTGAGGGAAGTTCAAATAATTACTTTTACTTGTAAGGACAAATTATATTCACACAGCATAGTTTCACTTGCTTTTTCTTGCCTCCTTATAATTTAAAAATTAACAAAGGCACAAAGATACAAATACTTTTTTAACACACGAAAAAAATTTGTTTCTTAACTTTTAAACTATATTGGCGTCAAGTGAAAATAAGTCAAATTAAAAGAATATTGTGTGATTTTTCTACTTCTCATTCCAACTAAGCTTAAAATTAATTCAAATATTTCAAATTGGAGGCCACCTCTGGACCTCAATTGGGCTGGGTCAAGTTCCAAGATAAAAGTTTGTGCACAAAATGTGTGTGTGTGTGAGAGAGAGAGAGAGAGACAGCATTATTATATTCTATTGTATCTAACCATCTTGCTGTTGAAAGAATTCCTACACCCATGGGTATTAAGGAAGAGGTAAATGTAGAGAAAAGAAGTAAGAATGTGAAAGAGATGGCCAGAACAAAGGGAGTGTTGATCACCGTCTACGTCGTATCGCCGACAATCCGCTCACATCATACAAGTGATCCCATCAAGAGAATCAAGCCGAACCCGTTTTCCTTGAAGCCCCGATCCGTAAGGACGCGCGGGTACGATCGCCGGGCACAGCTCCTAGCCTATGCTCAAGAGCTGAGGCATGCCAATTCCCAACCATCACCACAATGCCCCAAAGCCAAGTCACTGCCCAAACTCAAGGTACCCTAAAACTCTACGTCACTGCGTCTCACAAATTTTATAAAAAAAAGGTTTAATTTTTCAATATTCATGAATATAATTTCCTTATTAAATTTAAAAGAATATATAAATTTCATAATTACTCCTAAAACTCATTCTATCATCATCCAACGTAATTGCAACACCTAACTGATCATGACGAGCAGAAATGGAGATGGTCGTCTTGTTCGGCAAGACGCCGGCTATCCTTTTCCCCGTTGTTTCGTCGGAGGAAAAGGGCATGGAGATACCAGCGTATAATATCAGATGAGCCAAGTAAAGTAGACCGATCGTGCGGCACAAAAAGATTCAGGAGCAAGTCTCGACGATTTTGGGTAAATGGCCATCACACATTCAATCAATTTTCTGTTTCTTTTTTTTTTCTTTTTTCTTGCTTTTCATTTTATTTTATTTTCTGGGATTTGTGACTGCAGAGGAGATTGGGGTGTATGCTGAAAGAAATATCATGTGGTTGGCACTGCAACAAAGTATGAAGTTGATGTTGATGCATATATATTGGATGTATATCTGTCACTTGATCCTTGATCATGTATATCTGAAGTTGATGTTGATTAAGTTGTGAGATAGATATATATATATATATATAATATTGTATTGAGTTTTGTGGTTTGATCCGCATATTGAGGTTTATTTGTTAGTTGGAAACTGTAAATGATCCGTCATTTTCTGAGAACTGTTTTTAAAAAGCATAGCAATCAAACGCTGGACAGTCAACAACCAACCTAACTACTTACAGTATAATATTAGTTGCACCAACTTCCATAAAAAAAACCCCAATAGGTTAGGTTGGTTGCCAGTAAGAATGTCAACGGAAAGGATTTTAGATGATTCAATCCAGTCTCATCGAGATGAATATTGCTCAACTCCATGATGAATGGGGCGGGTCATGCTTGATGTTTTTATTTTATTTTTAAATTTTATTTTATTTTATTTTATTAAATTAATTATAATTAATAAATATAAAATAAGATGTTATATTTGTTAAAATAGAAAAACTTTGTGTTTATAGATAATTGAAATAGTTTTTTTTTTTTTTTTGAAATATAAAGATGTACATCAAATTTGTTTAAATTTTTAATATAAAATTAAAAAATATTATTATAAATATTAATTATATAACACAGAAGTCTTTTAAAATTTTATTGGAATAAGATACTTCCTATTCCAACCTTCAATTCTTATGAGGTTAACATAATTGTACCTGAACTATTTCATTAAAATTGCAAAATGATAAATTATCAATAAATCAGATTAAATTGTCAGTTTCTAATGGATAATAGTGATTTCAAGCAGGACTAGCAATTCATTTATTTTTAAACCGACCCATTTACTATCTATTATTTGATTAACTAATCCTTTATATTGAAATGGGTGAAGAGTCAAATGTTTTAGACAATTCTATTCGTGAAGGGATGAATCGAAAGAATTTTGACTCATTAGTTCTGAATTTTTGTTCATCCCTTGCCAAAATTTTAATTTTTTATTCTTAGTTTTTATAGAACTATTTTCTTTTAAAAAAAATAAATAAGAATCATTCCTCTAAAAAAATTTATATTTCTATAAAGAGTCTAATAAATTTGTAATTCCCACTCCCCAAAATGCATGGTCTAGCTCCACCAATGTCTAATGGCAAGCTCGAACAGGCACTCTTGGAGGTAGCAAACTCTTGATTTTCTATCGATTGAAGGGTCATGTCAGCTTCTCGTTCTCCGACAGAGTAAGCAAACAAAAAGTCAGATTTGCTTAACTTCCTTCCAAGGTTAGCAAATGTTTTATTTGACTTAAATATTAAGGGTCCCAATCTTTTAAATCATATCCTCACCTACAACTGCTCTTCACTTCTCTGCCACACGGCATCCATACAATGGCTCTTTTATTTTTTCCATGTTCAACAGTAAAATAAAATGGCTCTTTTTTAATTTTAAACAATTTTTTTTTCTATAAAACCCAATGCCCTCCCTTTTCATTTTTATATCAATTTCAATATTAATTATATTTTTCTGTTGTTCTGATACTTATTTTATCAATATCAACATAAATTTTCAATTTTTTATTGATCAAATTTGGAATCAATCATCATAATTTTCTATTCATTCTTCTCAATCTAATGTCCTACCAAAAATAACAAAAAAGAAACGAGGTGCTAATTTTATCGTACAAGAAGACAATCTTCTTGTGATGGCATTGTTTAGTATTAATATGGATGTCGTGCACAAGAATGACCAAAGGATTCGAAGAAAAAGAGGTCCGTTCACTCGAAACCTTCTTCAAAATTGAATAGGATAGGACATAGAGTTATCGGTAAAATAGTCATTGTAAAGTCTTTCGTGACCTAACACTCGATTGCGCTGGATAGTTGTATGCCCAACGATAGAACCACGACAGGGTCTCATTCTTCTCTCTGCATCAAATTATTTTTGTTGTAGAATAGTTATGGCTAACATCTCTAGATCATATTCTAGTAGGGGCGTGAGGTCAAAGACAACATTGAAGAAGAGAAAATCCGTCATAAAATCATCCTCCATAGATAAAAAGAAAAACAATATAAAAAAAAATACTAAAAAGTTCATAAAATAAATTTCTTAATCCAAAAAATTCATGATAATTTTTTCTATTTAAAATATCCAATGAATAAACTTTTATTACAAAGAACTCCAATGATAAACTTCTATCTTAACACCATTAACAATATTAGTGATTAGATTAAAATAAACTTCAAGATACATTTTAAAAAAAACTAAATAATTCAAAAAATATATTATTCAATCCAAAAAAACATAACACTTTTATTTATCTAGGACTAAAAAAAACAAATTTTCACTTCATAAAATATTTATCATTGTTCTCTCGTCACTGATCAATATCTACTTATGCCATGCCAATCCCAGTCACCCTCTCCATCAAATGGTGTTACTTATCATCTTCAAGATTGCATTTTTTATTCCAATTTATCTTCTTCTCATTATGTTTTTACTGCTGTTATTTCTGTTGGGGTCAAGCCTACATCATTTTCCTGAGCATTTCAACATCCCAAGTGAATGCGCAACTATGATAAGCCGAAATTGATGCACTTAACAAGAACTATACATGGTCGCTCCCTCAACTACCTCTTGGTAAAACTTTCATTGATTGTAAATGGATGTACAAAATCAAACATCGATCTAATGGTTCCATTGAAAGATAGAAAGCTTGTCGTGTTGCCTAAGAGATACACTCAAATTAAAGGTCTTGATTATTCTGAAACCTTCACTCCTATTGCCAAGTTAGTGACCGTTCATTGTGTGTTAGCTTGTAGCATCTATTAAACAATGGCTTTTCCATCAACTTGATGTCCATAATGCTTTCTTACATGGAGATCTTCATGAAGAAGTTGACATGCACTTTCCATCTTGGATTCCTTCATACGGGGAGCACTTGGTATGTTGATTACACAAGTCTTTATATAGACTCACACAAGTATCTCGTAACCGGTTTGATAAATTTTCTTCGACTCTTCGTCATGCCAGTTTTAAACAGTCTGCTTGTGATTATTCCATGTTTACTTCCATGGTGGGTTCCTCTATAACTATTGTATTAATTTATGTGGATGATATCATTATTACTAGCAACAACAATCTTTCCATTCAAGCACTCAAGGATTTTCTTCACACTCACTTTCATATCAAAGATCTTAGCATCTTAAAATATTTTTTGAGTATTGAAGTTGCTCATTCCAAATAATGAATATTTCTCTCTCAAAGAAAGTATGCCTTGAAAATCTTAGATGATGGAAGTCTATTAGATGCCAAACCTATCAATTTTCCTATGGTCCAAAATATCAAACTTACTTTAGATAATGGAGATCCTATTGGATGACCCTAGTCAATACAGGCGATTGGTTGGGTGCCTTATTTACCTTACCATCACCCGAACTGATATTGTTTATATGGTACAACTTCTCAACCAGTTTTTGCATAATGCCATGAAAACCTCATCTTGATGCTACCTATCATGTACTTTCGATATCTTAAGGTTGCACCAGGAAAATGGATTCTTTTATCCTCTCATAGCTCCTTTCAGATTCAAGCCTATTGTGACTCCAGTTGGGCAACTTGTCCAACTACTCAATGCTCTACCACAGGGATATTGTATCATGCTTGGAACTAGTCCTATTTCATGGAAAAGTAAGAAACAATCCACTGTCTCTCGTTCCTTGGCTGAAGTTGAATATCGGGCAATGGCTTCTATCTCTTGTGAATTAATTTGGCTACGATCTTTACTTAAGGATTTGGGAGTTAATCATTTGTGGCTTATGCAACTTCATTGTGACAACAAAGTTGCTATCCACATCGCTGTCAATCCCATATTTCATGAGTGAACAAAACATATTGAATTGGATTGTCACCTTATTCATGAAAAAATTCAAGTTGGGTTGATTCAAACATCTTATATTGCTTCTTCTCATCAACTCGCATATATCTTCACTAAGCCACTCGAAAGGGAGCAATTTACCTATCTTGATAACAAGTTGGGTGTTCATGATATTTACACTCCAACTTAAGGGGGAGTATTGACATTATTCAAGGAAATGAAGACTTCACTAAAAAAGAAAAAAAAAAAAAAAAAGACTTTCCTCCTTGTTCAATTCCTCCGTGAGGAAGAGAAAACTTTATTCATTCAAAATAATCATATTACTTAAAAGATAATTAATAAAAAATAAAAAATTACTTTTTATTAAATAACTCAACCTTTGAATTACAATAGTCATAAACAGTAATAAATTGAACAGACTGAAAAGACAAAATATTAACATTAAAAGATAATAAGTTATTTTTTTAATAAAAACTCAATAATTGAAATTTATATTCAAAAATGGTCATATTATTTGAATGATAAAAAATAACATTAAAAATAAAAAATTATTTTTTAATAAAAAATTTAAATTTTATTTATAACGATCAAAATTTATCAAAGTGACAATATGCTATTATAAATAATTATAAATGTATATAAATAATCATAATAAACAAAAGATACAAAAATAATAAAATATTAAAGTTTGCTACTTCCATTAGAATGCCAAATTTTAAAAGTAACAAATATGGAGATAACAAATTTGTATATGACGTAATAAATGACAATTTTGCTATCTTGCTTTTTTATGCCTCCCTTAGAGATGGCCTAAGATTGTGTTCATACATGACTATATATTATAAAATTTTCAATTTTTTTTTTTCATTTTAATGTGAAAGTTCTTATCAATGTCAAAAATATCAGTTTTTTTTTTATAAATTTACACTATTACTCAAGTGTAAAAGTAATGCATGTTTTTAGAGTGTTATTTTTTTATTACTCAAGTGTGAAAGTAATAAATATTTTTTTACTAATTTTGAGACAAAAAAAAAAGTATTATTTTTTATATTTTTAAGCTCTATTTTCTTCAATAAAATCATATCAATCTCAAGATATAATGGGCGAGTGCAAGTTCTCACTTTACTTTTTCTATTTAATATTACTAAAAAAAAAAATCAAATCATTAATGTCTCTTCTACTTAAGTACTTTCTATTGAATTACAAGGTTATTACAGGTCAATTTTTTTTTAAACCAAAGTAAAGTGGAAAAAGTACAGAAGCATAAAAGGCTTAAATCAAAACTCCATTTAAGAACAGATGTATTGTAATCTTCTAAAAAAATTACTGACCACCAAGATTTTAGTAAGAAATTTTTTTTTATCAATTTTAAATTATTATCCTCAAAAATAAATACTAATGATATGACAATTTCATATTAACCGTACATCACTCACATAATTCAATGGGTAATGCAATGTTGCAAGTAACTTAAAAGACAAATTGAAGAAGAAAAAAATTTAGAAAGAGTGGCATTGCTCTTCTAATAGCATTATGTTGCAAAGGACATGAGTCATTATTATGTTCCAAAGCTTTTACTTAAAGTAAAAATATATACTCAAAACTTTTTTATGTTAGGTTTCTTTTTCATATTGCTTGAATTAGCCACTATATAATATGTGTGTGTGTGTGTAGGCTTTAAACATGCATATAAATCAATCCATATAAAATACATAAGATACATTAAATTTGACTGAAACTTGGAAGCTTAATAAACTTAAATCTACATAAATTTGAATTCAATACAAATATAATTGAATTCCTTGGAATGAAATTCAAATCTAAATTGGTAATGCTAATAAAGCTTTAATGGATTCAAAATCAAATCTTGATCCGGCCGCTAACAGCCCTACTAAAGAACATTGGCATGCCTAGCACACTTTACCACCATTTGTGCCACCAACAAGGTAAACAAACCTAATAATGCCTCTAAAAGGGCATTCTGTGAATTGGTGTGTGTGTGTGGGCATTCTGCAAGCCGGGCGGGTGCCTGCGTGTCCTCGGGAAAAAATTCAACAAGGTTAAAGAATCTAAAGCGCAATCCAGCTAGATTTAACATGCCCTAATATGATATGACCATGGCCCACATTAGACAGAATCCTAAAAACCCAATGAGCCATGGCTACCCTTTCTTCAAAGTCAGCAAGGGACAACTCCAAAAGAAAATTCCTTCCCAAGTCTTATTCAAACTGTACATGAAGAAAGCATTGGGAGAATCATAACACATACTACAAGAGATAAAAGCAAAGACATGATTCAAAGATAAATATGAAAAGGACACTTTCTACCATTTTATCCTACTGTTCAAATGACCACTGTGCATATAATTAAATGAGAGTTTATCCATGAAACAATTGAGAGAAATGTTACCAAACTAACTTCATTCACAAAACTAGACACCCAAACATCAGGGAGCAGGACTTTACATTGCTTCATCGATAAGGTACGATTGCCATTCGGGAAATTTACCAGAAGGTGAGCTGTGTTATTGTGATCCAAGTGCTACACTATGCCAATGAAATGACGAGAGTTCCCCAGCATACATTAGTTAAAGCCATGAGCTGCCGACAATGTGGACAAATGTCTACCATGCCTCTGTGGATGAGCCCAAACCCGTTTCTTTCCTGCTCCCTTCTTTTCTCTAATTTTACTTGATAACAATTACCTACCTCTGCCCGCTAGCTCCTCTACGCCTCCGCCGCCTCCTCGACCTCCCTGACAACAATCTGCTGTGGTAACGGGTAAAGCGGGACAGGAAATTATCATCAACACGACCAGATGCAGCCAAAGTACGAGGACGAGGCATCCCAACATCTTCCTCATCCCATGAGCGATAACCCCTCTCAAACACCCTATGGGAGTACACGCGTTCACTCCGGTCTCTACGAAATGATTCCAACCTGAAAAGAGCATCATCCAAATAGTCATCCAAATCATAGTCTCTAGAAGAACCACCATAGTTCCCCTCTATTACATAATCCCCCATGACAATTGCCCCTGGCATGGATGATCTAATTGTGCTGTACACATCATTACGTTCTCTCTCAAGCTCAAGACTTTTCCATTTCTCTGCAAGTAAAGGATCCACTTCTCTGGGGCATGCCCGTGGGTGCTCTGTCCTCACATGTTTACGGAGTTCTTTGTAAGTTCCAACAAACGAGCAGTTATCTTGCATGCAGGTTCTCCTCTTGGTATTAAGATACTTGCGTGCCGGTTCCACGACTGTCCAACCTTTCACTTGCCCCCGGCAGAGTGGGCATAAAAGCTCTGATACTTCCATCTTTTCATGTGGGCAACCTAACCCCGAACTGAAACCTAAATCATCGACTGACCCATGCCAATGTTCTGCACTCTGGGTTGCAGTAACTTTAGTATAAGCTCTCTTGTACTGCTCAAGACAGTTGGAATAGCGACAGCTAGTGGCACACATATAAGGGCGGCAGCCCTTGTTGTAAGAGGAACAAAGGAGGAGAACAGCATTGTGAGGGTACTCCATACAAACTGAGCAAGTTGCATCTTCCCACTCTTTATTCTCTGTTGCTTTTGAACATTTCTTCTTCCGGTGGACATCTTCCAAAACCTTCGAACAGCAAGATGGTAACGAATATGGGGTTACCCTACAACGTCTGGAATCAGAATTCCGCCGCGATTTGCCAACTTTTGCCATTTAGGAATCAAACCTGATCCTCATCCCAAACCACAAAAATAAAATAAAATAATAAACAATAATATTAAGTTACATAGACATTAGATTATTCTAACAAATTTCTGGCTGTCAATTATTCGTGAAAATGCTATTGTTTTTTTGGATGTTCAATGAAAATTGTATGGAAAAAAAATTGGTTTTTATATAGGACTCAAATCAGTCCATATTTTTATGCCATCTGAAAATGTCAATTTTCTCTTTCCTACCAAATGATTAACATAAGGTTATCTTGAGGTCTAAGAATTTTTTTTGATCAATATCTTGAGTTCTATAAATCATTACCAGTAAAAGAATAATTACATTAATTACCTAATTACCAGTACTTTGGAGAAATGGTGAAGCCACCATGATAGACTACAGACGTCAGCATTAAAATACTATAACATCGCTGTCAAAAAGATTTCTCAGGCAAGCTGATGTAATCATGAAGATATAAACATTGAACATATAGCAGAGTTCATTAAGGTAACAATTTTCAACCAAAAAAAAAAAAAAAATAGAACTTAAAATAATAAATAAATAAATAACGAAGGTTTTGGGTCTATGCAAGGTGAATCATTCGATTTCCTCATAACACTGACCATAAAATAAAACAAAAAGTCAGGATGCAACGGTCAATATGTAATTTGCATAAAGGTCAAAAGCATAAATCAACCTGCATGCTATGCTGTCTCAACAAAGCCCGAGTAACAAGATCAGAACATATTAAATAATATAAAAATACGTAACTGTTCCCACCCAGAGCCAATAGCATAAATGCAGTGCGCAGAGTCTATCAATGTACGGTAACCAAAACTTCCTAACAAAAATACTTACCCAAACAAAAGAAAATTGAAAACTTTAGCTATACAATTGAGAAGAAAAAAGAAAACGAAAGAATAGGAGAAGAAGAGAAGAAATTATTGTTGAAATCGTAAATGTCGATCAAGATACCACAAGACTAAATGATAAAATAACCATTATAGGGCTAAACAAGAAAAAGGACTAAACTACTCTTATTAATAATACTAATTATTCTAACAAAAATAATAAAAAAATAAGAAATAATATGATCATGTGATCTCTACATGTGTTGGCATAACATTTGTATAAATGGAACAGCCACACACATGGCCCACATGGTAAAGGTAAGGGTTAAAAGCAATTGAAAGCAGTGACCATAGCCCATTTGATCCATAAAATGATGCATATGAATCCACCTGATGAGTCAATAGAAATAATGGAGACGCAATGGTCATAAAAGTCGGATCAAACTTAATGGCTATTTATACAGGAGCCTAGGTAAAGGCTGTCTGGGAATAGACTCCAAAAAAAAATCGATATTACACCATGGCAAGAAACAAAAGAGTAAGTCACAATTTTCTCTGTTGTGAGGCATAAACTTAGGCCTCATGTAGAAAAGCTCACAAGACCAAAAACCACAAACATTTACCTCTAGGGCTCTGTTGGACCCACGATGAGGGTGATTGAATGCGCTAGTGTTTTCACAGTTTAGAAATTTTTAAATAAATAAAATAAGAATAAAAAGCAGATGGGATGCCACTATAGGAGAGAAAAAGGTGCTCTGTCTAAACCTACATGCAGTGTTCTTTCATAATGTATTTAACCTAAATTTAAGTTTGGTTTGGATTTTGACCAGGTTAGCATGCATTCAACCCAACCCAAACTCAGCACTAGACCTTCAAAACATTGAGAAGGCCCAACCCAACCCGTCACATATCATTGGCTTGGGTGAGTAATTTTCAGGCTGGGCAGACTCTGTCCAATCTGGTGCAACAAGCTTCAATGTATGTGTGTGTGAGTGCATGTGTAAGTGTGTCATGCATGTGTGCAAGTGCAGTCTCCATCTGTTAGAAGTACCTTGTATAGTAAAGTAAAACATAAGATATCAAAATTTGAACAAGTGATTTCAGTACAATCATTTTAAATTTAGCCTTTTAAAGCTCACACACACTCATCCATCATATGCAAAACAATTAGCAATGAGAAAATACATATTTTGTGCATATATGAGCTTTGTTTTTCACAATGCATGCAAATGACACAACCATGTAAAAAAACAAGTGTAAAAGAAGCAAGGATATGATACCTACAAATACAGAAACACAAATTATGTTCATCAACTAAAACATATTAATAAAACTGTGATAAAACTGTGATATCCCGACCCGGGATAGGGCACTTATACCGAGGTAGACTGGGTCGGGCAGTGAACTCTTAGTTGTACCCAAGCTGTTTAGAGCTCTATATTATTTTATCATATGTATGGTACAAATTTAGAAATTGAATATAGTCAGTGATAGAGCCAGTATCGGGCAATATCGAGCAACTCAAAAATATGCCTCGTAATACGTGCCTACACGTATTTTCATGCACATGAATGTTGCATGCATGAGTAGCTTGAACAAAATAAATGTATGTAAATGCCTTTAGAAATACACATATATGTGTATTAATAGATATATATGGACGTATAAAATTGATGTATATAAGTATGTACATATACATATTTATATGTATATGTATATGTATAAGATATTAAGAATGTATGTGTATGTATAAATACATATATTGTAATCTATATATATGAATATACATAGTACTGATATATATATATATACATATGTATATATATATATATGATAAAATGAAAAAGAAAAGAAAAGAAGAAGCAAGAAAGGAAGCAGCCTAGCAGGTCTCAAAGTGTCTGTGTGTCGGTTAGTGTAAAGTGTATGTATGAGTGTGTGTTATCATATGTATATAAATATATATATATATATACAAATATCTCCAAGTAATAAATGCAAAGTTGCATTTGGAAGAGGGAGATCAGAACCCTAGGTCAAGGAAGGCTGCAAGTAGACAGAGAGGGAATAGAGAGAGAAAGAGAGGAGAGAGAAAGTGAGGCAGTTTGTGGGTGTTGAATATATATATATATGTGTGTGTGTGTGTCGTGTAAAATGAAAAGAAGAAGAGAAAAGAAAACTAAGAGAGAACTGTGGGTATTGGGAGATGTTCAGAAGTGAATCTAGAAGCTGAAGTAGAGAGAGAGGAGAAGGAACCCCACCCAGAAACCAGAAATTTCAGGTAAGTGATTGTTTCTGTTTCAATAATTTCTAGCATGATTTATAGTGTTTAAACTATAAGGCTGTGTCAAGCATGAAATTAGAAATCTAATGTAAGAAAAATCAGAAAAAATGGTTGAGAATTTAAAGAGAAAAATGGAGTTACGGTAGGATAAAATAATCGGATCATCTATATTTTATGCATGAAACCATGATTTAATGAACTAGATATAATGCCATGAAGTGCAGAAAATGAAATGAAAAAGAAATAAGTGAAAACAGTAAGAAACCGAGCATGAAATAAGAGAAATTCAGGTCACCGAAGTTGCGGGTTTGGCCAATTTCGTGAGGATTTAATGCTTTAAATTGAAAACCAAAAGTGGATTCGAGATCTCCATGAAAAAATAGAGAGAATTGCATTGAGCTAGGTCAAAAAACTGATCGGATTTAGGTTGCCGTCACCGGAGATGGTGACGGAACCCTAATAAACCCTACCGGAGTAATGGGAAAGACGACCGTGAAATCGAGGGGCATGTCGGGTTAAGAAGGAATTGGGTTTGGGTCGGATCCGGGTCAGGACCCGACCGAATTAGAATGGGTATCCGAAACGACACAGTTTAACTAAAGTTTAAAAGATTTTTAAATCAAATTCGGAGTGTTTGGTAACAAGGGCAAGAAATTAGAAATTGGGGAGAAAACAGGAACAGGGATATCCTATCCCTGTTTTGTAATTAACCACTGTTTGGTTATCCTATTTAGAATAGGATTTTTAGAAATTACAAATTGACCCAGAAGTTATAGAAATTACAAATTGACCCTTAAACTTTTAGTTATTATAAATTGACCCCCAGAATAAAATATTAATTATTTAATTAATTTAAAATAAATAAAAAATTATGAAAATGCCACTGAGTCAAAAAGCAGTCAAACAGACACCGATTAAAATAAATAAATAGTGAATTTTTACTATTTCGAGTATTCTGGACTCATCCATGGGGTCCGATTTACGAAAAGAGGTCCCGAGAATTTAGAACCCGTAAATGCATAAATGACCATTTTACCCTTTATGGTAACGATGTCCAAATTAAACATATGAATAGTAGTATTTTAACTATCTCGGACATTCTAAGACCAATAGGGAGGTCCGTTTAGCGAGACGGGGTCCCGAAAATAAAAGACCCGTAAAAGTGCAAAATGACCATTTTGCCCTTTTTAGTACAAAAGTCCAAATGGAATTCCGCGAAAGCCTAAATCGACTTTGTTCGACATTCCAGATTCAATAGTAGAGTCTAAATTAGTAAAAGAGGAACTAATAGTAAAGAGTCATAAAATTTGATGAATAACATAACTTATGAAAAGGTAAACTGAGATATACTACCTATTGATGAATAGGGATTTCAAAGAGGAAGGAACAGTGACTTGGTTTTATTGTGAAAGAACAGAAACGGTTTAAGAGGTAAGTAATCTCTGATCTCTGCTCATGTTACATTCCAAGCCATGTCAACAGTTTTTCTTATATCATCTATTGTACTCCATAAATATCAGAACGTTTATCAAGTCCACATTGATATTGCTTTATCTTGTGGAGAGTATTTATTGACTAGTTGTATATCTTGATCATGATTTCTGTACGCTCTGTACATAGGCCTCAAGGGGCAAGATCTTAGCAGCCAGTTTATATTGGCCTGTTAAGGCAACAGTTTCTTTTCGCTGCTGAGATAGTGTTATTGCATTTACTGTTTATTGGATTTGGCATGATCTTGATATATTATATTGTAGCCGGATTTGTGCTCAGTCACAAACTCCATCTGATGCTTACTAGACCTATGGGTCGAGAAAACGGAATAAAAAGTGGTATTTAAAATGGCAGCTAAACTGGGATCTGCGAGGCGAGTACTAAACCGACGGGTTAGTGCTTGGCTGAGAGATCAAGGAAAAAGAGGATAAAATGAATTAAGGGGTATGCCGGGCCCCAAGTTAAAGTGCATCCATATTGTTGTTATCAGTATCTCTTATTGACTATCATAGCTTGATCATGTTATACCATTATGAATGATCATGAGATTTCACAGCTTTTTGAGTGCATATGATTATACTTGAGACAGCTCATGACTGTAGCTTGTATGATTATATTATCAGACAGATTTTATTGCTTTATCATTTGAGTTTCTATCATTTGATATTGAGTTTTACATTCATTGACTGGCTAGCACATCTGCATTTATCCTAATTCCTTTATGGATAATGCTTTCTATATTCATGTACACATGGCAGAGCAAAGGAGAATTACTTATTGAGTTTTAGTTAGCTCACCCCAAACTAACCACCCCTTTCAGGAAAGGAAGCTGTAGAAGAGCAGTAACAGTCAGCTAGATAGCAGTGGACATTTCTTTTGAAGTTGTAAGTATAATACTTAGTACAGACGGTCTTATAGCTCTCCCATGTTATCCACGTCTTGGGAATGAACAGTTGTATTAAAAAATTTTGTATTCCGCATTTTGTAAAACATTATATAAATTACATACAGCTTTTATTATTTTATTCCTGTATTTAGTTGTTGCATGTTAGTAGCACTGATTGTGTAGCAAGTTAAGATCCTTGGTTCGACAAGCAGTGTCGGATCGGGTGCACGACACGAGATCCGCATAGGGTGGGGTCTCGGGTCGTGACAAAAACTGCTTACTAGTTCCAAAAGAATACCCACAAAGAAAATGGAAACTTATATCTGTTTCTAAATGTAGGACAAACCAATTGACTACGTACTGCATATAAGTAACAAATTTCTCCATTGCTTCATGCTACAAATAAACACACATTCCATGAGGTGGAAAATGCATAGCTAAATTCAAGTTAAAAGCCTGGCATATGTGCTGGCATGAATGAAATTTTCTTCTTCAACTTCAGCTTCATCTCCTCCGAACTAACAATTATTGACTTCCATCTTCTATTATTCGCCACTCTATGGCATGTCTAAGTAAGTTGCATCCCATCAAAACAAGTTCTCCAATTTCATACATAATAATTAATCAAAGCACCCAACATTATCCAGCCCACGAAATCATATACTTCCACCTGCACCTTCTTGGTAATATGTCCCAAAAAATTTGCCTCTATCCATCATATTGTGAGTTATGTCCACCGATGTAGTTTATTTTACGCTTCCCAATCGTGACCCTATGATCCCAGAAAGTGGATGACAAGGTTTTCCGCTGGTCATCCATCGTTGAAAGCAGTTCACATCAGCTGAGCTCTCAAAGCATCTTTTTGCACCTCAACTATAAGATTCACAATTATTTGTCAATTACAAGTCCCCAAACAAAGGATACCATTCTTCAAGCTATCCTTTTTCTCTCTAACCTTTATGAGCAGGTCATCCCACTGACTCTTAGTCAACATCCTTGTAAAAGCATTGCCAACATGAATAGACATGATGCAAATATCAGGATTTAATATCAAATTGGTGTAAGACTTCAAGTAGAAATCAATGGTTAAGGTTATAAAATTAGATTTTTTTGATTGAGATTGAAAATGAATGAAACTAAGGCTAGAAAATAATAGGGTGGGTTGATTGGGACTTGGAACATGTCCTTCAAGAAGAACTAGAAAGACTTGGAAGACTATTCCTCTTCGCATAATGTGGAGTATATGGCATTATGGCAAGAATGCAATCGACATACTTTTTGAGGACTTGGACTTAACTGTTCACAGATTGAAGAAATTGATTCTTGATACTATTCATCTTTGGACTCTTGGACATACCCAAAATCACTCTCCTTTAGTTGATTTTTTGGGAGATCTGAATTACAGAAATCGGACCAAGTTGTAGGTTTCCATATACTTAGCGTACTCATGGGTTGCACACTTGCACCCCTTCTGGCACTTCTGATTAATATACTTCATTTTACTTATCACGACAGGAATAAAAGAAGAATGAAAAGCTGAAAAGGTGTAAGAAGCAGAAAAGATGATTAGCCTCACACTGGTAAACTCCATGATTCAATACTAGAAAGAAGAAACGATGGTATTTAGGATATGAGAGTGAAATCCAGTCAACAAGCATACGATAAAATAACTTACTCATTTTTATTTTTATTTGTTTTTCAGAGGAGATTTAAGAAAAGAGGGGGGGAGGGGGGGGGGGGGGGGATGAAGTTATTGAAAGCTTATATAAGATTTCCCACAACTCAGCCCCCACTAACAATCAGACCACTGATACAATAACCAGCCACCAGCTGTGTTTCATGCTGAATTACAGTGCTGTGAGGTTAAGTATTACAACAAATTGACATGACTCACGCAACAAAACAGTATCATAATGTAGATGGCAATAACACGCAACAAGACTGTATCATAATGTAGATAGTAATAACACGTCAAATGAGCATAATTCTGGTCAATAATAAAGTACTATGTATAGATAGTAACATGCAAAAGTAAACTAGTTAATCTCCATTACTTGTGGACATGGACAGGTGCCTGACAAAACAACTCTAGAAAATCTAGACACGAGGGCTGTATATACATGCATTGCAAATTTATCATATTGAATGCATATGTACGTGAACATGCTTGTGGAAGAACCATATAGAGTAACACAATAAAGACAGTAATAACTTTTTTTTAAAAAAGGTATAATATGCTTGCAAACCTACACTTTTTGGTATGATAAGAAAAAGACTCTTTTGAAGTGTCCAAGTTTATGTTGAACAGGGATGCCACGGTTTTCATATTGCACAAGTGTCAAGTTACTTATCAGCTGGGAAATGCGTCCTACACATTTTGCATTAAGGTCCTATTGGGATAAGTATTTCACAATTAACCCCAGCAAATTAACCCTGGGCTTGGTAAATATGCCCAAGTTTTGGTTCTTCTATGATTATTTAGATATATATAGCCAATTCTCTAATAATTAATAATCGTGGAGGCCACCAAACCTATTTACTAAGTACTAAGTATTTAACTTTTTCTAAATATAATTAGCCCAAAAACTTTTTTTTTTTTAATAAGTAAGAAGTATATAAAAAGGGGCCCAAGAAGGGCAACAAGGGCAAAAACCCCAAAAACTTTTTAACTACAAAAAAAAATAAAACTGTACATATCTTTTCAACAATTTTTTTTTCAGGTGGGTAGAAAAGGAAGAAAACAGAAACTCAGAAATGTCTGGGGACTGCTTGGAGGATTGCTCCTCTTTGTCTTCTTTGGTGCTTGTGGAAGGAGCGGAACAAGAGGATTTTTGAGGGAGAAGATTCTTCTATATGGAAGCTTAAATATAATTTTTTGCATCTTTTTTTCTTTTGGCTGAAAGAAGAAAGCTTAATGTATTTAGAAAGCTTCACTGATTTTTTGGGGGATTTAAGGCTGTGATTTTTGTAACATTTTCCCTTCTTTTGTATATGGGCGCCTTATTAATATAATACATCTTTACTGATCCAAAAAAAATGTATGGGGACTGCAACCCCAGCTATATCTCTTTGAAGCAATCTTCCAAGTATAATGGGGAGTCTCTCTGCAGATGGTCAGGCCCGAGGAAAGTTTAAGCCCCAACTTTGCAAGCCCATTGCAACCAAATTACCCTCCCTGAGAGTGTAGACTACACAACAGTCCCATTTCCTGCCATGTATCTTCCTACAATCCATAATCAGGGCAGCATTTGGGTCATGATCAACCTCTGGGCTTGCATCTTCATAGACAATGTATACCTTGTGTATTTCCAACATCTTCACAAAAGATCTTCTTTTTAATAAGTAACATCTTTATAGACAGACCTTAATTATACTAACACTCCACCAAGGAAATAGGAAAGAAAATCTTAACATTGTTCAACTTAAATGTTGGAGAGACAACCGAACCACCATATATATTCAAATGGACGAGCATTTCATGGGCCAAAACATGATGTGTGGAATATTATTAAATGTTCTTCTATGTGAGAGTTTATAGTTCTATTCATATTTCCAATCAAATAATCAATAAGATAATATCTTTTTATCAAAAGATTATTCCTTATGAAATAATAAATCATTGAGTATCCACCATTGAACAAAAAAAAATTTGTAGGAGCCAATTTTTTCTTGAAAGAAGATGAAGCAGCATGAAAATTAAAATTACAATGCAATAGTAGTGCTCATTGCATGTCTTTTTTCACATTTTATCTTCTCCTTAACTCAAATAACCACATAGATCACTATTTCCTAAGTGGTTAAAATATTCAACCAATAAAATAACTAGCTATTTAGTGTTGCCGAAAACTTGAAGTGAAAATTATAAAGTCAACAAGTTCCCATATAGTTATGAAGAATCAATAACACAGACAATAGCATGTTACCTTTCAACTTAACCTGAACTTCAATACATGGGGATGACTCACGCACTCAAGATTAGCATAGAATTTATAATGTACCTAAAACACACCCACCAATAGACACCCATGCTGCTCTATAGCTATGCCCCAATAGATTGACCGAAAAAAAAAAAAAAACACGCACATTGTCAAGAATAATTAGAACAATTAAATTAAATTGATTCACAATAAGTAATAATGAAAATAAGTGCACAACAAGCTGCCATATTAAACAAGGGTCTCGACATTGACCTTACCATCCAGCAAGAACTACACCAAACAAAGTAAGCCAAACCATAAGCAAAGGGGGGAGGGGGGGCAATTCAAAGGAAAGTAATTCTATAAGTTGATTCATTTTCAATGCATGGCCATTGGGCTTTGCATGACTAAGTTTTGAGTCTCATTGAATCTTATCCATTTTCCACTTATGCTAATAAGTTGCTATCTACTTTAGTAATGTTAAGTAAATTTCAGGCAAAAGTATTATGGTAATTGCGAGAGGTGGTTGAGGGTTCAAGTCCTAATTGGAACATAGTGAGTATTTGTGTCTTACCTATTAAAAAAAATCAAGTATTCCTACACATGGATTGTAACAGAGGTCCATGGGTCTTATTACGAGCCAAACTATGTTATTGGGTCTTCATGTATCTTTTTTAGCTTGTTTTGATGGGTTAACAATTTGAAGTTCTAAGTTCAATGGCGTAGATATATTTATGAAATCTTTCAAATCAATAGAGATTAGTTTACAAAATTTACAAAAGCTTTTCATGGTTACATGATGCAACCCTAACGCTAGTTGTGATAATTAAATTGGATTATCGGAGTGTTCATATCATCTTCGACTTTTTCTCCTTTCATTTTTTGACAAGTAAAATAAACGCAAACACATTTTGTTCCATTTGGGACTTGAACCTCAACCTCTTCATTGGGAGGTGGAGGAGATACAACACAAGGTAACACTGGTAGTCACCTTCTTCTACTTTGTTGACAGATTCTGTAATTTTTTCACTTCATAAGCCGTTAAAATCCATAGCCAGATCTTACTAACATCCTATTTTTACTCTTAAGTTCCTATTTGATAAACATACCTCCCTCCTTCATTTAGTTGTTCAGCCCTTTCACGTAAAAGAATACAAGCTACACTTGCTACATCAGATACTGTTTCACAAATACTATTACTGTTCACAATCAATAAACAGCCCCAAAACTCAGCTTTCCATGCCTAATTAAGACCCTATATCCCAAACACTCGCCCATATCTTATATCTTTTCAAACCCTAAACCTACTTACTTTTCACCAACTACTAACCCAAAAAAAATAATAGTAATAATAATCATAATCATCCTCAAAAACCCTCTTAGATGTTTAAAAACATCAATCTTCATATCAAAGTTTGCAGGAGAGTATTTCTTTACACTTCAATTACATCAACTAGTATCAAAGCAAAAGATCCCATCGTTTTCTAAACCCCATTGCCCTTATTTACAGAGTATCAACTAGATGAGGGTATTGAGGATATATATGTGCGTCTTTATGGAACCTACAGCACTAGAATTTTGGAAGACAAGGAAAACACTTAACTCCTTGTTACTATAAGACATATCCTAGCAGTGCCTAAGCAAGAGGAGGAGGATCAAAGCCATAGCACAACTTTCCAAATATTGGTTTGTTGTGGGAATAAGGATTACTAGCAGACTAGCATATTATTGATAGTTTCTGCAACATGAGTATGGTGTCCTAATCTTCAACCAAGCGGCTGAAATTGCCAATGAAGCCACATTTTCAACCATGTAAGGTAGCAAGGATTAATAATACTACTCCAATAACAAACCAAATGTTTGGCTCCTGTTTTCCAAAGTCATTGTAGTAACTCTATATGGGGTGATATTATCCCTATGACTTACACACACATCCCACTTAGTCATTCTTTGTTACATGACCCAGAGCAGTGTATTATTGTGGGAAAGCTAACACATATTACTTCATTTTAACAATCAGAGACGTGTATTGAAGCCTGTAAGTGTAGAAGCTATGAAGAAATATCAAGAGAAGTCAAAGAATGCTGTTAAAAGTGATGCTCCAGCAATTGATTTTGTCATTCCTAAACAATTTAGTAGTACAATTGAGAAAACCAACCTCCCCTGTTTTCCTCACTATCTTAAACAAAGAAAAAAATGTAATTTCAACTAGAAACTTTTCATACAACTAAGTTCAAAGGGGGAAAAAAAAGGTCACATACTCTCCAACTAAGGGAGAATGCTACTGTCCATAAGAAGCTCAAGAAATAAGCAAGTTCAAATGAAGAAATTTTATAAGTTGGTTTGATTTGAAGATGGGGCCTCATCACACTTGGAACCTTGCATATTAGAACATTGGGGCATATTTTTTTGTTTTCCTTAATAAGTGTTGCTTTGAAGTTATATATATATATATATATATATATATATATATATATATATATATATATATATATATTCGATTAAGTTTGAAAAGTCGAAAGGGTAGTTTATCAATTCAAAGTTTTTTTAGACACCACTACAGAGGAATTCCATAGGTCTTATTTTAGGTCCAATTATCTCATTGGGCCTTCGTGTATGGTCTTTTAGTTAGTATAAATGCGTTTATTAGTCATTTCTAATTTTCCAATCCAAAGTTTTTGTACTAGCACCATGAAGTACAAACATTCTATTTTGGCTCACATGTTTGTGTCTGATACGTATACATTGGGCACATCTCGGACACGCTGGACACGCGAAAAAAGAATGTCTAAATTTTCTAAATTCCAGACACATTATGAACATGTTAGTTAGGACACGTTTTGGATACTTTTAAGACACTTTTTTTTCCCCTCCTTTTTCTATTTTTTTGGTAATATATATATATATATATATATATATATATATATATATTATATGTAGTAAATTAGTAATTAGTAAATTTGTTTTAGAACTTGGATCATAGATGTTGATAATCTAAGAACCACGAACACGGGACACTGAATACAACACGACATAGACATGGATACACAGACACATCATTCCTCAAAAAAGTAGGACACGGACACGTTGAATATATATATATATATATATATATATATATATATTAATTTTTTATATGCCCATAGAATAAAAATCTAACATTATTTCAATTAAAATTGGTATAAAAAATATAAATCACAAAAAATATTATTAAGATGTTAAAATAATAAAGCCATTAAAAAATTCAAGAATTTCTTCATTTAATTATTAATATTTATGATTCAAATTCTAAAACAAATCTTCTAACTATTACATAGAACATATATATGTATATATATATATATATATTACCTTTACAAAAAAATATATATATATAATTAAAAAAACAAAGAGAAGAACAGGAAAAAGTCCCAAAAAATAAAAAGGTGTTCCAAACGTGTCTGGAAAATATAAAAAATTTGGACACTTTTTTTTTTTTTGGTGTCTGACACGTGTCCGAAAACTGTCTAAGAATGTCGATGTCCAACACATATCCGACACGAACGCGTGAGCCAAAATAAAGTGTTTGTGCTTCATAGTTGATGATTAATGAAGTTTCAAAATTTTTATGTTATTTTGATATCTTAATAATATTGTTGTAATTTGTGTATTTTTCTGTCAATTTTGATTAAAATAACATTATATTTTTATTATATGATTATATAAAAATAGATATTCAATGTATCTGTGTCATGTCGTATTTGTATTATATGTTTGGGCTTCTTAGTCCTAGCAATAGTAGATATCAGCAAACTACGTATAGATATGCGAGTGAGATTTTTCAATTAAATATACATAAGTTTTAAAAATCTATAATAACTTCTAATATTCTCTAGGGATTGTGTAATGCGACCTTAACCCAAAGTATGATGCTTAGGGAGTTCTAGAAGTAATACCTAGACCACCTTCTTTCTTCATCTTCAATGATTTTGGCACTTTATATCCCTTAAAAAAAAGTTCATATTCGATAATGAAACTAAAAAAAAAAATTACAAAAATATAAAACTTGGAATAAGTAAAAAAAAAAATTGAAAAAAAAAGAATTTACAAATAAAAATTTTTTGTTAGCGTGTGCATGTGTGAATTATAAAAATAAAAATAAAAAAAGAAAAAAAAAAGAAATTCACCAAAGTACAATCAAGGGATAGCTACACAAGTTGAGTTCTGTACAAATTACACAGAAGATTTTCTTTGTTTGTGTGCATGCATTATAAAACGGGGGGAAAAAAAAATAATTCACCAAAGTAGAATCGAAGGATAGCTATTGCATATAAGTTGAGTTCCTAAAGAAGATTGTAATCTTACTATTGGGAATACCTTCATTTATAATAGGATTTTCTTGCATGCACATTACAACAAACCATGACTCTCCCCAGCTTTATCTATTATCCACTCCTTTACCAAGGACATTAAGGTACAGATGACCATGAATTTTCTATCAACATCAACAAAACCTAGAACCACATTCTTTTACTATCGTAGCTTATAAAATTAAAGTACCACCCTCTGGACCCACATGTGTAGCTAGGAGATGTATAACCTCAAGACCACTGGTTCAAGGGACGCTGGGATTTATAGATACTCGTTGCAGGTATCCAGAATCTGACAGGTCAGCCCATATCCCTCAAAGAGCACGAGGCTAAGTCATTTCCGCATTATCAAAACAAAAGAGCACCACCTTCTAGAAATTCAACATTCTCAAACTAATTTCCGAACTAGGTGAAGGCAAATAGAATAGCATGAATGTCCTGCTTCTAAAGTAAGAACTGGTAAGAAGAAAATAGTTGAATGAATAATGGTCCCAAAAGCAGATTACTTTAATACCCCAATATTTGCATGGAAGCAATCCAAACTTGAAAATTCCGGTTCCATTATGAAAGCTCCACTAAATAGCCCAGTACACTCAGCTGTCTGTGATTATATGTGTATTAAAACTTGCATATATCAAAGCTAATAATTTATCGAACCAACCGTCCACAATAACAGCATTTTCATCACAAATAATCATAGTAGTTCATCTGAATTTGGATGTTGGGGACACTTAGGGGTCAACAGGTAATTAAATCGAGCCACATACACTTACAGAAAACTTCATTGCATAAAGAAAAACAAAAACAAATAAACAGATTGAACTAGTGTTTTTAATTACAAGGGGACCCCATACCGATAGCCTATTTCTTTGTTCTCATAAACACCACAAAGATACAAGGATGCTACCCTCCAAATATCTCTAGCTCTCCACCTCACCCTGCAGCCCCTCAAACAAACAAGAACTCCCTACGTTGATCTAAACAACTAACAGATGAAGGAAAAGGGACCAAAGTTCTCTAACAATTGTCCAGTGAAGTAGAAGATGACCCACATTTTCTTCATCCATTTTAAACATGCAACACCAATTAACAACAATCTACCTTCTCTTCAAAGGATTATCCAATTTCAAGATCTTACCAAGCACTGCCGTCCACCCAAAGAAGGCCGCCGAGCCTTGGTGTGCCAAATAGTCTTCAATGGAAATGAGTCCATAACACAATACACATTCAACTTTTTCATGGGAAAACCTAAACTCCCCCTTATCCATGCACAACTAAACCCAACTAAATCTGCCAAAACCTGATCCAATTAGTTTAAGCAGCTTCACATCCAAAAATAATTAGATGGTCAAAAAAAATATACAAATTCAATTAATCAACAATTAAACAAACACGTACGCAAACAACCAAAATGAATAAGAAATCCTTGGGAGTAACTAACACAGCACACACCCAAAAAAAACAAAAAAAAAATCACATAACAAAATGGAGAGATAAAATTCGAGATCGGCATTGAATGTACCTGGAAGTGTAGGGAGGCTGAGGGTAGTAGAGTCGATTGATGAGAGAGGGGGTTGCAACGGGGGTTTAAGCTTGAATATGGGCTGAGCGAGAGATCGGAGGGTTCCGAGAGAACAAACAAGCGACGTTTGCTCTCTCGCTCACGTTGGCGAAGGTTGCGTTGCGTCGTGGGCTACCGAGAGAAGGGATGGAACCGAATTGGGTTTTTGGGTCCTCTTTTATCGGATATTCGAATTGTCATGGTGGAGTCATTTTCACGCTAGTATGGCGACATCGGTGAAACGGAGAAATTATGGTAAGGTTGGTCTATGTTCCACCTGTATATAAATAAATTAGTAATAAAAGTTTGAAACTTATACAAAAAAAATTTATGTCTCATATAGGATGTGTACAAAATCTTTAATTAGTATATATACACATACCTTAAAGGAAGGTTTGGCCCAAAAGGCACCCCAATTTTGTGGAAGGGAGAGGACTTAGCACATACTTGGTTTACCGCACATGCTTGGCATGTGCACCGCTGTCAGGCCGGGCCGGGTTCGAGTTCTGGGCTTGGGCTTGTTGTGTATATTTCTTTTTAGAGAAAATTTATTTAAAATTTTTTAAACTTGAAACGCAAGTCGTTTTGAACATACGTTTAAGTTATCGTTAGGATTCTGAAACGTTGTCGTTTTGTAACGTGCGAATGGTTACTGTTAAGAGTCCAAAACGCTGTCGTTTTGGAAGCCTTGTTTGATTGAATGGGCGTCTTCTCCACAGACGCGACTGTGTCTGTTCACCATGAACAGACGCGACTGTGTCTGTTCGCCATGCTTCATGCCTGTACCAAACAAGCATAAACGAGTCTATAAATAGGACACAATGCACAGTATTCTGCATCCCATTCATAACATATCCATTCGCATATTCATTTGAGAGAGTTCTGCATAGTTCTGGTTCGATAGAATCTATTGGTAGTGCTTGCCTTTGTGTTAGAGAGATCATTTTATCTTGGGAGACATATTGCCAAGAGCTCGTAAGCACACCATTGCGATGGCAATAAATTGTCTTAAGGACATTGTGTCCAACACAAGACTTGATCCATTTTTCAGAAGTTCTCTGTTCTCTTATGTTCTGCAAGTTCTTCTTCTACAACAGGTTCTGTTTTTTAATTACGTTTAATTGTTTATGTTGCTTTAATTAAGTCTAATTCTGTTTTACGTTTAATTGTTTCTGCAATTCAACTCTATAACAGAGTTGTTTCTGTATATTTAAAATAGTTAATGGTTTCATAAAATAGAATTGTTTCTAGTTTACAAAATAGTTTATGTTTTCAAAAAGATTCAAAATTATGTTTCTGTTTTTAATCTAAGTGTGAACAAACTGTATTACTGACAAACAATTTTACTAACAATCTTAAAACAATTTATGTATATTATATATCAGTTCTGTTCTGCTTTATTGTTCTGAATTTGAAATTCAGAAACTACAGAACCTAAGTTTTGTTTTGTCAAGTTCTACTCTTCTGAAATTCAAAACTTGAAACTACAGAACTTAAGATTCAGTTCTTATATATTAGTTCTAGTATACAGGTTTGGTTTATGCAGAAAATATATAACAATAAATTTTGCTACTATATTAGAAACATTGTTTTGATTTAATACTGTTTTAATACTCAATTCTACTGTCTTAATACTCAGGTTTTAATACTCAAGTTCTACTGTTGTAATACTATATTGGAAACATTGTTTTGCTGCAAATTGCTTTGTTTATTCAGAATTTGGTTTTGAAATTTTTGACTAAATTTGAATATCCTGAATTGCAACAATAATGGCTACTGATTCTACCCTTCCTCCTACTCCTACTATGGTGCCTCCTCCAACGCCTGTTATGGCCCTAATGATTGTGAGTCATGGAGAGAAGCCAGAAAAATTTAACGGGATAGAATTCAAGAGGTGGCAACAAAAGATGTTGTTCTACTTGACCACTTTGAATTTGGCCCGTTTCCTTCGAGAGGATGCTCCCGCATTGAAGGAAAATGAAACTGATAGGCAAGTGGTTGCCGCTATGGAAATATGGAAGCATGCTAATTTCTTGTGCTGGAACTACATCCTAAATGGTTTGAACAACACATTATATAATGTGTATTGCACTCTCAAGACTGCAAGAGAATTATGGGAATCCTTGGACAAGAAATACAAGACTGAAGATGCCGGGTTGAAAAAGTTTGTAGTGGGAAAATTCCTAGACTACAAAATGCTCGATTCCAAGACTGTGATCAGCCAAGTTCAAGATCTACAAGTGATTTTGCATGAAATACATACAGAAGGGATGTCTCTTAGTGAATCCTTCCAAGTGGCTGCCATTATTGAAAAATTGCCACTCTTATAGAAAGAATTCAAGAATTACCTAAAGCACAAGTGAAAGGAAATGAGACTTGAAGACTTGATAGTGAGGTTGAGAATAGAGGAAGACAACTGTGCATCTGAAAAGAAGGCAGACAAGGCCATCATGGAATCCAAGACCAATGTTGTGAAACAAGGGCAGAGTTCTTACAATAACAAGAAGAGGAAACATAATGGCAATGGTCCCTAAGCAAGGTGCAAGTAAGAAGTTCCAGGGCAAGTGTTGTGTGTGCAACAAACAAGGGCACCGTGTTAAGGATTTTCGCAGCCGCAAGGACCAAGGAAATCCAAACAAGAAACACCCTCAAGCCAATGTGACTGAAGTGGACGGCCTTTCAGACAATGTCTTAGACATGAACCTCTCAGCCGTAGTCTCCGAGGTGAACTTCATTGGCAGCAATACCAAGGAATGGTGGGTGGACACAGGGGCTACTCGTCATGTTTACTCAGATAAGAAGATGTTTTCATCATATCATAGCATAGATAATGAAGAACAACTCTTTATAGGCAACTCCTCTTCTTCCAAGGTTGAAGGCCAAAGGAAAGTGGTACTGAAAGATGACATCGGGCAAGGAACTTACTCTCAATGATGTGCTACATGTGCTAGAGATTCGAAAGAATCTAGTGTCTAGATCATTGTTGAGTAAGAAGGGTTTCAAATTGGTGTTTGTTGCAGACAAGTTTATCCTTACCAAAAATGGGATGTATGTGGGGAAGGGGTACATGAGTAATGGGCTCTTCAAAATGAATGTAATGACCATTGTACCTCCGATTAAGAATATTAATAATAAAAACACATCTTCTACTTATATGCTTGAATCTTCAAATATGTGGCATGGTAAACTAGGACATGTTAATTATGATACATTGCGTAGATTAATTAATATGAAATGTTTACCTAAATTTGAAATAGATCCAAATCATAAATGTGAGATTTGTGTGGAATCTAAACTTATAAGAACTTCTTTTCAATCAATTGAAAGAAGTAGTGAACCTCTAGAATTAATACATTCAAATATTTGTGATTTAAAATTTATTCAAACTAGATGAGGTAAGAAATATTTTCTTATATTCATTGATGATTGAACAAGATATTGTTATGTTTACTTATTAAGAAGTAAAGATGAGGCATTGAAAATGTTTAAACATTTCAAGAATGGGGTTGAAAACCAACTTGATAGAAAAATTAAGGTGATAAGAAGTGATAGAGGTGGATAACATGAAGCACATTTTGGTGAATTCTATTCTCAACATGGTATC
The DNA here is from genome assembly GCA_008638375.1 of Nyssa sinensis. Classification (NCBI taxonomy): domain Eukaryota; kingdom Viridiplantae; phylum Streptophyta; class Magnoliopsida; order Cornales; family Nyssaceae; genus Nyssa; species Nyssa sinensis. Next base: position 28,141,818 of record CM018038.1, read on the forward strand.
ATACACCAAACAACTGCACCCTATTCACCTCAACAAAATGGGGTTGCTGAACGTAAGAACAAAACTTTAAAAGAAATGATGAATTCATTATTATTAAGTTCTGGACTACCTCAAAATTTGTGAGGGGAAGCAATTCTTTTCACAAATTATATTCTCAACCAAATGCCTCAGAAAAAAAAAATCAATAAATCCCCTTACGAGTTGTGGAAAAGTCGAAGACCTTTTTAAAAATACTTAAAAGTGTGGGGGTGTTTGGCTAAAGTGGCAGTACCTATACCTAAAAAGGTTAAAATAGGACAAAAAATAGTTGATTGTGTTTTCATTGGGTATGCTCATAATAGTAGTGCATATCAGTTTCTGATTCACAAATCAGAAATTCCCGATATGCATGTTAATACTATCATTAAGTCAAGGAATGCATCTTTCTTTGAAAATGTATTTCCATACAAATCAACAGAAGAGTCGAGTTCAATTAAAAGAACTCATGATACTGCAATAAGCAGTAATCAAGGCCAACAAGATGACGATGAACCTAGACGTAGTAAAAGAGCTAGAACATCAAAATCTTTTGGACCAGATTTTCTAACGTATTTGTTAGAAGATGAGCCTCAAAGTTTTAAAGAAGCAGTGTCGAGCCTTGAAGCTCCACATTGGAAAGAGGCTATTAATGATGAAGTAGAATCTATTCTGCAAAATCATACATGGGAACTAGTGAATCTTCCACCAGGTTCAAAACCTCTTGGATATAAGTGAATATTCAAAAAGAAAATGAAAGCAGATGGGTCTATTGACAAACATAAAGCTAGGCTGGTTATCAAAGGTTACAAGCAAAAGGAAGGCTTAGACTATTTTGATACATATTCACCAGTTACGAGAATATCATCCATTCAAATGTTAATTGCTATTGCAGTTATACACAATCTCGAGATACATCAAATGGATGTAAATACAGCTTTCTTAAATAGTGACTTGGATGAAGAAATATACATGGAACAACCCAAAGGGTTTCTTGTTCCAGGTCAAGAAAAGAAAGTATGTCGGTTTATTAAATCCCTTTATGGATTAAAACAAGCACCTAAGCAATGGCATGAAAAATTTGATAGCGTAATGATGTCTAATGGGTTCAAAATCAACGAGTGTGACAAATGTGTATATGTCAAGAACATGAAAAATGGCTATGTCATTATTTGTCTTTATGTTGATGATATGCTCATTATGGGTAGTAATAATGAAGTCATTAAATCTACCAAGAAAATGTTAAACAATAAGTTTTACATGAAGGACTTAGGTGTTGCCGATGTTATACTTGGGATAAAAATCTCAAAAACATCGGATGGACCAATATTATCTCAATCACATTACATTGAGAAAATTCTCAAGAAATTTAAACAAGATGATAGCAATCTAGCGAGAACACCTGTAGCTGTAAATCTACATTTATCCAAGAATAATGGCAAAAGTATATCACAACTAGAATATGCACAAATAATTGGCAGCCTAATGTATGTGATGAATTATACCCGTCCAGACATAGCTTCTATTGTCAGCAAATTGAGTAGATACACAAGTAATCCAAGTCCGGACCATTGGAAAGCAATAGTTAGGGTTTTGAGGTATTTGAAATACACTCAAAACTTTGGATTGCACTACTCAAAATATCCAACAGTACTTGAAGGATACTGTGATGCAAGTTGGATATCCGACACCAAAGACTCGAAGTCCAAAAGTGTTTATCTATTTACACTTGGTGGTGAAGTAGTGTCTTGGAAATCTTCTAAGCAAACGTGCATTGCCAAATCTATGATAGAATATGAGTTTATTGCACTGGATAAAGCTGGTGAAGAAGTAGAGTGGCTTCATCACTTCTTAAAAGATATTCCAATGTGGCCAAAACATGTGCCCGCTATCTGTATTCATTGCGATAGTCAATCAACGATTGGTAGGGCACAGAGTCATATGTATAACGGTAAGTCTCGACATATTCGTCGAAGACATAATACCGTGAAAAAAATTCTCTCTAATCGTATTATGACCATTGAATACATAAGGTCAAAAGATAACATTGTGGATCCGTTAACCAAAGGTTTGACCAGAGAGCAAGTGAATAAATCATCGAGGAGAATGGGTAGCCTATACACTAAAGAGTCGCCATAATGGGAACCCAACCTAGCTGACTGGAGATCCCAAGATCTAGGTTCAAAGGGACAACCGAATTGTGTGTGACTCATTGAGATCACTATGGAGATCAAATCTCCTACTCATTCATATGATCAGGATAGTGATACCTGCAGCGTTGAACAGGGTAAGCTAAGCTTTTAATGATTCTTATATCTTGTTAAAGACAAGTGGAGTGTAGCAGAATACTCTTAATAAGAAATCACCTATGTGAGTGTGAACTGGGCTAGTTCTATGAGAATGATAAAGGCTAAATTCTCTAGGAGCACTGATGAAACCAGGAATTGTTCAAGGCCAAAATGAACACACTCGTGAGAACTAACTGTGTCAGAAAAGATTCTGTGTGAATGTTTTTGTCTTAATTTACACAAATGATTAAACAGTTCAAGACATCATGTTCACTAATCAATCAGTAACCCCAATAGCATTTCACAAGGGAAGGTTTAAGGCTACACGCTACCTTCCTCTATACAGGAAATTTTCAACTGAACTCTCTCTTAGTGTCTGCATGTCATTTGCATTACTTTCAGTTAATTTCATTCATGTGGGGGATTGTTGAAAAAAATGGGTTTGAGCATTATAATTAGCTATCTTTGAGCTAAAATTAAAGTGGGTCCCACAAATTAATTTTAGTGGGTCCACGTGGGAATGTGTTCTCCTCCATGAGGATATGAAGATTATATACTGGGTTGCTAAAAACCATTAAGGAGTGAATGAGAAATTGCCTCCAAACATCACCACTTGGAAATGATAACAAAAGCTTGAAGCTTGTGTCCCACATAGGATGGGTACAAGGCTTTTAATTAGTATATATACACATACCTTGGAGGAGGGTTTGTGTCACATCTTCGGCATCCGTGTAGGGTGGGGTGCTAGGCACATTTGATGATATACCGTTGTTTGATTGGTGCTCGGTTTTGATCCGTTCTGCTTGGTTCTATTCTGACCTGATCTATCCTTTTGAGCTGTATTGTTCTACTTGAGTTGCATTTGAGCATGCATGTATATATAAACTGGTTTTAAAACCCATGGCAGGAACTTATGTTACTCACTGAGCTTGTTTAAGCTCATTCTTTTTATCTAACAGTTTTCAAGACTTATATCTATTGGATTAGAAGGCACAAAGAGATGATACCAGTAGGCTGTGAGGCATTTCAAGTAAGGATCTGATGGCACCGATTTGTGGAGACTTAGATTCTGGTGGACTGACTTTGGTTATGCAAGTAAGTGACCTAATATGATTGGACTTATTGATGTGCTATAGATGAATTGAGACATGGCTCATGGTCATGGTACTCTAGAGAGATTAGATATGCTCTGTGTTATATGTCTGTTATTGATGTCCTTTGTGGTTGGAGTTATTAGCTGTCTAGTTTTAGACTTACTCTGTGGTACATACCTCTGTGGTATTTATAGATGAGTTAAGGTTTTAATTTCTGCTACTTTGACCCTACATTAGGAATGCAGTTCATCGTTTAGTTCAGAAGTTGCCTTTGGTTGGTCGCATTTTCAGTCGAGAGATTGGCAAAGCGGCTAACTGACATCACATCTTTAGCAGCCGTATAGGGTGGGCTGCGGGATGTGACAGTTTGGGCCCCAAGAGGCACCCCGATTTTGTGGAAGATGGAGGACCTAGCACATGTTTGGTTCACCACACGCGCGCACGCGCCTGTCGCCGCCGCCCCGTCCCGAACCGAACCAGGCTGGGCCGGGTTCGGGTTTGGGTTCTGGGCCTGGGCTTGGGCTTATGCTTGGGCTTGCTGTGTATATATCTTTTTAGAGAAAATTTATTTAAAATTTTTCAAACCTGAAACGCAGTTGTTTTGAACATACGTTTAAGTTACCGTTGGGATTCTAAAATGTTGTCATTTTGCGACGTGCGAATGGTTACCATTGGGAGTCCAAAACGCTGTCGTTTTGGAAGCGCTGTTTGACTGAATGGGCGTCTTTTCCATAGACGTGCCTGTGTCTGTTCGTCATGAACAGACACGACCCAAGCTTCATGCCTGTACCAAACAAGTATGAGCGAGTCTATAAATAGGACACAATGCACAACATTTTGCATCTCATTCATAACATATTTATTCGCATCTTCATTTGAGGGAGTTCTGCATAGTTCTGGTTCGACAGAATCCATTGGTAGTGCTTGCCTTTGTGTTGGAGAGATCATTTTATCCTGGGAGACATATTGCCAAAAGCTCGTAAGCACACCATTGCGAGGGCAATAAATTGTCTTAAGGACAAACTGTATTACTAACAAACAATTTTACTAACATTTTTTTTATTTTGCTATTTAGCAAGCACTAGATATGGAAGTGGCAATTGGAGTAAATTGTATATAGTAAGCTATGGAATATAGCAATGCAACGTTATTTTTGTTTTAGGATGTACTTGTTTTGTTTTGGGAATTTATGTTTTTGGATGTTAATATGTAATCAAACTCACCAATGTGCCTATATTCTTCTTTTGCATCTTAAACTATTTCCAACTTGACTTAAACCAATAAACTGATTCACAAATGCCTCAAAAACCAATAAACCAATCACCAAACCAACTTGTGTTCACAAAAATCATATATCATTCTCAAAAAAATATGTCCAAATTACACAAAACCATAATATCTATAGGGGTTACATGACTTGAGCTTAAACAAAACTAAATGTAATCATCTTAAACAAAACCATTACACATATACCAGTCTTAAATACATCAAATTCATGTGTTCAAGAGAAGAAAAGCCTAACATGTGCTCAAAAAAACATCAACTTCGCCCAAATGTTCCAAGTATGGCTTATGCTACCAAATTGTCATTTCAGCTTCATTTCTCTCTATTGCTACTCGCCCTAGTGTTAACACCTTGACTAGTACCAAAGCTTGATTTCTCTAAGTTGTTTCTAACTTGTATAAACATAAAAGAAATTATTAGTGAGATAGTTGTAAACATTTAATCACTACTTATAGGTAGTTTTTCTTTCCTCTGAGTAAGTGGTAGTTAAGTACCAGACTCCACTATCTTACCTTTTGGAGCTGATTTGATTATTGTGGTTTGGATGTTTTCTCTTCTCTGACAATTTTTCTTGTTGTGCCCATCCGGCCATAGTGTCCATTCTTCAATGAGGAATTAAGTTTTATAGTATTATTTGGGTTAGATGGTTCATCTAGTTCTCTTCTCCTAACAACCTTTGGTCTCCTAGGTTATTTATGAATGAAAGGAAACGCCACTAAGTCTATTCCAATCTTGGTCCACATTTGAGGCCCATTAAAAGGGTCGATCATTGTATCATAGGCTTTAAGGTAAGTCTCATTCTTGTACTATGAGTTTACATACATTTCTGGCTCTTCTTGTTTGTAGAAAATGACAAACACTACATAAGCATAAGATATGCCACACAAATCCCACTTTTGTTAAGACTATGAGTCTATATGTGTTGGCTAATCCATGTTGACAAAACTATAGGTTGTAATGTATATGTTAGAGATATGACTTATATTATTGTAACAAGTAAACTAGGTATATAAGCATTATTGGAGAATTTCAATGTATCTGATTAGGGTTAGGATTTAACTACGATGCAGTATAAATATGTTATAATCCTATTTTCTACATAGTTAAAAAAGATAACTGCACCTGTGAATGTAGGCACATTACCGAACCACGTAAATTCTACGCGCCGATTTCTCTCTTTCTCTCTAACTCTTTTTGCATAGATCAATAATTTCGCAACGGTATCCAAGTCTAAGTGAGTTATTGTTCTTAAGCCTTGTGCAATCCATTTATCATAGCTACTAATGTTGCACTTTTTTGGTCTGAAGGTTTCTCCTCCCAAACTACCTGTCAAGAACTTGAGATCAGAGGGTCATTGGGAAGGCTTCGGTAATAGCCACTCCGATGATAAAGTTAACAGACAAATAAAAACAGTAATTCAAGAGAATAATTGAACATGAATTGAATGCGTACCTTGTAGCCTTATTTATAAATTTTAGATCTCCTAAGTTGAGTCGGATTAGGAGCCATGAAAGTAGGAATTTGAAGATATCCGTAGATAGTAGTTTCCATATTGAATTTTGTTTCTTTTTTCTAAAGTCGGTAGCCTATGGAAGGCGGTGACAGTTCAGAACCCCTTACCTCTTAAGTCTCTATACTTGGTTAATTGAATGAACTAACCAACTCATGATATATATACCGAAGAACTCCTTATAAACATATGTTGCGCTCTAAACACTTCAGCCAAATTATGGTATATCAGCTACTCCCCCCCCCCAAGCCTTAGTTCTTGGGACCCTTGCAGTGCTGAGGTTAGGGTTTCTGAAGAGTCAGTGTGTTTTCTCCATAAATGCATCGTTAAGATTCTAATAAAATAACTATTGATGGGACAGTTAATGTCCCATCATTGCGTCAGCTGCTAGTTGGACAACTGAGGTCGTTATCATCGCAACCGTCGATTGGAGGTAATGCCTTAAATGTCATGCCTCTTGGATGGTCTATAAATAAGAAAACCATACCCAAGAAGAGATTTTTACAATCTCCGATAGCATCAAGCATATCTCCGAGCAAGAAGCAATTCTGCAGGCAATTTTGGTGCACCTGAAGTTTTTCTTTTTCATTAATCTCCCAACTTCCAATCAGGTTCGAAAGTATTTAAATACCTCACTGTCTTTCTTTTCTTTACACCCATTTTCTTTCCCCTTCTTTTTATTTAATTTTACTTTGGAAAGATGGCTGCTCATGATGCTTAGTCGAGTACGGGAGACGAATCAAGGAAACTTATAGAAGTAGGAGATCAGGAGGCACTAGGCCTCATTTTGGGAGATGAGGCTAAAATTGCCTTTAATAGTAGTTAGGGAGTGCTTCTGATTGAAGCACATCTTGAGCCTAGGAATAGAGAGACCAGCACCTTGGGCAAACCTCGTATGAGAGAAGAGAGCGAGAGTGCTATGACTCAGGGCATGTTAGATGCCCTGGTAATAAATTTCGATTTCCCTCAAAACATGTCTTGTAAGGTCCCGAGGACTATAGATCGCCTATTAGACCTTGAGAGATGGGAGATCTATGCCTACCTCTAGTGGTTTGTGGTCGATGTACGTTTTCATTTTCACCCCTTAGTGAACGAGTTTTTCTAGTGGTTTAAAATCTGCCTTACCGAACTAAATATCAATAATTAGAAGCAACTAATGGCTTTTTTAGTTTTAAGATATCAAAATAAATTTGAAGTAGATCTGAACCTCATTAGGAGTAACATGGATATGAAATACTTGAAGTTAGAAGACATGCTTTACATGTCCTTTGACAAAAGGTTCAAGCCCTTGACCTCTATACCCACTTCCAACAAAACATGGAAGAAGTGGTATTTCTTTATCAAAGGTGGCTGGGAATTTGAGGACGATGAGAACATGAGTAGCTTCTTTCCTCGGTATAATAGCTTCAAGGGTGAGCCTATTGAACTCAAGCTTCTTATTAATATTATACTTCTATTTTTGTTTAATTGACCATGTTTTGCATTATTTGGAGCAAATAAGAAAGCTTGGAGAAGATTTGCCTTCACTTCCAATCTTCAAGAAAAATACAAAAACTTTTACATCCCCAAGAAAATGAGAAAAACTGAGGTCGGGAGGCCAAGTTCTCCTGAACGCACCATTTCTGAGGAGCTGGCATTGCCCATCGTGCGACGTAAACCCCCTCCACCTCTGACCCCTATAGCACATCCCGAACCCTAAGGCAAAGGGAAGCTGGGTATAGTCCCTCTTAGAGTAGCCATGGCAGAAACATAGGAAACTGTCATACAGAAGGCTTACGAGAAGGCCTGGAGCTCTGTTTCTAGTCATTTCAAAAGGCTGAAGCCTGTATTTTCTAGCCTTTTATCCTTTGTTAACTTGTCAATTTATCTATTGCAGGCGGCTCATGCTATAGCTGCCATTATGGACTACTCTGAAGAGTCAGAACAGGTTGATAGGCTCCAGGCCGAGCTGGACAAAGAGAGGCTTCAGCTTATGACTGCTCGATCTGCCACTCTCTCTATCGAAGGGAAGCTAAAGAAGTCCCTTTCTGCACTCTCTATTTTTGAGTCCCAGAAAAATGCCTTAGCTAGAGATCTAGAGGCTTTGAGGAAAGAGAAGGAAGAATTTGACACTGCCATCGCCCAAATATTTGCCACCAGTGTGCAAACAGTGAGAGAGGAGATGGAGAGTGCCCTCAAAGAAAAGGTGCAGAAGCTAGGGAGAGAGTTTGTGGACCACGGATATGAAACCTTTAGAAAGAAAATCCAAAAACTCTATCCCGACCTCGACATCTCTAGAGTGGATGAGGTCCCAATGGATGAACCTGTGACTAGCTTGCTTGAAGTTTCCCTAGCGAAGGCTACAAATCCTAAGCTGGAAAACCCCCCTACCGAGGGTCATTAGTTTAGGATTTTTGTAATTTCCTTTTTTTGGTTTCCTTGTACTTCATCAATTATCTATAAAATTGTCTTTTTTGGCTTCAGATCTGGTGTTCGAGATTTTTTACTTTGCTTAGTCTTTATAACTAACCAGAAGTGTGACTTGAATCAAATATTTCTTATAAAACTGAGATTAATAACATCCACGATGACAATAATATCTCAGTGATTAGTGATTTAGCCCTGTAATGCCCTATAGTAGATACGAGGCTTCTTCAAAGGTCTGGAAAAGTAGCAATGTTACTTGGATAAATAGTTCAGACCTATAATACTTGTAAAAGATACAAGGTTTTAAGAGCTCTAGTGGCAATGCCGTAATAGGATCCAAATCTGTAACACTTGTAAAAGATACAAGATTTTTAGGGGTCTGTACATAGGTGAAAATTCTACAATAGTAAATGGACCAGACATGTAACACTTGTAATGAAGCACAAGATTTTTAGGGGTCTGTACATAGGTGGCAATGCTAGAATAGCAACTGGACCAAACCTGTAACACTTGTAATAAAGCACAAGGTTTTTAGGGGTTTGTCTATAGGTGGCAATGCCACAATAAAAAACGGACCAGACCTATAACACTTGTAATGAAGCACAAGGCTTTTAGGGGTCTGTGAATTAGTGGCAATGCCGCAATAGTAAATAGACCAAGCCTGTAACACTTGTAATGAAGCACAAAGTTTTTAGGGGTCTGTGCATTAGTGGCAATGCCACAATAGTAAATAGACCAAGCCTGTAACACTTGTAATGAAGCACAAAGTTTTTAGGAGTCTGTGCATTGGTGGAAATGCCGCAATAGTAAATGGGCCAGACCTATAACACTTGTAATGAAGCATAAGATTTTTAGGGGTCTGTACATAGGTGGCAATGCCACAATAATAAATGGACCAAACATGTAACACTTGTAATGAAATACAAGATTTTTAGGGGTTTGTACATGCGTAAACGTTGAAGTGGATTAAAATTTTAGGATTTTATTGATAATATTTGAGCAAGTGCTTAATATTCTAGTTCTTTGGCCTTCCTGATAGAACTCTTGGTATCCTTCAAATTGATGTACTTCCGGGCTCTATCCATGAGTGCTACTATATCAGCTGGAGGCTTCTTAGTCAATGAATCCTAAAAACGTCCAAGTCCTAGTCCAGAGGTCAGAGGGTCATCAGGAAGGCTTCGATAGTAGCTGCTTCGATGATAAAGTTAGCAAAGAAATAAAGATAGTAATTTAAAAGAAGAATTGAGCATAACTTGAATGCGTACCTTGTAGCCTTATTTATAAACTGTAGATCTCCTAAGCTGAGTCGAATTAGGAGTCATAAACGTAGGGATTTGAAGATATCCGTAGATAGTAGTTACCATATTGAATTTTGTTTCCTTTTTTTGAGGTCGGTAGCCTATGAAGGGCGGTGACCAGTTCGGAACCCCTTACCTCTGAAATCTCTATACTTGATCGGTTGAATGAACTAACCACCTCATGATCTATCTATCAAAGAACTCCTTGTAAAATGTGTTGCGTTCTAAACACTTCGGCCAAATTATGATATATCAACTGCATCTTTATATTCTACAGTGTTAGATTCACAATGGTAAGCATCAGGTAAAAGGACCGGATACACTGCCTATGATTTTTTAACTAACACACTACATGTATTAAAAAAGTTTTCAAAATGGTTTTCACACAAATACACTACATATGAAAATCAGGCCACATCAACAATGTAACCAATCATAATTCCTTGAGAGAATATAAGATTCTCTCCACTAAGTAACTCTATATAACATAGCATCACACATTATGCTATTATATCTCCATTACAAATTGAGTCTGAGCATACTAAAATTAAACTAGTTGCCCTAATGTGACAGACAGAAAGACTGATAAGGTTTGTTGCACACCACTCTAGATGTTAGTATTCTTTTAATGTAGAGAGAGAGAGAGAGAGAGAGAGAGAATTATATTATTTTGAGTGTTTAATATTCTTTTAATAGACATAATTTTTAAAATTGGTTGATTGAATTTTATTATTTTGTTTGTTTAATGTCTGAATTGTATGTGTAAATAGGATAAATCTTTAGTGGCATGGTCGAATCGTATACTACAAATAAGGAGCCACAAAAAGTATCAAACCAATAATCATAACGACAATACTATAAAAAAAATTTAGAAGCTAACATATCACTAAACTTTTTTTCCATATATGTAGAGCATTGTACAAAATAAAAAAGAACTGTGTACCCGAACCGACCCACTTTAATGAGTTAGGTAGGTTTGAATTTAAAAATAAATTGGGTTACTTCAATTCTAAAATTTATAAAACCAACTTAGTTGTTTCAATGTAAAAGTTTGTGTAAAGCAAAGCAACCTAAGTGGTGTTGCTCTTTTTTGGTTAGAAGGCCTCCTGTTTTTCGCTACATGTCAAGACTCGAGGTTAAAGGGTCACCGGGAAGGCTCCGGAGGTAGCCACTCTGATGATAAAGTCAGTAAGAAAAAGAGACTGTAATTCAAAAGAATAATTGAACATAAATTAAAAGCGTACCTTATAGCCTTATTTATAGGTTGTAAATCTCCTAACTTGAATAGGATTAGGAGTCATGAGAATAGGGATTTGAAGATATCCTGAATATAGTAGTTGCCATATTAAACTTTGTTTCCTTATGTTGAGCTCGGTAGCCTAAAGAAAGCGATAACCAATTCTGAAACCCTTACCTCTAAAATATCGATATCTATTCAATCGAATAAACCGATTACCCTAAACTTTGTATGTCGAAGAATTCTTGGGTGCCACGTGTCATGCCCTAGTAACTCTGAATTATTGTAGTCAAGTTATAGTATATCAGCTACTCCCCCCTAAGCCTCAGTTCTATGGGACCCGTACAGAGTTGAGGTTAAGGTTCCTGAAGAGTCACGCGTATTTTTATAAATGTGTCATTGCGTATTTTGATAAAATAACCATTGACGGGATAGTCAATGCCTTATCATTGCGTTAGACAGTGATTGGCTAACCAAGGCCATTATCGGCCAACCGTCATTTGGGGTTTGGAGCCATAAATGGTGCTCTTTCTTCGATGGTCTTATAAATAGAAGAAATATCCTTAAGAAGAGTTTTCCACGAACTCTTCAAAGTACTTAGTGCAATTCTGAGTTAAAAGGAAGACCCCAAGGCAATTTTCGGTGCACTTGAAGATCATTCTGACCATCAACCTTCAAGCTTCCCAATCTGTTGGTGAAAAGTGCATTTTTCTATTTATTCTTGCTTAGTTCGTCTTTATCTTTCCTTCCTATTTTTTTTTATTTAAGTTATATTTTTGGAAAGATGGCTGCTTCTAATGCTCAATCGAGTACGGGAGAGGAAGAGAGGGAGGTGGTAGAAATAGGAGATCAGGGGGCATTAAGCCCTATTTCGGGTGATGAAGTTGGGAATGCTTCAAGTGACAATTCAGGAGTGCTTCTAATTGAATTACACCTTGAGCCAAGGAATAGAGAGGTTGGTTCATAGGGTAGACCTCAAAAAAGAGAGAAAGGCGAGAGTGTCATGACTGAGGGCATGCTAGATGCCCTCAAAACCAATTTTGACTTTCCTTTAAATGTGTTTTGTAGGATACCGAGGGCTGTAAATCGCCTATCAGATATCAAGAGAGGAGAGATTTGTGCCTACCTTGAATAGTTTGAGGTCGATTAGGTTTCCCTCTCCACCCTTTTGTGAACGAGTTTTTTAGCTAGTTTAAAATCTTCCCTGCCGAACTGAACATTAACAGTTGCAGACCATGGGTACGAAACTTTCAGGAAAAAGATCTAGAAGCTATATCCTGACCTTAACATCTCAGCAGTAGATGAGGTTTTAATGGATGAGCCTGTGATGAGTCCTTTCGAAGTTGCCCCAATGGAATCTGTAGATCCCGAGCGAGAAGCCCCTCATGTCGAGGATCATTAGTTAGGAATTTTTGTAACTTTTTTTTTGTTCTTCCAATCTTGTAGCCCTCCCCTTTTTGGGACTTTTAATTTATGAAACTTTTGTTGCTTCAGACCTTGTGTCTAGCTGGATACCTTTGCATTATATCTAAGCTTTAAGATAATTTCTTCAATATTCAAGCCAGTAAATAATATAAGCCCATTTAGAGATTCCAAAGCACTTATGAGATATTCCAGAGGTCTAAGTAACAGGATATACAGAACCACGATACTGATAATTGATAATATACAGACCTACAATACTTGTAAATAAAATAAGGCTTTTAGGGGTCTGTACATTGGTGACATAAACCAAACCTGTACCACATGTAATGGATACAATGCTTTTAAGGATCTGTACATTGGTGAAATGGACCAGATCCGTAGCACTTGTAATGGATACAAGGCTTTTAGGGATCTGTACATTGGTAAAATGAATTAGACTCGTAGCACTTGTAATAGCTACAATACTTTTAAAGATCTGTACATTAGTGAAAAGGACCAGACCTGTAGCACTTGCATTGGATACAAGGCTTTTAGGGGCCTGTACATTAGTGAAATGGACCAAACTTGTAGCATTTTTAATGGATACAAGTCTTTTAGGGATTTGTACATTGGTGAAAAGAATCAGACATGTAGCACTTGTAATGGATACAAGACTTTTAGGGACATGTACATTGATGGAATAGACCAGACCTGTATCATTTGTAATGGATACAAAGCTTTTAGGGGTCTATACATTGGTGAAATGGACCAGACTAGTAGCACTTGTAATGGATACAAGGCTTTTAGGGATCTGTACATTGGTGAAATGGACCAGACCTGTAGCACTTGTAATAGATACAAGGCTTTTAGGGATCTGTACATTGGTGAAAAGAATCAGACCTGTAGCACTTGTAATAGATACAAGGCTTTTAGGGGCCCGTACATTGGTAACAAACTCTGAAGTGAATCAAAAATAGCTTTATTATTGATAATACTTTTGTAAGTGTTCGATGTTCCAAGGTTTGGGTACATACTTCCTAATTGAATCTTCCAACCACTAAGTCGTAGGCCTGACGACCTTGGTTACTTTATAAGGTCATTCCCAATTAAGGAAGAGCTTTCCCATAATGGGATCTTTAGTGTTTAGAACCACCCTTCTTATGATGAGATCTCCGATATGGAAATTGATGGGTTTTAACCCCTGGTTGAAACATTTAGCCATCCTCTGTTGGTAGGATTCAATGTTTATCCGAGCTTGCTCACGTCTTTCTTCCAGTTTGGTTATTGGCCTCTTAGTTAAAGCAATCTGTTTTAAGGGTTGGCATGCCAATTTCAACAATAATGATAGCCTTGGTACCATAAGCGAGTGAAAATGGTCCATAGTTGGGGTTCTTTTAGTAGTTCGGTATGCCCAGAGCACTCCGGGGAGCTTTTCGACCCATCTTCCCTTAGCTTCCTCCAACATCCTCTTTATTGCTTTCGAGGATAGTAGGGTTAGTAACCTTGGCTTTCCCATTATCCTGAGGATGCCTTGGAGAGGAGAAGTGGTGACTAATGTGCAGGTCTTTACAGAACTTCCTGAATACCTTTCCAGCAAACTACGTCCTATTATCTGAAATAATAACGCGCGGTATACCGAACCTGCACACAACATTTTTTCAAGTGAAATTCTTTACTTTTACCTCTATGATGTGGGTCAATGGTTCAACTTCTGCTCAATTAGAGAAATAGTCAATAGCAACTAGCAAGAATCTTTTGTTTTGAGGGGCTTTTGGCAATGACCCTATAATATCCATTCCCCATTGGGTAAAAGGCCAAGGACTCGCGATAGGAACGAGTTCATGATGAGTTTGATGTTGGTAAGGAGCAAAAGCGTTGACATTTGTCACACTTCCGAACATATTCCTTAACCTGTTTTACCATATTGGCCTAATAGTAGCCCTGAGTTAGTGTTCGATGAACTATGGTCCTACCGTCGTTATAGTTACCACAAATCCCCTCATGTATCTTGGCCAGGACATAGTGGGCCTCTTTTGAAGTTAAGCATCGTAAAAGGGGTTGTGTGTAAGACCTTTGGTAAAACTTTTCTTTAAGAATTAAATACTGAGCTGCCTTAATTTGAATTCTTCTAGCATGATTCTTATCTTCTAGAAGTAGCCCTTCCTTCAGGTATTGGATGATGAGAGTCATCCAATTCTGAGATTGTTCTAAAATTTGAAGGGATTGTATTACCTCAATACTAGGTTTTGACTGGTAGGAGATTTTTACCATTGAGTCCCTTTCTGGCTTAAGATGAGAGGTCATATTTGCTAAAGCGTTGGCCCTGGAGTTTTGGTTTCTTTTGATATTCTGAATAGTGAACTTGTGGAAAGACCGCTTTAGCGATTCCACCATTTCTGAAGATCTGGTCATTCTGTTATCCTTGGTGAAAAATTCTCCCAAAACTTGACTCACTACAAGCTGAGAGTCAGAGAATGCGTCAAGATCTAGAGCTTCGCATTCTAGAACTAATTTCATCCCAAGGATAAGTGCCTCTTATTCGGCTACATTTCTAGAAGCTCTGAATCCCAAGCTGACAGCTTTTTCAGTTACGATCCTATTAGGGGACTGAAGTATTATACCTACTCTAGAGCCTTTTTTCGTAGATGAACTATCAATGTAAAGTAGCCATACCGAAGTGTCTGTAGTGGTTTGAGCTTTCGAATGCTGCATTCTAGTGAATTTTGCTATAAAGTCTGCTAATACTTGACCTTTGATAGCAATCCATAGAATATAGAATATATCAAATTCTCCCAGTTCTATTGACCATTTGACCAGGTGTCCCGAAACTTCGAGTTTATGTAAGATTGACTTTAAAGGATAGGATGCAGGGACTATGATAAAATGGGCTTGAAAGTATGATCTAAGCTTTCGAGCAGATATTACCAAAGCTAAGGCCAGTTTTTCAATTTCGGAATACCTCGTCTCGGTGTCTAGAAGTGCTTTGCTGATGTAAAAAATAGGACTCTAAATCCCTTTGTCTTCCCTAACTAACGCAAAGTTGATGGCACTTTCTGATACAGCTAAGTATAAGAGTAGTTTTCCTTGGTACTGATTTTGAGAGGAGTTTAGGGGAGGCTAAGTATTACTTGAGTTGTTGGAAAGCCTTTTCACATTCAAAGGTCCATTCTAGGGCCTTACTCCCCCTCAAGGATTTGAAGAATGAGAGACATCGATCCATAGATTTAGAGATAAACCTATTCAGTGCCGCTAGACTTTCATTCAGCCCTTGAATATCTTTCTTGGTTTTAGGTGATTCTAGTTAAATCAAAGCTTTAATTTGTGAGGGGTCTACCTCAATTCCTCTTTGGAAAACTAGGAAACCTAAGAATTTTCCTTCTATGATCCCGAAGGTACATTTTAATGGGTTAAGTTTCATTCTGTGTTTTCTTAAGATGTCAAACGTCTAGCTCAAGTGCTGGATATGGTCACCCTTCTGAACACTTTTGACAAACATATTGTCGATGTAGACTTCCATCGTATCCCCAATTTGGGGGCCAAACATTATGTTTACAAGCCTCTGGTACGTAACTCCAACATTCTTCAAATCGAACGACATCACTCTATAACAATAAAGACCTCGTTCTGATATGAAGGCTGTTTTTTCCTGGTCTGGAGAATACATTTGAATTTGGTTGTATCCAGAGTAAGTATCCATGAAACTTATGAGTTCGTGACCTACCGTGGCATCAACAAGTTGATCAATTCTGGGAAGAGGAGAGCTATCTTTAGGACAAGCTTTGTTAAGGTTGGTATAGTCAACACAAACCCTCTAGTTTCTGTTCTTCTTTTTTGCAAGAACCATATTGGCAAGCCATTCTGGGTAGAACACTTCTCTTATCATTCCAGCATTTAGCAACCTATGGACCTCTTTATTGATGATTTTGTGGTATTTAGGGGCAAAGGTTCTCATTTTTTATCTTACTAGGGGATGGCATGAATCTGTCATCAGCTTCTAAGAGATGAAATCAAGATCTAATCCCTCTATATCTCTAGTTTCCCAAGCAAATACCGAAAGGTTGGCCTTTAGGAATTTAACAATATCCTCTTACTTGGATGGAGACTAGGGATAAACTAATTTGTACGTACTTTCCCTCTCCTTCTGTACTGATAAGTACTTTGATGGGCTCTTCCATTGGTTTGACTGCGCTATCCCTTCCTCTAAGACTTAGTGGCTCGTCAATCTCGGAATGACAGTCTTCTGCCTCATGCAGGTTGGAAGATGAGGAATTTTCTCTTTCATGAGTGTACTATAATTGCTATTTGGAAGATTTTCTTTTAGTGTGAGGGCATGACATTCTCGGCCAGTGAGCTAACAGCCCTTGATGGTGAGAACTCTATTATTGTGGTCATATTTCAAGCATTGATGGAGAGTTGAAGTAACTAATCCCATCTGGTGGATCCAAGGCCTCCCAATAATGACATTATAAGGAGATTTAGTGCCTAAGACCATATATTCAGAGATCAGTGTCTTCTGTCTATCCCCCTCTCCTATCGTGTTTAGTAGATTAATTCTGCCCATTGGGATGCTGAGATTCCTGTCAAATCCTACGATGACAGCAACGATAGCTTTGATGTCATTAGAGTTAAGCTTCATGTGCCTGAAGGGTTCATAGAATAATACATTGGTAGAACTTCCAGTATCTACGAGAATCCTTTTAATATCAAAATTAGCGATGTTGAGTGAAATGACAAGAGCATCACTGTGGGGACAATGTATCACAATAAGGTCCAATTCAGAAAACTAGATCTAAGGTTCTGACTTCACCTTTTCTCAACGGTCGAGATCTGGATGATACCGGTTCTGCCTTTACCTCCTTAGCATATCTTTTCTAGCTCGGTTAGACATTCTTGTCATCGTATTGTTAGTGTGAAGCACAAAGACGACTTGATTATTTTGCCGTTGCTGATCATTCCGAATTTCCTTCTGTTTAGGCCTTTGCTCTTGCCTTCTTTAGGGTGATCTTTCGTCACGGGGGTTCTGCCTCCCGTCCTGGCAGACAAACTCTCTTAGTCGTCCTCTCCTGATGAGATGCTTTATTTCTTGCTTTAGAGCCCTGCACTCCTCTGTTGTGTGCCCCTGCTTTTTATGCAAATCACAATACTTATTCTAATTTCTTGAGTCAGCGTGACTTTTTAGTGGCTTTAACCACCTCAGGTTTTCACGAGTCTAGATCTGTTGTAATATGTGGGTAAGAGAAGCATTTAGAAAGGTGTAAGTCCTATACCTCTCAGAGTTAGAGTTGTTCTGGGCTCTAGGTGCTATTCTCTTGTCGGGACTTCTAATCCTCTTTTTGTTAGCGTTGTTATCCCTCTTCTGAACTTGCTCATCCTTTTGAGCTTGTTCTTTTGCCTTTTGAAAGGTGGTTTTTTTTTCTTTAAGATTAATATACTTTTATGCTCTATCCATGAGTGTTATCATATCAATAAGAGGATTCTTGGTCAAGGAATCCTAAAAGCGTCCAGGCCCAAGGCTTGAAGTGAGGGCTGCTACTAGGAAACTTGGACTGCAATCAGTTATCTCCGTGAGCTCGGTATTAAAACAAGCTATGTACTCCCGAAATGATTCTCCCTTTGCTTGCTTCACAGTTAGCAAGAATTCTGGTCTTTTTCTCAACTTCCTGTTTGTTAAGAATTGGTCAAGAAATAGCCTACTGAGCTCATAAAAATTGCTGATCAATTTTTAGGGAAGGTTATGAAACCACTTAAGGGCGGTACCCTTGAGGCTCATCACAAAAGTTCGACATATGAAGGCATCGGTAGCTCCATGCAGAGCCATTGTGTGTTGATAGTGAGATAAGTCGTCCCCAAGGTCTTTAGACCGGTCGTAAAGGGTGATTTTTGGGATAACAAATTTCTTGGGTTGCTCTTTTGTCATTATGGCAGAGATAAATGGCGTGGAGAACCTACCAAGCAATTTACTCAACTTGTCTTGCTCTGGAGGGGCATGGAATCCTCTGGTTGAGATTGTATGATCTTGAAGATCTACTATCTCCTCTGCCCTTTGAAGGGATTTGGGTAGGACTTGTTTGTGCGATCGGTACCCATTGTTGATCTTGTCCTGCGCATCCAGATCCCGGATTCAATGGAGTTTGTTCGATGTTAGTAGGAGGATGCTGCTCTTCCAAGACTGGGGGGACTAGAGTCTAGGGAGGTGGGAATTCTTGCGACGCTGGATTGGTTCCAGAGGTTGTTGGAGCTAGTATCCTCGTTCTGCTCTGGTAATGGACAACAGGGTGAAATGTGGGCATTCCTCTCCCTATAGGTGTTGACGACTGGGGATCAGCCTTCATATGAATGGTACCATAGGGGTGTACCGGTTGAATGTTAGGCAACTCCTCAGTTTGGGGATCCTATGCTTGTGGTGATGGCGGGAGGCTCAAGCCCCCCATGAACAACGTTAGCAGGAGAAGGAGGAAGGTTATTTTGTTGGTTCTGAGCTAGTGAAGTCAGAGCTTGTGACATGGTAGTGAGTTCTTGCATTTGATCAGACTACCGTTGAATTCGATCAAGTTGTTGTTGTAAATGAATGGGTGTTTATCCCCTTCCTTTTTTAACAAGAGGCTGATTCTGAGGATTTTTGGAGTTCTTTCTAGGACAAAGGTTGGTAGCCATTGTCTGTTGGAAGAAAAAGATAATAGGTTTGTTGTTTTGAAGAAGAGATAGTAAGAATGATTGTCGTTTTCACAAATGACACTAAGCTAATGTTGCTCTTTTCTAGTCAAAGGGGCCTCTTGTCCTTCACTACCTATTAAGACCTTGAGGTCAAATGGTCACCGAGAAGGCTCCGGTGGTAGCCGCTCCGATGATAAAGTTAGTAAAGAAAAAGCGACTGTAATTTAAAAGAAGAATTGAACATAAATCGAAAGTGTACCTTATGACCTTATTTATAGGCTGTAGATCTCCTAAGTTGAGTAGGATTAGGAGTCGTGAGAATAACGATTTGAAGATATCCTGAAGATATTAGTTGCCATATTGAACTTTGTTTCCTTATGTTGAAGTCAGTAGCCTAAAGAAGGCGGTGACCAGTTCTGAAACCCTTACCTCTGAAATGTTGATATATGTTCAGTCAAATAAACCGATTACCCTAAGATCTGTATGTTGAAAAATTCTTGGGTGCTACGTGTCATGCCCTAATAACTCCGAATTGTTGTAGTCAAGTTATGGTATATCACTAAGAATCAGATTTTTAGTAAAATATTTTTTAAAAAGGAATATATATATATATATATATATATGTATGTATGTATATTCTAATGTATATTTTAGCGTGTGTATATCAGTAGAATATATTCTTGTGTATATATTAGTATGTGTATATGGGGTTTCTTGTATAGGAAAGTAGGAAATTGAGATATGCGGTTCCTTCATCTTCTTTTTAGCAGGCCTATTGTACCCTTTCTGATGGTTTGATATATATATATATATATATATATATATATAATATAAATTGGTTATTGATTTAAATTTGGAAATCAAACTAAAGGATGAGTGTTTATACTCATATCAGCGATCATGCTTACCACATTTTTCATAACAGCTTATTCTCAAATAGTTATGAATGCTCTGTTCCTCAATTAATTGCATTACCATGGCACTAACCCAATGAATATCCTGATTCTTCACTAGTTCAGTAAAAATTGATAAAAGGCTGATTTATCAATTATTCAAATAATTGCAATTTGATTAAATTAAAAATATTTTGATGTAGCATGGCTTCGGAGTTCAAAAGATTATATGAATTTTTATTTATATTTTTATAATTGTTACCTTAATTTTATTATTGTTATTATTATGATCATGTGTAATTAAAATTGTATTAATTGCCATTAATAAATGTTGATATTGTATGTATACATACATGCGCGAGCCCCTATGAATTGATTCAAAATGAGACTTGCATATCTTGTGTTATGGTAAGAGTGTTGCCAAAGGGAGGTTTTCTGAAAATTTGTTAAGGGTATTGCAATGAAATATCTGACAACCAAATTTTTTTTATCTAAAAAAACAAATATTATTATATTTATTAAGTATCTCAAGAAAGATAAGTGCAATTACCTAATTCTTTTATCTAAAAAAAATAAAAAATATTGTGATAAAATAATTCCTCGTATCTTCTGCTGCAGAATCGTCCCAGTAAACAGATAATAACAGTAGGTGGATCAGAGGCTATTATAAGAAAATCCAGCTTACGTACCATTGTCAGAGTACTAATTGAAACAGATTCAAGAACTCTTGGAGGAACCCACCGGGCGGCGGGGGACGGGAAGATTCAGCAGCATGACTATATAGAATGAATTAAGGGTCCAAGCAAACAGCCATTACTCTGTCATCACACACCCTTTACCCATTCAAAACCACAACCTGAGAAAGACCATGATATCAAGAGTCCCCAGCCCCCTCCCTACTAGCAGATCATTTATTTCTTTTCCCCCTTCCTCGATATCATTATTCATTACTAAAACGAAACAAAAGCATGATATAAATGCAAACCTCAATACAACAAAAGCACTCCACAAGCGGGAAAAAGTAAACCAATAGGTTGGAACTTCACTAGATACAAAACATTGCATATTTCCTTTCACATTTGTTCGAATGACGACGAGATATATACAACTAAAATCTGATTTTCAATCTTTACAACCATTGCTCTAGTACAAAAATGACTCCCACAATTACTTGACCCATGGAAAAAAGGGAAGACCGAAATGGGAAAATGACTAACAGTACGTCAACCTGTCATTGTCAAGAAATTAATTTTTCCACAACAATAAACAAATAACAAAAATAATTTGAAAGCAGTATCCTGTCTGGTGTGAAAAACTCCAAACAGGACCAATGAATGGAAGTTTGGCAGTTCTTGTGGAGTTTCATGTTCATGGATAGATCTTCAATGATGCATGAAATTTTTTGAAGCTTCAACATGCCAGGCATATCTAATATCAGCCAGGAAAAAAATCAAACAACTGCAATCCCTGGAATCCGTCACCCATCTTGATGGTCCAATGCAAAGAAATAATCCTGATGGACAGCTGTTTTCAAGAGAGAAGATATCATGTCAGTGAGTGAAATTGATAACAGTGGCTCAAAAGCAGGAGCAAATACTCAGTGGTCCCAAGGGTTAGATGAATAGCCACATCAGTAAATTGTCACTGTATATGCACACATGGCCTGTCATCTGACCGTTGATACCATTGGAACAGGACCATCCAATATTTTCTCAGAAGCAAGGCATAAAAAACCTTGATATTTTACAGGTAGTTCTCTGCCTCTACATTGGCCCAACAGGATGCAGGGGAAAAATTGCAGACAAATCGTGCAGAATCCTGACCCTAAAGTTTCCCAATAGGGCAACAAGTTTCTTGAGTCGCAGGTCCCAAGCTACATGAGAAAAAGCATTTTTAGAAGCTTTTTCCCATCACAACACGTGCATGTCAAACATGAAGAATGCCTATAGTTATGTAACATTCATTTTAATAAGGTTGTCATGTCAGAACCTCGCCTGTGACAATGTTTTTTTCTTCTTTTCTCTCTCTCTCTCTCTCTCTCTCTATCTCTCTCTCTCTCTCTCTTTATCTTAACACAAGTGTTATAAAATTTAAAATTCAAGAGTTGCAGATGGGAAGATTCATGTCTATTGTTCTCGCTCCCTCCGCTCCTCATCTGTTCTGTAACTTCCTTTGAGGCATGGCAAAAAGAACGGGGATAGCAATAATGGTGTTGGTATTTTGGAAAAGAAAACCCCTGAATACCAAAATGACCTTTTACCTCATCATCTTCCACACTTCAAAGTTGATGAGCACTTCTAAAACCCGCCTCCCAGGATTGTAAGGAGATGCTGAGCCTGAGGAAGTGGGAAGTGACCTCTTCACAAATGGATGATCTAGAAGCTGGACAGCAGTGGGACGATCATTTGGGTTAACTTGTAAGCATTTAAGGATGAAATCCCGTGCATCTCTGGAAAGAGAATCAGGAACGGGCGGTGGCACACCCTTTCCAATACAAAACAATGCCTGCATCTGCAGTGTCACAGAGAGATGTTATCAAACTTTAAACAAACAGCCACTTAATGTTACTGTTGCATGAATAACTGGGTAAGATATTCACTCAGACCAAAAATATACATCAAATAAGGAAAGAACATCTAGAAATTATAAAAAATAATGGCATGCCGATGACTTTTCACAGAATTATTATTGGACAACTGATGGGGATCAAGAAGGACTTCATAGGCCAATAATATTTTATCCATGAGGATATTTACTTTGTTATGTATTTTTATTTTTATTTTAGGAATTGGTTAATTTTGATAGATTTTAGTTCCTTATTTTTAGGATAGGATGAAGTTTTCTTATTGTTGGGTTCATCTTGAATTTTCCTATATAAAGGCATAGGTGGTATTGAATTACTTAAACTTTGATATTGAATATACAGAATATTTCATGATTTCTTCTCTCTCAACTTTCTCTGGAATTCTCTCCTCTCTTTTTTCTTCTATTTCCTCTTCTTCTTATTCTCTTTCCCTTCTCCCCCTACATCATTGATCTTCCAGTTTCCATATTCAACTATTAGTGGATCACTGATCACACCTGAGATCTTCTCAGTTTTGAAAGTTTAAATAGATAGAAATTGCCTCTTTACTACCAGTTATGCATACAAGTGATTGGTTCGACTTTAGTTACTGAAAGGGAGTCAATAATTACAAACTCTCATTATTCCAGAATTTACAACATTGATTGTGTTTTTTTTTTTTTTTATTGTTAACAATGAGAATCGAACCCTTAACCCCACCCCATCCGTTTAGATGCAACGTCAGTTTGTGCTACAATGGCTTTGGCACACTGATTGTATGCTTTTTTGGTCAAGCATATCACTTTCAACCTCAAATTTGGAGAGTAAAAGAGCAGTTATTTCTTTCAAGTTTCCTAAATTTCCAAATAGTTGTGCGGTAGCTTTCTAGAGCCTGATGGCAAGAGAATAACCATCTCTGAGGGAGTGAAGGTATTTAATTTTTTTCTTGTATTGTTGTTTTATTACTCTCTCTTCTTTTACAAGTTACAATATCTCCCTATTTTTTGTTCATTCATTGATAATCGAGAGAAATTGAAACACTATTAAGAATAAGATGGTTCCTCCTTATTGGCCGTTACGTAACCTGTTTTGAACCCTCCGATACCGTTACACACCGATATATTGGTGTGTAGAAAATTCACAGGCATAACGGCCAATACCGTTACGTAATGGCCGTTACGAACCAATATGTAACGGTATCGGTTAATATGTAACAATAATAGTACATTTTTCTCTTTTTCTCTATTCTAATGGCTAAAAAGCTCATTTTTTACTATATATCTAGAGATTTAAATTTATCAAACACAAGATTTTGAATTATGGATATGGTCAAAGTGTTTAGTAAGTTCTAAAATTATATTTAATTATTTATTATCACAAACTTAAAAGTAAATTTGTATCTTATTAGGTTTAGTAGATGTTGCTTAAAAATTGATGAATCTTATCACAAGGGCCTAGACGACGACTACAAAAAAAATAAAAATTCTAATTGTAAAAATTATTTATTTGCTACTCTTCTTGTTGTTTTAATATTTTTTGCTCTACAATCATATAAAGTTATCTCGAGTTAAGCTCCTCTCAAAGCAACAAGACTGATAGAACTGGTCAAACACGGCCATCACATCACTCCTGACTACTCTCCAACACTTCTTGTAAAAAGCCATTGTCATACCATCAAGCCCCGGTGCCTTATCCTCAGCACAACTCTTTAGGGCTGCTATCACCTCAGCTTCCTCAAACGGCTTTTCTAAACTTTCTGCTTGATCTATCTTTATGTCATCAAACTCCAATCCTTCTAAAGAAGGTCTCCACTCACTTGCTTCCTTGTAGAAGTCCACTATACCATCTTTTACCTCTTCAAACCCTTGAAGCTAGCCTCCTGTTCCCTATTTTCACCACACTAACATTGTTTCTTCTTTTGTTATAATTCGCCATTCGATAGAAAGACTTAGTGTTTCTATCCCCCTCTTTCAACCACAAAGCTCGGGACTTTTGCCTCCAAGAGATTTCCTCCATTTTTAAAACTTGTGCCAATTCCCCTTTAAACCCTTCTCTGGTGCATCTCTCCTCCTTTGTTAAGGAGCTATCTTGCTCTTTCCTATCCACCTGTTGAATTTTCAACAGTAGCCCCTCTTTCCTAGCTTGGACATTCCCGAATTCCAATTCATTCCACTTCTTTAAATCCATCTTCAGAAGTTTTAGCTTCCTAGCCATCACAAAGCTCGGATCACCACTTATAACATAACCTCCCCACCAGGCTGCCACTTTATTTCTAAAATTTGGAACTTGTAACCACATATTTTCAAATCAAAACGGAGCCTTGCCCCATCCCATTCCTCCGCTGTCCAAACTGATCGGGCTATGGTCTGAAATTGCCTTGGGACAGCACAATTGCACAAGGTTTGGGAATTTTGCATCCCAATCAGCAGAACCTATCCAGTCTTGACATTGCTGGATTTTCCCGTGTCACTTGCCAATGTAAATCTTCCCCCTTCAAGAGGGAGGTCCACCAATCTTCTTCTATCAATGAATTCTGAAAAGGACCTCATGCTTCTGGATAGTCTCCCTCCTCCTCTTCTTTCAGCAGGAAACCTTACTGCATTAAAATCACCTCCAGCAACCCACAAATCAGCCCCTCTCCCGGCCTGTGCATCAAGTTCCTCCCACAAAAAACCCCTATCAGACTCATAATTTGGGCCATAAACATCAGTGAAAACCCAATCATAATCACCACTAACCCATCTCAACCTGCAAGACAATAAGAAACGACCCTCCCACCTCTCCATCCCCAACAGAACTCTAGAGTCCCACATAATGAGGATTCCACCTGTCGTCTCTATAGCAGCCAAAAAATACCACTCCACCCATCTGGCACCCCACAGGCTACAGACAATGGCCTGAGACATGTCCTGAATTTTTGTTCCCTGAAGGCACACAAGCAATGGTTTCCAGCCCTTCAATATCCCTTTAATAACAGATCTTTTATCCGGGTCGTTGAGACCCCGAACATTCCAAGATAAGAACTTCCACTTCATTGAGAAACCTTTTCTGGAATTTCCTTTTCTGGAACTTCCACTTCATTAAAAACATTTCTTGACATTTTAACCATCAATCAATGGAACGAGGAAGCTCTGGAGGTTTGAGATACTGCCAGTGGGGAGGGAAGACTTTCGTCGTGGAAGATCTAGGAAGGAAAAATGAGAGCTTTCTTCAGATTACGGAACATGGAAATGGAATCATGAGAAGGATTAGAGCAAGCAGCGAGGGATTCAAATGGATTTGCGAACAACTTCAAGAGATCGGCTCTCGATGAGAGGGACGACACTCCGAACGTACTCTACTCGGAAGGGAGAGAAGTTTAAGAATTCTGAGGAAATCGAATGTGCGTGGAAGATTTGTAAGGATTGAGGAAGTAGTGGGGGGTGGAAGCTGCAACATCTACATCCCTGCTTTTGACAAAGGAGAGGGGTGGAAAGGAGCGGCTAGTGCTCTGAGAGACATGGCTAATGCTCTTGGAGTGGCTAAGCCAAAAATGCAATGATCTTTCAAAGAGGTGGCTTCAGTGCGGGACTGGCCGGAAGGTCATCTGAAAGTAAAGAATGGAAAAGGAAAAAACAGCAAGCAAGTGGAGGTAAACTTTAACTCTTGTAAGGATAATCTGGACCATTGCAAGAGGTGCCTAGTAGGAAGAGTGGGTGCCGCAGGGGAGTTGAAGCTGGAAAGAGATAGAGTCCAGAAATGGGTCGATCGTGCATGGGAAGTGCCAATGGGGGTCAGAGTTAAGGAATTACACGGAAATTTGTTCTTGTTCGTATTTCCTTCCACTCAAGAGGCCACCCGCATCAGGAGAAATAAGGATTGGGTAATGGACGGCTGGATTGTCCTCCTTGACTGGTGGTTCATGGCAGGATGCTGCGTCTGGGAAAGTATGGAACAAAAGGAAGTGTGGATTAGGGTGATAGGGGTGCCGGTATTCTTGTGGAGCAAAGAGTTGTTCAAAGAAATTGGAAGAAGGTGTGATCGGTTTATAAGGCTGGATGAGGATACTGCTTCCATGAAACATTTGAAATGGGCAAGAATTTTGGTGGAAGCAGATGGGAGATACCTACCATCAGCAATCAACGTGAAGGTGGGTGTGTGGAGTTATGAATTGCCAATTTGGGCAGAGAGGGGACCTCGATTCTCTATAACCCATGGAGAACAGAGGCAGCCGGAGGCAGTTTGGGTTGGAGAAGAAGATGCAGCCAACGCGCGTGCTTTCCAAGACAGATGCGCGCGTGAGGAAAATGGTCAGAAAAGATATCAGACAAAATCCGCGGCAACCAAAGGGGCGCGACACGTGGTTAGGCTGCCAGAAGATAAACGAAATTTGAATTTCTCTGACTTACGCTCCAAAATGGGCCCGTCAATGGGCGGGAAGAACTGCCCAGCTATACACGCTGTAACGGGCCCAATAGTGGGTCAGGTGGGTGCTACTAAACTGAAAATGGCAAAAAATAACCAGACTTCGGTCCAGCCCGCATTTTGTCAGAATGGAGGGCAGGTTAGCATCTGGAGATGTAAAAACCCTTTCGCTTGCATGGACTCACAGAAGGAATGGCTAATCAAAAGGGGGCCCAAAATCTTAAGGGCCCAGTGCTTGGCCCAAGCGGTGCCGCTTCAGTAGAGGGTCTTCCGGTGAATAAAAAGGGTCTGCTGCAGCCTCTGGAGTTCAGAGGAGATGTGAGAAGCTCCTGGATAGCAGAGACAAGCAAAGCATGGGAAGAAAAAGGCTTGGGGCAGGTTGATTGGGGTTTGGACATCGTTTCAGAAGATGATTTGGGTTCAAACGACAGTGGTAGCTCCGGGACAGTGGTGGAAGAGACAGAAGATGAATTGGATGGGAAATCGCAGGTATCTGATGAGCTGGAAAACAAGTGGGATTTGGCTGGGTTATGTGAAGAGATTAGAGGGGAAAATGAGGTCAGTATCAGTCCTGATGCAAGCAAAGAAAACCAGCAGATTGTGCCTGTTGCTGCTTGTGAAGAAAGGGAGCCGTTATGGGAGATCCAGATGAATGAATAGTTGGCGAGAGATGAACCAATGTGTGATGGCATGGCTGAAAGAGCTTTGATGGAGTGCCCAGGAACAATTGACGATCGGTTGGCCTACGAACCTCTGGCCATGATATTGCCAGAGGGTGCTCAGAGTTCTCAGGAAGGAAGACAAGAAATGAAAAGGAGCGAGTTCTCAAAGTGGATTATGATGAGGATCAAGGGGATGAGTAAATATCTGGTGCTGCAATGCCATGGTTTTGAGGACAGGTTTCTTGAATTGATATGGGAAATTGATCAGTTCAACAGACAATGCAGGATCACGGCCCCAGTAAAGAAAATCTCAGAGAAGGAGAAATCGGCAAGAAAACTCCGCAGAGCGATGAAGAATTTGGAATGTGCAGTCAACTATGAAGGTTATTGTATGCAATTGTCAAAAATAACAGGGGAGGGCAATGTCTTTTACCCTAAAAATAATTAATTGCTAAATGCTAGAATTATTCATTTTCATAATGAATTACTTGAGAACAAAAATACCAATATATTTGAGATAAAGTTGTGATATCTCGCGATATAAAATCGATATATAGAGAATTTCTTATAAAAAAATGTGCGATACAATCATTTGCAATATATTTTTTTTTTATCGGTATAATCAGTTGCAATATTTCTTGTGATATATTGTGTATTTTTTTATTCACATCAATATATCATATCATTGTGAAAAATGTGATATATCAATCGATATAGTGATATATTGAGAAATCTAATACTATGGTTGAAACTAATTCAAGTTTTCATCATAAAATGCTTTAAACTCTCCCTCCATGATTTTGTTAATTTTACCTAACAAATTTTGAACAGGCTATATGTTTCTGAATATAATCTCTCAAAAAAATGCTCGCTCAGTTTGGCGAGAAGACTTTTGAGATTTCAAAAGAAAGCAATGATCAATACGAGGTGTTCCAGATCATTGAAGAGGAGTGATGAGGAGCTTATTGTTGACGGGGTCAGAGTTGGAATGGTTGTGCAACATTTTGGAAGAGGCATCAGAGGAGCAGAAGAGGAAACGCTTTCCTAGGGGGAGTCACTAGAGAGGAAGGAGCTTGTGGGTATAGCACCGATTGAACACCATAGGAGAATATATAAAGGTGGAGATCAAAATTGGAGAAGTCAGGTGAAGAATATAGCTTCTAATGGTGTATATCAGCGATGGTTGGCTAATGATGGAAAAAACTTCTTGAAAGTTAGGGCTATCTCAATCGAGGAGGATCTATAGCAAGGGGGTTTCATTCAAGGAAAAGGCGGAGATCAAATGATGGCTAGACATGCCAATAACAGTGGAGCTTGGTCAACAGGACGTGTGGGAAGATGTTAGGGCGAGTTTAAAATCTTGAATATCGGTTCGAGTATTTGCAAAGATGTTTGGTGGTTATAATAGGATTGTTGCAAATGCAAGTATTAGATAGGCAAAGGGTGAACAGTGGGCTGATCATCATTGGAGGCTTATGGCAGGGTTGAAGGTCTTAGACATGCACAAAGGTTTTTTTTTTGTTCGAACTTCTCTCAAGAGGAGAGGCTCTGTGTGTCTTGAATTATGAGAATTGGAGATTTCAGGGCAAACCAGTGCTCTTGGATCATTGAATGGCAGTAGACTGTTATGTGAGATCAGAGGAACCAGGGAAGTGTGGTTTTGATTCATGTGCTTGCCTACATTTATTTGGAGCTCAGAGGTTTTTAGAGCTCTGGGTGACTGTTATGGTGCGTTCTAAAGGGTGGGTAAGGCAACAACAGGAAGACACCATCTATGGTGGGCTTGCGTGTTGGTTATGGCTTCGAGTGACTATTTTGGCCACAATAAGGTTCAAAAAAGGGCTATGGAGATTTGAAATACCATAGTGGGCCGAGTCAGGACCCCACTTTGTGATGTCTGGGGTGGTTGCCAATGGGAACCAAGCAAGGAGGTGGTGGGAAATGTTGTCTCAAGCAATCAGAATGCTTTTGTTTTGTTTTTTTTTTTTTTTTTTTTTTTTTTTTTGGGGGGGGGGGGGGGGGGTGTTAGGAAGATTCTTGACGCCCTGTTAATAGCAAATAAGTGCATTGACTTTAAGATGGAAAGGAAGGAGAATAGTTTGCTTTGCAAGTTAGACATAAAGAAAGTTTATGATCATGTAAACTAGAAGTTTATGCTAGCTATGTTGAGAAAGATGGGATTCAGAGAAAAATGGAGGGGTTAGATAAGAGCTTGCATTTCCTTAGTGTCTTTATCGATATTGATGAACAAGTCTCGAACTGGTTTCTTCTAGTTGTCTAGGGACCTCAAACATAGAGATCCTCTCTCCCCTTGTCTATTTGTGATTGTGATGGTGTCTAGTAGTTGCATGATGCATAGAGCGAAGTCTAGGGGTCTCTTGAAGTGTTTTAGAGTGGAGGATGGGAGTGCGAAGCTAGTGGATGTATCACGTTTTTTGTCCACAAAAGATACCATTATTTTTTGTGAGGTGAAAGATCGTCAATTGCGATTCTTCCTATATATCCTTCTTTGCTTTGTGGCAGTTTTTGGGCTTCAAGCCAACTTAAGCAAGAGGGAAATTATTCCGGTTGGGAAGGTTGGGGAAGCTGAACAGTTGGCTTGAACCTTAGGATTCAAGGTTGAGTCATTATCGTTCTCCAATTTGGGTTTACCCTTAGGTGCTTCATCCATGTTTGTGCAATATGGGACCCGTTGGTGGAGAGATTTCAGAGGTGCCTAACAGGATATAAGGGGAAATATCTTCCAAAAGGTGGGAGAATTACGCTAATAAAGATCACTCTAGCTAATTTGTCTACCTACTTCATGTCTTCATATCCTATTTCAGCTTTAGTAGAGAGAAAGTTGGGGAAGCTTCTGAGAGATTTTCTTTGGGATGGCGTGGAGGATGAAAAGAAGATTCATTTAGTGAAGTGGAAAAAAGTGAAGACTCTGATTCCAAAATAAGGCTTGGGAGTGAAAACTTGAGGGTTCTCAATAAAGATTTGATGGGTAAGTGGCTTTGGAGGTACGGGTTGGAGGATCAAGCTTTTTAGAAGGAGGTGGTAATTACAAAGTATGGATGTGGCAATGGAAAATGGGTTTCTAATGAGGTGGTTAAGACTTTGGGCTGCTATGCATGAAAAGGGATCCAAAATGAGGATGCTGATTTTCAAAAGTGTGTTCACTTTGAGGTGAGGGAAGGGTTAAGGGTGAAGTTTTGAGAAGATGCTTGGAGTGGAGATAGGTATCCTTAGTTGTATAGAGTGGCTAGGCACAACAATGCTGATTATTGTTCTTGTGGAGGTGGGGAGGTGGTGTGGATCCGTGTTTTAGGAGGAATTTTCACAATTGGAAGGTAGAGGTGGTAGTGCACGAGTTGGAGGTCCTATGTAGGTATATAGTGACTAAGGAAAGGGGGGATACTCTTGTGTGGACTCCAAATAGTCCTAAGATCTTCTCAGTGAGATCCTGCTACAAAGAGCTGATGGCCAAAAAGATGTGTGGCCAAGTAGCACGGACACAGACACGTGGACGTAGCATTTCTCAAACAAGTAGAACACGGATACGTAAGAGACATGTTAAAAATATATTTTTATATTTTTTTATATGACCATATAATAAAAACCTAATATTATTTCAACTAAAATTGACATAAAAACACATAAATCGTGAAAATATTATTAACATATCAAAATAACAAAGTCATTAAGTAAAAATTCAAGACTTCTTCATTTAATCATCAACATTCAAAATCCAAGTTTCAAAACAAAATTATTAACTAATATATATGTGTGTGTGTAAAACAAAAAACCAAAAAAGTAGAGAAGAAGAGAAAAATAGTGAAAAATCCAAAAATGTGTCATTAACATGTCCGGGACATGTCTGAAATTCAGAAGAAAAAAAAAAATTGGACGCTCTTTTTTCACTTGTCTAAGCGTGTTCCAGGACATGTCCAAACATGTCCATGTCCGACACTGATATGTGAGGCAAAATAGAGTATCCGTACTTCATAAATGTATGGTAATCAAGAATTCCAACAAAGATGGCTTTTTTGCATGGGTGGCAACTTGAAGTATATTAACCATGGAAAACCTTCCCAAGAGAGGTTCCAGTTGGCTAATCGATGTTGTATGTGTAAGTAGATGGTTGATCATTTGCTTGTTCATTGTGCAATGGCTAGAGATTGTTGGAGTCTTGGGTGATGCCTATTGCTTTGAGAAATTTGCTCCTTACTTGGGAAGGGGCCGGGTTAGGAAGAAGGTTCTCTTTGTGGAGAATGGCTCCTTTGTGTTTGATTTGGAGCATTTGGAGGGAGTAAAATAGTAGAGTTATTTAGGGGGTTTGAAAAAGTCTCTTTTCTTTTGAAAGATCACTTTTTTCTCTTATAGTATTTTCGGGTCAAAGACACCTTACCATTGTATGTAGGTTGTTTTGTAAAATTTTTGGAGTCTTTAAGACTTCAATTTTATACCCTTCATTGTAATTATGGGTTTGCCCCCCTCAGGGCACTTTCTTTATATAGCAATCACATTTACTTATCATAAAAAATAAAAATAAAAATTGTTTCTGAGAATCTGAATATAGAGGTCAAGGAAGAGTTCCTACATTATTGATGGTGAAATGACAACTATCTGTTTATGGTTGTGTCCTAGTAGCGGTAGATATTTGCTTAGAAAGATATGCATGTTTGTTTTTTTTTTAAAAAAAATACTGGAATATTATGATCTGATCCAATAGAAGTTATGGCTTACAGGACTAATTATTTACACCAACTCCGGATTTGTAAAGTAAGGGGAAAAACCAGCAGAACATAGACACCAACTAAATAAGTAAAAAGGTTGGGTAAAAAAAAAAGCAGCAGTACCTGCTCATGTAAGATCATGTAATTGCCTCAAAATATTCAAGAGAAAGAACTAAGACGAGGAGAAAACATATTACTCCTTTATCCTAATCAAATTTGTGAAAAGGAATTTTGTAACTTGGTGAATTGTTAATTAAATTAGGTGATAATAACCATTTCAAAGGCACTATTTAATAGTGTTGCCATTTATCTCGATCACAATATCTTACAAATATCGGATTTCATAATTAACAGAAGGTGAGGTCAATTGTAGTTGCCAAATTTAACTAGGTAAATGTCATAATTAATGACCTTGAATCAAAGGGAGAACAACTGAAATCAGTCAAGTTATGCAAAATTAAAAAATAAAAGAATAAAACTACAAAATTAAAAAGAATCCACTTCCATCTAGCTTCTTTTTAATGAATTACATCCATGTACAATGCAGCAGAAGCAAGAAGCACTTAGCAGCATTCTGTTGTGATCGCGCAATGACAAATACAGGGCAGACCAAAATGCAATGTTATAGAAAAAAGAAAATTGACCATCATATACTAAATATTAAACTTGTGCAGATTTATTTAAGAAACGCTGGCATGCAAGAGAATATCTTCTTAGCAAAAGGAAATATAACATGTATCACATACCCATTCCATATGAGAGTACGGAATCTGATGGGTCAACATCTCCAAGACAGTGCACCCAAGACTCCATATATCTGCTGCAAGCCCATACCCTTGGTTCCTGCGATTGACAACCTGCAGTGGCAAGGCTTGATAATCAGAAACTTTTTCTTTTTCTTTTTGTGTGTGACATGATATACTCCAACAAATCTCAACAAGAA
The DNA here is from genome assembly GCA_008638375.1 of Nyssa sinensis. Lineage (NCBI taxonomy): Eukaryota > Viridiplantae > Streptophyta > Magnoliopsida > Cornales > Nyssaceae > Nyssa > Nyssa sinensis. The sequence goes on from CM018038.1 coordinate 28,175,194, forward strand.
ACTTCCGCAACATACATTGGCAAACCCAAGACTCCATTTATCTACAACAATATGCAGCACATTAAAATTTTAAAATAATCAATCGGCAATGACAAAGCATAAGTATGATTGAGATCCAAGCTCCCTCTGGAATGACAAAGCAAACACAATTCAACAAAGCTTTAGCCAACACCTTGGGTCAACTACGCAAATAATCTCTTCCATTATCAATGTTGAATTGGTGAGCAATCCAGTCTTTCACTTCACCTAACCCACCTCTTTTTTGGCATTAACTTTTTCCTCGTAGCACCTCAAAAGCTAAAACTAGAACCAAATCAATCCTTATAGTTGCAATAATTTATTTCAATTGCAATAGTTTTAGCTTCCTCTTGGTGCAATCTCTAGCTTCTCAACCTTCTATAATTCTATCCGTCCTTTTTTTCTACTTGATTATTATTTTCAGCAATGATCAGTTTACAAACACATTCTTGACTATAAAGCATGTTATGTGGTAATGCATGGTTGGCCTTAGAGCAATCTCATAATCTTTATGCCATTTAGTTTTAAATATCAGTTAGTTGGAGAGCACTTTAGAAGTCAACTCCAGTCGCATGAATAACATCACCTCCTCTATTTACCTTACTTTTTGTTTGCACTAAGCAACACCTTGTGGATTTACCTGATTGTAAATAATGAATACCAGTGATTCAAAACACCAACCAAAGTGATGGTTAAACCGCCAAAATCATTTCCAGGGCCTAGTTCCAGGAATTTGTACCCCTATTTCTATGCCTATGAAAAATATCAATAGAAGAATATTTTGAGGACTAAAGTCTAATCATTTTTTATCGATGAATTTTTATTTTTATCGATGAATTATGTTTTTGAATTGCACTGAATTATTACTAGATATTTTAGTAACAACTGATATTTTAAAATCCTTATAATTACTACATATGCTTTGGCCAACCAGCCAATTGAATTGTCCATCCCATGAATGTCGGATGATTAACCATTCAACCCGCAATCAACCTCAGATAACAAAAATGATTACTTTGGGGGTACTGCAAAACCACCAAACTTTGATATCTTTTAAGCAGTTTTTTATTGATTAGGGTGTTTGTTTCGGTTTTCTAAATCAATGTTATATGAACTATTCTAACAACATAAAATGACTATCAGACACACAACATGGGAATAGATATAGGATGTGTGTCTGACACATGGTTACCGCAACTCGCTCTTTCCTTAACGAATTGCCAATTGTGAAATGGGATCGCGCAATCCAAAACATGGATCATTAGCGATTTGGAACGCAAGATTTAGCATTCAAATCTAAAATAGCAAAAGTCCGGAAAAAATCATACAAAATACACACACATCATTGGAATTTTATTTTATAATGTCTTAGATTCGTTAAAATCTTTTTTATGTATATATATACATACCAATACTATTACAAATACAATCAAAAAGCATATCATGTTCCAAATAAACGTATTTTGTTCCAACAAAGCGATCTAAAAAAGTCTACTCCTAACATACCATGTTCTATAACAAGTGACGATATATGTTCCCGTTCCCTGTACCGTAACGATCTACGTTCCAGGTAACATTGGTCTGACATGTCTAGCAGGACATGCCCCCAGCAAGCTTGCCCCATAATTCAAGTTTACTATATTATTGTACATAAAACTCTCTACGTTCCTTTTTACATGGCTACTTAAAAATGAGTGAAGTGCCCATGTTGAACAATCTGCGACTTAAAGACATCATTTTATTTTAACCTAAGAAATAGAATAAGAATATTACAAAATATGAATACTTAGCTGTGTCCTTAGGTTATTGGATTCAGGTATATAATAAATTTGATGATAAAGACACAAACAGCACCCGAAACACATACCGAAGTCTATATAACCCAATTTTGAATAGGAAACATAGGTCAGTATTATCATGCCACCAAGATAATTCCTTAAAAAAAAGGGAGGGAAAAGAGATACAACATCATATATATCATTGTATGAATATCTATTAATATTAACATCTAAAATTTCATCTTTGGAGATTTTTTTTTGGGTAAAATTACATTTAACTTCCCCAAGGTTAGGCATAATCCCACACGCTACCCCTACATTTTCATAAAATTCCAGATATATCAATTCTCTTATTAATATATATATATATATATATATATGTGGATGGATGGAAGGATGGGCATGAAAAGTGATTGTGAATACATGGGAGTTTCATTAATGAGTGATTCAATTTTCAGCTTTCTTGTATACCAATCTGCAATTTGTATGTAGGTTTGTAAAGATATGTTTGTGGGTATGGAGGAAGAAGATGAAAAGTAATTTATATATATATATATATATATATATATTTTACATACTTAAATATAATATTGCAATTGTATCTAATTTACAACAATCTTGGAAAGGAAATAATAGTTAGCTTATAGATCTAAACATACAAACCCATATGAACAATACAAGTCAGATCTGCGTATATACCGCCTACTGCATCATCTCATTCAATATTCATGTATATGCAGGTTCCGCCTTTGAGTGCATCACCACCACATATACTTATGTATGTGTGTATATATATATATATATATATATATAACTTTATATATGTATGATATGATAACCATCTCTCTCTCTCTCTCTCTCTCTCTCTCTCTCTCTCTCTCTCTCTCTCTCTAAATCATTGTCTCTATTCATCACTATCTCTATATTTTTCTACACTCTCGCGCTGAGCGATATATTGAAAGTGAATTGTTGGGTTGTTTGATTGACTGTGTTTTAGTGAGAGAAAGTGGGTTCTCTTCTACTACCAAAGTCCAATCCATCTTCAACAAGGTCTCAAATTCAATATGAACATATGAGTTCTATTATGGACCTTTGTGTATATAGAGAGTTGGCTGCAGAGAGCCAAACTTCTGCTAATTTTTGAAAAAAAAAAAATATTTTTTTAATTTTAGGGGTAAAATAGTAGAAGTGAAACCTCCATTAACGTCCTCCAGCCGATAACTCTGACATGGTGTGCCAGTGGAATTTTTGAAAACATACACTATTGAGCCGCCATGAACCAATAAGCAAGAATACAAACCACCATTGGAAACTATCCTCAATGCAACTCAATAAGCAAGATTTTTTTTGATAAGTAACTCAATAAGCAAGATACCAAAAAAATTACCACCATTGAACCACCTTCCCACATCACAAGAATACCCTCAATTGTGCCCACTGCTCTCGAAAGAATCCAATCAACCTGCCACTCCACAGACCCCTCTCTACATCAAAGAAACAATCTCCATCTTGGCCTCTAGAATACAAATCACATTGGCCCTCCATTTTTCTCAATATTGTCTTCACTTCCCATTCCTTCATCCAGAGTTATGAGACCCATAACATTCCAAGAGATGATTTTGAGCTTCACAGACACCACAAATCCCCCCCCCCCCCTTTTTCTTGCTATTCTAGGTGCTCCCTTCTCTAGCCCTCCTAACCTCATAGTCCATCAAACTGGTAACTCTTACTCCAGGTATAAATTGATTTTGACTCGAGGCTCCATTTTTTGAGGACAATTTTTTTTAATTCAGTTGCTTTTACTTCTACATCCATTCTTCATTTTAAACCAGCCAAATCAGCAACTATAGTTGATCCTTTTGATAAGATAATCAAAAGGCAAGGAATTCGAGACAAGTTTTAGGATACCAAATTCTAAAGCCAATGCCTCCAATGACACCACAAACAGAAGCTTCTCACCAAAGTGCTCAAGCCATAAATTTTCATGATAAAGTTATCAGTCCATGACTCCAAAATTGAGTTTAGTGAAGTGTATTTTCAATTCCTATGAATATGGATGATTAACTCCGTAATTTATGATGACAAACAAGTGCTTTATTTATTTACTTTTATTTTACTTATAAAATATATATATATATATATAAAACAATACTTAGAACGTCTTTTCCCTATGTTCTGATGCTGTTGTTAAGTCAATTTATTAGTACAAGTCGAACTATATGTTTATATATATATATATATATATAAAGAAAACCTTGTGCCTTTTTAATTGGGAAAGAGGGGGCTTAAGGGCAAACCTCAGGAGCCATCCAGAATGCAGTTCCCTTGCAAGATTTCACATCATTCAACTTGGTCGCCTGCAAAAGGATCAACCAGCAATATTAGGGGGGTGAGGGTGGGGGAGAGAAAAGATAACTGTTTCAAGAGCTATAAGAAACAAGAAGTTATTGCAATTCAAAGAGGGAGAGGGGGACCTTTGCCAATCCAAAATCTGCAAGTTTCACAGATCCATTAGCATCAACCAATATGTTTGCACATTTTATATCCCTGAAAGACAAGAAAGGAAAATATGAGGCTTCAGAAACCTCATTACATGTAAAAAGCAAACAATCCTAAAATTTGGAACAGGAAAAAGAGAGATTTTTTTTTTTTACAGGCTTATAAAAGCAAGATATTAAACAATTCAGCAAGCCAATGGAGTTTTAAAAAGGAAAAGAAAAGGGAAGGAAAAAAAACTATGATTAGACACACAATACCACTGAAACATATCAGTTCTGGAATGCTTATTCTAGTGATTTAGAAATTTCTTCTTTCCTCTTTTGTTTTTTTGATAACTGAATGTATTTTATTATAAACAAAGCACTAAAGGGGTGCAAACTGAGTACAAGCAGAGTATACAGGAGAGCTAGACTCCTTCAATTGGAAATAAGAAAAGTAATTTCAAATAACAAAGTTTTAAAAGAAACAAAGTAGTGCACACCAGGCAAAGAGCCCAACACATTTGTTTTAACACAAGTCCTAATATGGTCCAATCTCTTCACAAATGCTCAGGTAATTGGGTGAAGAAAGATTTTATTGTTAAATTGTAGCTTCTAATTCCCACAAAATAACTTATACAGCTAATAACCCCTGGCAATATGCTCCAATGTGCCCAAAAACTTCCTAATGCAAGAAAAAGCTCAAGCATTATACAGAAATTATCCGATAAAGTTAGCTCAATCTTTACATTCAATATAATCATCATCAATCATTTAGCAGTGTGGGAATTAGTTGTTGAACCTGAACGCTTTCAAAGAATATTAGCAAGGTGTAACCGATTTAAGTGACAATATCTATTGAAGGGGGTAGACTTACTCTCATGAAGAGTACCCTTTCAAGCCAGCCTTGTTATTTTATATATCCATTCACCATTCTAACATCGGTGGAAAAGCAACTTGAAAAGTTGCAACAGAATTTTTTTATGAGGATAACCGGATGACGAGCCAAAATATCACTTGGTTGGGTGCGATAAAGTGTGTTCTCCTAGTTAAGTTGCATAGTGTTTAAATATTTAGGGCTTGAAGAAGAAAGAGGAGAAAGAGAGAAAAGAATACGATTGATAGTGGTTGTCTAGATCTTATTAATTATCACACACTACCAGGCTACTAGCTATTTATACAATGCAAGAAAAACCCAAAAGATTACAATATCGCCCCTAATAAAACATGAAGAAAAAGAACAACTCTAACACCCCTATTAAAGTTGGGAGGCTCGGTATTAAAAAACTTAGGGTTTTTTTTTTTTTTAACCAGGCTTTGATAGTAAGTGGCTTTGGACGTTTGCTTTGGAAAAGGAGGCTCTATGGCAGACAGTAGTGGTAGCCAAATATGGGAGTTCTTGGGGCAATTACGCAACGAGAAAGGTTGCAATATCTCATGGGGTAGGTCTTTGGAAAAGTATAGTGAAAGGATGGCGTATTTTTCCGTGAATGTCATTTTTGTGGTGGGAAATAGGGAGAAGGTTAGACGATAGCATGATGTCTGGTGGGAAGAGGAGGCTTTGGAAACCAAATTCCCCGGATCTTTTTAGAATCTTAGTTGACTCAAAGCCTTCGGTTTCGGAGTTTGTTTCATTTTCGAATAAGGGAGTAGTTTGGAACCCTAGGTTCAAAAGGGATGATTGGAAGTTACTATCTACTTTACTTCAAACTCTTCGGGAATCTAAGGTGAAGGGTGTGGTGAAAACTATCAGTTGGAAAGCTGCTAGTGGGGGCCTTTGAGTTCTTCGAGCATCTCCAAAGAAAAATGCCATTTGGACCATGCCAAAGCTATACTTTGGCATTCTTGCAGTGTCAAAATGCTATATTTTGGCATTTCTACTCCAATAGTAAAATGTCATTTTTTTGGTACAACTACTGTTCTTTCCAACTGCCACTTCCAACCACATGTGAAGACAAAAGTTTAGTGAGCTGGAAAGCATTCAACAACGCAATCTTTGGTGCTAAATATAGCACAAAGGATAGCATTCTCAAATTATAGCATAGAGGATGAAATGGCATTGGAGGAGCTATTTCTTTGGACTCTGCTAATTTTTGTTTAGCACAAAGGATGACACAAGCGTTGGAGACACTCTTAGGAAATATGAGTACATATTTCAATTTTGTATAGGTGTATACCTTTACATGTAGATAGGTTGTGCCACCTTTTGGTACTTTATAAATATAATGATCATCATTGACCAATAACAATTATAAAAACATGAATAGACTTGAGAGTTGTATGAATGCTCAAGGAAAAATCTACTCATGCTGATTAGTATAATTTCAAAATTAAATACATAATGGGCAGATCGGAGAGCGTGATGCTGGTTGAATGGAGGCTTTAACTGAGGCCCCACAAGCAAAGGCCCAATCTAGATGCTGGGTTCAAAGCAGCGGTAACCCAATTGATGATGGGCAGGCCCAGCATCTGGCCCAATGGAGCGGTTGATGGTGGAAGAACGGAGGCTTTATATGAGGCTCCACAAAAAGAGAAGGTCCAGAAGGAGAAAGGGAATTGGGGGAAGGAAGAGCAGAAACTGAGAAGTGCGGGTGAGAGGCAGATATCTGATTTGCCAGAGTCAAGTAAGAGTGCAGCAATTAGAGGAGGGAACTACCAAGCACGGGCCATGACGCGTTGGGGTGATAGGTGCGACTCATTTAATTATGGAACGGAGGAATCTTCTGGGTGCTCGGCAGATGAAGTCTCAGACTCTGAATCTCACATCAGAAAAATTTGAGGGAGTGGCATAATCGTCTGTAGAGATGTGGCACTCGTGCAGTGGTTGAAAATCTAGGCCATGACAGTGAGGTGTCACGGAGCTTGGAGGATATGATCGATACAGGGGGTGGTGCGGTGGTTCCAGAGACTCGGGGGCTTGCTTTGGGGGAGGGAATGAGGCGTTGCAGACACAGAATTTATGAAAGGGTGTCTAGTGATCGTGATGAATGCAAAAGTCTTCTCCAAGCAGTAACAGAGAAGGGGGGGGGAGGGGGGGGAAGAACTTTTGGAGTACCAGGGTATGGTTGATGATTCCCTGATCAATTGCAGACCCTGGGACCAGACGAATTGCATTTCAGTGTGAGTGCAGTGAAGGAGAGCTTGCAAGATGATGTATCTAGAATCCCAAATTGGTTTTGCGGAAACTGAAATGAGTTAACAGACGTCTACTGTGAGGGTTTTGAGGATAGATTGATGGGGCTATTTAGAGAGAGAGTTATGAAAAACAGACAGATAACGGCGGTGCTACAACAGAAATCGAAAAAGGAGGCCAAGGAAGTTTCAGCGAGGAAACTGCAAAGAAAGCTGAGGAATTTGCTGTCCACTGTTTACTACGATGGCAAAAAAAGTGGCGGAGGGAAGGATGAAGATAGCAGGAAGCTGACAGTTAGGGTGATTGGATGACGTTGAAGATTCTTTCATGTAATGTTAGGGGCATTAATGACCCAGACAGGCGATTAATAGTGAAGGGGGTAGTTAATAGGTGGAAACCAGTGGTAGTGAAAGTGGCTGAGGTAAGTGGTTTGTTTGTTCATAGCTTATGGGGCACGAGGTGGGTTGAATGGAGAATGTTGGCTGCTCACGGAATGTCTGGAGGTATTCTGATGATTTGGGACTCCAGGAAGGTGAAAATTATGTCTCATCGGGAGGGGAGGTTCTCTTTATCATGTCACTTTGCTTTGACTGAGGATAATTTTTCATGGGTGTGTTCTGGAGCGTATGGTCCTAATGGGGATGGAGAAAGAACATTTTGGGATGAATTGGCAGCGCATGGGGATGGAGTAGGTGGGGCTGTGGGTAGTAGGGGGTGATTTTAACAATGTGAGGTATCCCTCGGAAAGGAGCAGCAGGGGGAGACTTACCAGGGCTATGAAAGATTTTTCAGAGTTCATAGATGGTCACAATTTGATTAACATGCCTCTTGAAGGGGGCAGGTTTACATGGTTTAGTGAGAGATGTGCAACCCAGCTACGTCCCCGATTGATAGCCTTCTTGTCTCAGTGGAGTGGGAGAGGAAATTTCTTGAAATTGCTCAGCTTTTTGTTCCGAAGCCTGCCTCAGACCACACTCCTATTCTACTGGATTGTGGTGGAGAGAGGTGGGGTAGCAGTCCTTTTCGGTTTGAGAATATGTGGCTACAGGTTGATGGTTTTGTGGACAGGGTGGGGAATGGTGGTCAAGTTATAGGATTGGTAGCAGTCCTAGCTTCAAATTGGCTAGGAAATTGAAGCTTCAAAAGTAGGACTTGAAAAAATGGAATTTGGAGGTTTCAGGGATTTAAGGGTGAAGAAAGAAGCTATATTACAGAAAATAAAGACTGACCAGACATGAGGATCAACTGGAGCAGACAGATAGAATTAGTATTAAATATCGGCGGTTACATAACCTGTTTTGAACCCTCCGATACCATTACAGACCGATATATCGGTGTGTAAAAAACTTACAGACATAATGGTTGATACCGTAACGCAATGGCCGTTATGGACCAATGTGTAACGGTATCGGCCGATACGTAACAATATCGGCCGATACGTAACAATAATTGTACATTTTTTTCTTTTTCTCTATTCTAAGGGCTAAAAAACTCATTTTTGGCCATAGATCTAGCGATTTAAATTTATCAAACACAAGATTTGGAATTATGGATATAGTCAAAATATTTAGTAAGTCCTAGAATTATATGTAATTATTTATTGCCACAAATTTAAAATTAAAATTTTATTTTATTAGATTTAGTAGATGTTTAAAAATGAAAAGAGTCTTATCACTAGGGCCTCGGCTACTTCTACCAAAAAAAATAAAAAATTCTAATTGAAAAAATGATTTATTTACTACTTTTATTTTTGTATTAATATTTTTGCTCCAAAATCATATAAAGGTATCTTGCGTTTTTATTTTTTGGTGGTAGAAAACTCCAGTATTGTAATATGATTAATCATATTTATATTTTTTGTTAATTTTGCTAAATTATGTGTTTATTTGACTTTAAGTCCATTAGTTAACAATTAATATTTACTTATAGTGTATTCTTTGTCTATGTTTTTTTTTTTTTTTATATTGGTTGAAATTACTTATAGTTGCATTTTAATTATTAGTTATCATAATCAGTCATAATAGATTGTATTTTCTTCTTACTTTGATATAAACAAATATAAAGTTCTATACAATAAGTAATTTTTTTTCATAGAAGCTATAAAATGACTAAAAATAATTAAAAACGTTAAAAAGTAACAAATTTGAGCAAAATCATGCATATCAGTAATTTTTAAGAAATTTCTAGTGATTACAAAAAATTCACAGGTGTGGCTCCCGATTCCCGTTACATATCAACTGATACTCCTAATACCATTACACCGCTATGGCAATCGTTACGTGTCCTGATACCGCGAGTTAAAAAGATAGGAATGGCTTAAAAGGGGAGCTCAGTAAGTTGTTGAAGACGGATGAAATTTCGTGGCATTAGAAATCTTGAGCTTTATGGCTCAGAGAGGGGAATAACAACACTCGCTTCCTTCACAAAGTTGCCAAAGCACGTAGAAGGAGAAACAACATTAATTATGTGGTGATTGATCATGATGATAGAAGATTGGATAAGGTGGAAGACATTCGCAGGGGGGTTGCGGGCTCTTATGAAAGATTATATGAAAGATTATACATAGAAACTTGTTAAAAGCGGCCTAGTATGGATGGAATGGACTTCAACTCGATCTTGGAGAAGCATCAGTTGCTGGAAAAGCCTTTTGAGGCGAAGGAGATTCGCCCTGAATTTTTGTGATGGAAATAAGGCGCCAAGTCCGGATGGATTTACCATGCCCTTCTTCAAGAGATGTTGGAGAGTGGTGAGGAGGGATGTGACGTTGGTGGTGATCGCACACTTTTATGAGTACAACTCTTTTGTGAAAAGTTTGAATGCTTTATATCTAAAGAGGATGCTGTAAACATAAAAGAACTTCAGGCCAACTAGTTTGGTGGGCAGTGTGTATAAGCTATTGGCAAAAACCTTGTCCTTGAGATCAAGCCAGGTGATGGCAGGAATAATCTCAATTAGACAAAATGCATTTGTGGGAGGTAGAAAAATCTTGGACTAGTGCTTGGTGGCTAATGAATGTGTGGATGCTAGAAGAAAGAGTGGTCGTCTCGGTTTGATTTGTAAGTTAGATATCGAGAAGGCATATGACCATGTTAATTAGGGGTTTTTTCTGTTTGTTTTGAGGAAGATGGGTTTTGGAGAGAGGTGGAGAAGGTGGATCCAGACTTGTATCTCAATTGTGTCCTTTCAATTTTAGTCAATGGTTCGTATACAAGTCATTTTCAATTGTCTCGTGGCTTAAGGCAAGGAGATCCTCTTTCTCCCTTTCTTTTTGTGATTGTGATGGAGACTTTTAGCAGGATGTTAGATAGAGCAGTTCACGAGCAATTGCAAGGGTTTCTTTGTGAAAAATGGAGGGGTAGGAGGATGAAGATATCCCACCTTTTATTTGCGGATGATACGTTGATTTATGTGAGGCCAGGCGGAGGCAGCTTCATTATCTTTGGTGCATACTTGTTTATTTTTGGGTTTAGGGGTTAATTTGAGTAAGAGAGAGATAATTCATGTTGGTAGAGTTGATGATGTTGAGAGATTGGCTTTGAAGTTGGGATGTGGGGTGGGTGCTCTTCATACAGTGTACCTGCGACTATCGTTGGGAACTTGTTCAAGATCTTCTGTTGTCTGGGATGTAGTGATTGAAAGATTACAAAGACTTCTAGCTAGGTCAAAACACCAATATATGTCCAGGGGGGGGGTGACTCTTGTAAAGAGCATTTTGGCTAATCTCGCCACTTATTTTATGTCCTTTTTTCCGATGCCGACTTCAATGGAAAAGAGATTGGAGAAGATTCATTGGGATGTTTTATGAAAGGGAAGGGGTGTGAGAGGAAGATTCACGTCGTGGATTGGAAGAAGATGAAACACCCTTTAAGGAGAGAGTGGCTTGGGGTTCAAAGATATGCAATTGTTCAATAGGGCCTTGCTAGGAAAATGGATGTGGAGATATGCGGTGGAAGATCAAGCTACAAGGAGGAAGTGGTATAAACGAAATTTGGAGATGAAGGGGAGGGGTGGTATTCAAGGGAAGTTAGGGAGGCTTATGGGTGCTGAGTTTGGAAAACTATCCAAAATGGGAGGGAGAAGTTTAGTGAGATGGTTAGTTCTGAGGTAGGCCAAGGTTCGAGGATTAGATTTTGGGATGATATATGGTGCAGTGAGAAAAAGCTTAAAGAGAAGTTCCCCTTTTCGTATTACATTGCTTCTAATAAGGAGGCCATGGTAGCGGACCATATGGATTGGGTGGGCAGTAAGGTGGTTTGGAGTCCTTGCTTTAGGAGAAATTTCTATGACTGGGAAATGGGGGAGTTGGAGGATCTAATGGATTTATTGAATAAATACATTTTAAGGGAAGGTAGGGAGGATGCTATGATTTGGACGGGTAACAAGAGCAAGTGGCACTTGATTGGGAAGAAGGAAGAAGAGTTCCCATGGCACTTGATTTGGAACTCACATATTCCAAAGAAAGTGGCACTTTTTTGTTGGGCAACGGCTTGGAGAGCTATTATCATTGCAGACAACTTGAAGAAAAAGGGTTTTCATTTTCCTAGTCGGTGTTATATGTGTGAGGAGGAGGAGACGGTGGATCATCTCCTTGTGTATTATTGTGTGGCTCAGGACGTGAAATTTGGTGGTCACATTTTGGTTTTAGATGAGTGATGCTAGCTACTCTCAGATAGGTTTTTTTTTTTTTTTTTTGAGTTAGAGATCGAGTCGGATGAAAAAGGAATTGAGGGGTGTATGGAAGATGGCGCCCTACGTCTTGTTTGGTGCATTTGGATAGAGAGAAAATGACGGATTTTTAAAGAGAAGGAGCTCTCTATTTGGGTCCTTAAGGATTCTTTTTTGCAACTTTGGTATTGTTGGTGTAAAGAGGAATACCTTATGTATTTAGATAGGTTTGTTTCTTTCGGGGGCGGAACTAAGGCCTTAATTTTGTTGTAGCCTTTTCCCTTTTTTGTATACAGGTTTTCCCCCCTCAGGCACCTTGTTTATAATACATATTCACTTTTTTTGATAGGTAAATTTCTCTCTCTCACACACACACACAACTTTGTCCCTAAAGGGGCACTTGAACCGTTGGGAGAGGAAGTACCAACCAAGCTAGGGCTAGTTGGTATACTACATATTCACTTTTACCAATCAAAAATAATAATAATGCACTATGTATATATACATATCAAAGAAAAAGAATTAGAAAAATAATCAGTAAAACTTCTTTCTTTAATTATTGAAAACTTTTGCTTATGGGAATCTCTTGCTTACAATAAGCATGTATATGTGTGCGTGTGTAAATCAGTATATACTTCCTTAAGAAGTATCATAAAAACAAGAGCACCCAGATACACATTATGTGTACGAAAAGAACTAATCTGACCCAAAATCTATAAAAGAGTCTATTAACAAAGAGGAACTTCTAGTGATCCGAAAAAAGGAAGTTGAGCTAACCATGCTTGAGAACCCAAATAGAGATTGCACCCTTTAAAAGACCTATTCCCCCACCCTCAATACTCCACCAACGATGGAGTGGAGCCACCAGTTAATTCTCCCTAGCTCCACTCCTTACTCTAGGACCTCTCTAACTTGCAAGCACCTCCGCCATTGATTAGGGAATCACCCCATGCATTCCAAAAAAGTGCAAAGATGGGCTAACAAATTTCTTGCCATCAGGACAATGGAACAAAAGATAGCTAACCGATTCTCCATCCCGTTTACACAGGCAACACCAATTCAATGATCGGCCTTCTCTTAAGAGGTTGTCAATGGTCAAAATCTCCCAACTGCTGCAATCCTACCAGAAAAAAGTTAACTTTGAAGGGGATTTTGTAGGCCAAATAACCTTCCATGGTGTTACAGAATATACATGTAGGATTGTTCTAGAATATACAGCATGTAGGGTTGACTGTATAGATAGGCTTAATATACTGTGAGTATGTTAAAGAATTGACGGAATATTTAGAATTTCTGTATTCTGGAAAGGGAAACATTTCACGTATTTATGAAGTTTGTAAGGACTTTTACCGGACTGAACAACAAGATCAATCTCTTCAGGCCTATTTTATGAACTTCAAAAGGACCTATGAAGAATTGAATGTTTTGTTACCTTTTAGTCCTGATGTCAAAATCCAGCAAGCTCAGATCCTCTCTAGTGCTGAGATTTCCTCTCTCCATGAGGCCTTTACTAGGGTACTTCACACAGATATTAGTGCATTTGTTACTCCATCTGTTCATGCTCCTAGTGCTCTTGTTAGTCATAATGGTGGATCTGAAACTGGACGGTCATATCATAAGAATCATAACAGAGGAGGAGGTACAGGCAGTCGGAACGATAAGAGTCAGGATGCAGGGGAGTTGTGTGTTATTATTGTCATGAGTCGGGCCATACCAAACGCACGTACAGAAAATTGCAAAATAAATCTCAGAAGTCTCACTCAGCCCATGTTGCAGTTACTCCTGCTACACGTAGCTCATCTAAGCAGACCATTACAGTTTCTGCAGATGCATTTGCTAAATTCACTCAGTACCAAGAAGCATTAAAGAATTCATCTCACCCTATTACTGCCATTGCTGAGTTAGGTAAATCCAATACGTGTCTTCTTTCCTCTTCTTCACAATGGGTCATTGATTCTGGTGCCACAGATCATATGACGGGTAATCCTAGTCCTTTCTCCACTTTTCAGTTACACACATCTTCCTCTAATGTTACTTTAGCAGATGGTTCTACTTCTTCTTTTCTTGGTTCTGGTACTGTTAGTCCAACTCCATTCATTTTCCTGTCTTCTGTATTAAGTCTACCAAGATTTTCTTTCAATTTAATGTCTGTAAGTAAACTTACTCATACCTTGAATTGTTGCATCTCATTTTTTCCTGATCATTGTCTTTTTCAGGATCTTATGACAAAGAAGATTATTGGTAAAGGATATGAATCAGGCAGTCTCTACATTCTGGATATCTAGGTGCCCAGGCCCATTGCATGTTTAGGTGTCTTAACTCCGTTTGAAGCACATTGTCGATTGGGACATCCTTCTTTACCTCTATTGAAGAAACTATGTCCTCAGTTTCATAATGTATTTTCCTTAGATTGTGAGTCGTGTCAGTTTGCAAAACATCATCGTTTGCCAAACATCATCGTTTGCCTTCAGTCCCTCGAGTCAATAAAAGGGCTAGTTTTCCCTTTGAGATAGTCCATTCAAATGTTTGGGGTCCGTGTCCTATTGTGTCCAAAACTGGATTTCGATATTTTGTTACTTTTGTTGATAATTTTTCTCGTGTGACTGGCTTTATTTAATGAAGACTCGTTCTGAATTATTTTCCCATTTTAGTGCCTTTTGTGCTGAAATTAAAACACAGTTTAATGTTTCTGTGCATACATTACGGAGTGATAATACCAAAGAATATTTTTTCGGTTCATTTCAGACTTACATGATTCAGAATGGCATTCTTCACCAATCCTCTTGTGTTGACACACCATCTCAGAACGGTGTGGCAGAAAGAAAAAATAGGCATCTCCTTGAGACAGCCAGGGCACTCTTATTCCAAATGCACATTCCTAAATAATTTTGGGCTGATGCAGTTTCCCATTTTCCCATTTTAGTGCCTTTTGTGCTGAAATTAAAACACAGTTTAATGTTTCTGTGCATACATTACGGAGTGATAATGCCAAAGAATATTTTTCCGGTTCATTTCAAACTTACATGATTCAGAATGGCATTCTTCACCAATCTTCTTGTGTTGACACACCATCTCAGAACGGTGTGGCAGAAAGAAAAAATAGGCATCTCCTTGAGACAGCCAGGGCACTCTTATTCCAAATGCACGTTCCTAAACAATTTTGGGCTGATGCAGTTTCCACAGCCTATTTTTTGATTAATCGCATGCCTTCATCTGTTCTTAATGGTGAGACTCCTTACAGTGTCCTTTTTCCTACTAAACCCTTGTTTCTTATTGAACCCCGAATATTTGGTAGTACTTGTTTTGCTCATGATGTTCGTCCCCAGGTCACTAAATTAAATCCCAAGTTTTTAAAATGTGTTTTTTTGGGTTACTCTCTTCTACAAAAGGGGTATCGGTGCTACTGTCCTAGTCTCAACAAGTATCTTGTGTCAGCTGATGTTACCTTTCTAGAACATATTCCTTTTTTCCCTGCTTCTTCTACTTCTTCCAGTCAGGGGGAGAATGATGATCTGTTGGTTTATACTGTCACCTCTCAGTCCACTACTGTAGCTCCTACATCTGCTACTACACCACCACCACCACCACCATCACCACCACCACCACCTCCTATTCGCTATGTTTATTCTAGACGACGAGACCCACCTGATACATGTCCGGCATCTGTTTCTTCTTCAAACTCAGATCCGATGACCAGTGATCTTGATCTACCAATTGCCTTTCGCAAAGGTACGCGTCGGTGCACTTATAATATTTCCTCGTTTGTTTCTTATGATCACTTGTCTTCTTCTTGTTCTTTTGTTGCCTCCCTTGATTCTGTGACTATTCCCAAAACTGTGCATGAAGCCTTGTCCCATCCTGGCTGGTGTGATGCTATGATAGAAGAGATGAATGCTTTAGATGCTAATGGTACTTGGGATTTTGTGCACTTACCTGTGCAGGAAGGAAAGCTATTGGCTGTAAATGAGTGTTTGCTGTCAAATTCAATTCCGATGGCTCCGTGGCTCGCCTTAAAGCCCGTCTTGTGGCTAAAGGCTATGCTCAGACTTATGGTGTGGATTATTTTGACACTTTCTCCCCCGTCGCTAAATTGACCTCGGTTCGTTTATTTATTTCTTTGGCAGCTACTAATGATTGGCCTTTACATCAGTTAGACATCAAAAATGCTTTCTTACATGGTGATCTCCAGGAAGAAGTGTATATGGAACAACCCCCTGGGTTTGTTGCTCAAGGGGAGTGTGGGCAAGTTTGTCATCTTCGTAAGTCCCTATATGGTTTGAAACAGAGTCCCCGTGCATGGTTTGGAAAATTTAGTCAGGCAGTGGAAAAGTTTGGAATGAATAAGAGCAAGTCTGACCACTCAGTTTTCTATAAACATTCTACATCTGGCATCATTCTCCTTGTTGTGTATGTGGACGATATTGTCATTACTGGAAGTGATATTGTGGGAATTTCATCTCTGAAGTCATTTCTTCACAGCCAGTTTCACACGAAAGATTTAGGGGTGTTAAAGTATTTCTTGGGAATTGAGGTGACAAGAAGCAAGAAAGGCATCTTCCTATCACAGAGGAAATATGTGCTTGACCTATTAACTGAGACTGGAAAGTTGGGGGCTAAGCCATGCAGTGCTCCAATGCTTCCTAATCTACAACTCACAAAAGATGGAGACTTATTTGAAGATCCTGAAAAGTATAGGAGACTGGTTGAAAAATTGAACTATCTTATAGTAACTCATCCTGATATTGCACACTCTGTCAATATTGTAAGTCAGTTCATGTCCTCCCCAACAGTTCACCATTGGGCAGCGTTAGAACAGATCTTGTGTTACTTAAAGGGAGCTCCTGGACGAGGGTTACTGTATAGAAATAATGGACATACTCACATCGAATGTTTTTCAAATGCAAATTGAGCAGGTTCCAAGATTGACCGAGGATCCACTACTAGCTACTGTGTTTTTGTTGGAGGAAATTTGATCTCATGAAAAAGTAAGAAGCAAAATGTTGTGTCCCGATCCAGTGCAGAATCAGAATATAGAGCTATGGCACAGTCTGTATGTGAGATAATGTGGATATATCAACTCTTAATTGAGATTGGTCTCAAGACTTCAATACCAACAAAGTTGTGGTGTGATAACCAAGCTGCTCTTCATATTGCTTCTAATCCTGCGTTTCATGAACGAACTAAGCATATTGAGATTGACTGTCATTTTGTTCGTGAAAAGTTGCAGCAAAATTTGATCTCTACAAAATTTAATCTCTACAGGACATGTGAAAACTGGAGAACAACTTGGAGATATTTTCACAAAGGCTCTCAATGGGGCTCGGCTCAATTATATTTGCAACAAGCTGAGCATGATTAATATCTATGCTCCAGCTTGAGGGGGAGTGTTACAGAATATACATGTAGGATTGTTCTAGAAAATACAGCCTGTAGGGTTGACTGTATAGATAGGCTTAATTATAGGAATTCCTAATTAGTTTGCTTTCCTATCATAGACTCTCAATTTGTGTATATATACACTTGTACCTATGAATAAAAATATATCAAGAATTATTTTTCTCTCTTGATTTCACATGGAAACCCCTAACAATCCTTTTCCCAAAGCACACTATAGAAAGACCTTATCTAAAAGACTCCCCTCCTCAATTTAACCCTCCTTTGCATCCTCCTCAACCCAGCTATAACCTGATCTTATAAGATCCCATAGAATGCCACAATCTCATCCAACTCCCAATCCTACAAAAGCTTATAAAGAGGATATCTAACCATAACCTAAGACAATCCACAACCATAACCTACCTATCAATTGTCCACTACTCAATCTAATCCAGCTTAGCATCCTCCTCACCCTCAACTACAACCTAATCATGTAAGACCCCATAGAATGCCACAATCTCATCCAGCTCCCAATCTTACAATGGCATATAAAAGAGGATGTCTAACACCAGTCCACTCTTCAAGAACATACGAAAATCCACAACCATTACCTATCTAGCAATTGTAATCCTAAAAGGCCCAGAAAAAACTGATACAAGGGCCCTCACCACACCAAGGATCAAGCCATAACCTGCACACTCACCCTCCCAACACAAACATATTATGCTTTGAGAATTGATCGCACATTTTTCGGATAATTTTCCAAACTCCTTGTAAGATCTGAACCTCCCTGGAACACCAGTTCCTCTTTTCACTCTCAGACTTCCACCACCCTCCTCCCCACAAGTGATTTCCTCTCAACCCCATGCCTCCTTTGCCATTTGCCCAAGAGAGCTTGGTTGACCAACCTCATAAGTCATATCTATCACTCCAACCCTCCCACTTGCACAAAGTAGCATACTATCTTCTAATCCACTAAATGGTATTTGAATCACCTTCAAATCCTTCTCACCAGAACTCTCTCTACAACTATTTCAGCCTTTTCATCACAGAATCTGGAACAAGAAAAGGGGACATAAAATAGGTATGCAAGCTAGATAGTGTGCTCTGTATTAGGTGAAGCCAAATTACATCCAACAGTGAAAGTAGGCTGGGAAATATCTTAAAAGGCAGTGGCAGTAAACAATGCTCCACGTTAAAAATAAATCATAAATAAAAGAGGCAACAAACATTTCCATGTCTAAGAAATTGAGTGTTAGAGATGGAAGTTGGGATGGATTTGTGCCAAGATAAAACAGTGAGTACATTCACGATAACTAGAACTAGCAACAATAGCTAACCAAAAAAATATTCATGAGAAATTCTATCACATGCAAGTTCCAAAAACACTAAAGATGGCACCAGTAAAATAGAGCATTACAGGTCAGTTAAAAACTTTACAAGGTCATCATTAAAATAGTGATGGACCTGATTACTAATGATTTTAACAAAACATTTGCCCTAGACAGAATGCCTCAAAATCACAGAATGCATGTTACCGACACAATATGGTTAAGACAAGGCATAATTCAGTTGAATTTGTGCAGCACTGATTAATCAAAAGATTATAGTAGTAAAAGGTAAAAAACCCTTTAGCACACCAAGGAACGCCATTTCTCTTTTACTATTCAAAGACAGTTAAATGTAATTTGAAAAATAATTTCATCATGTAAGGTTAGAGTATTGAGATGTGAAAAGACGGGTTCCATCATTTTACAATTTGAGAAGCCTTGCTCAAGGAAGGAAATATAGAAAAATGCATCATATAACAGTAGAAAGTATGTGAGAAAAGTAACCAATGTCCTCTCAGGGACTGCATGCATAAAAGTCGTGCAAATGACATACGAAACAGGTTTGAAACACTAGAACAATTTTATACGAGGAGAGATCAAGTGAACCAAAACATAGAAAACCTAGAGATCAAAAACAAAACTTATACAGCCAACAAGGACATGTTAGGTTCAGTTGTATCACCTGTGAACCACATTTCGCTCATGGAGATATTTCAAACCATGCAAAATCTGCCTTGTGTATGCGGAGACTTGGGAATCTCGAAGATGATACTTCTGATAGAGACTCAACAGGGATCCTTTAGTTACCAGCTCAAGAAAGATATATAAACTTGATTCATCCTGCAAAGACCATTAAGCAGACAATAAAACTTAAGTCGCTCATTATAAAATATTTGAAGTAGAAAAACACAAGGTCTTCATCACAATAACATAAACACAAGGACACAGCTATATGTGTACTAATGAAATTACTATACTGAATATATATATATATAGATATTTGAATAATTTTACATTCATTTGAAGGTATCAGCTAGCTTAATTGGTGAAGTCTCTAGGTAATTGAACCAAAGACCTAGGACCAAATTTTTGCATTTATCGAGGTTGGGGAGGGCTATGGGAAGGGGGAGGGCTAACCCAAGTTATGTAGCCCAGCCATCAGACCATAAGGAAATTGTGTTCTTTTGCATGTGTCCATTAATGAGGAAAAAATTAAAAGGAAGTAACATTTATTCCCTCTAAAGGAAAATTGTTTATAAAGCATACTTCGACGTACTAGAGAAATTTACAAACAAGTTTATGGCTTGGTTCAACTTAAATTCAAAAATGTACCCGTGTCTCCTACTCTAACAATAAATCTCCAAAGAACAAATGTAACAAAAAGAGGGATCAATTTGGTAGAAGGCAAATTGACAAAAGAAATAAGGACAACTAAGACAGGTGAAAGAAAAAGTAAAACACTCCATTTGATCATTTCACTCATTTTTCAGTGCTTGGCATAATATAGAATCAGGAAAACGTTTATGTACGAAAATATTTTGCACTTATCCACCAGAAATCAACTTACAGACTTTGGTCCCATAAGTTGCTTTATGTGTTTTAGCCTTTAGGCTCTACCCGCAATACTGCTCGGGTAAGATCTCCATTACTGAACTAGAAAGCAAGATGGGAAGACTCTTGTCAGTCTGATGCAAGAAGTACTTCTAGCAAGTTTTTTCTGTTCCCCCCCCCCCCCCCCAAAAAAAAAAAAATCCAAAAATTTTTATATTGATTAATTACTTTTGTTTTCCTTTTCTAAATTATAATATTTGATTTGAATTAAGAAACAAGATGTACCCCCTGCATCCCATTTACTGCTAACCCATTCAATTTTTGTGTCTCACATCTTGTTGTGTAAAGTATGTTATCAATCATTTTTTCAACATTTTTTTTTTTTTTTTGATAAGTAAGAGATGTATATTATATAAATGAGCCCAAGAAAGGCTACAAGGGCAAAAACCCCAAAAGATTACATATGACTAAGAGAGCCCAAAAAATCTACAAAAGAAGAGACATTTACAGGATAAGCCTCTTTGGCCCAAAAAAAAAATAAGCGCAAAAAAGCATCTTTGAGGAAAGGAAGAGAGAGTTCCCGGTCTTCGAAAACCCTATTGTTCCTTTCATTCCATATACACCACATGAGGCAAATTGGGGCCAGTCTCCAAATCCTCTTGATCTCTAAAGGCAGACTACATCCTTCCCAAGCCAGTAAGAGGTCTTTGACTGAGCCTGGCATAACCCAGGAAAAGCCAAACAACTCTATAATAAGGTTCCAGCAACTCCAGGGAACATGGCAATGGATGAGGACGTGATCTACCCTCTCCTCATTATTCTTGCATAAATAGCAACGACTCGCCAGAAGAAAGCCCCTTTTCTTCAAGTTCTCCATAGTTAAGATGGCCTTCCAAGAGGCTTCCCAAGCAAAGAAGGAAGCTTTTGGAGGAGCCTTAGAGTGCCAAGTGATCTTCCAAGGGAAAAGAGGAAAATCCGAATTAACCATGCTCTTGTAGAACGACCTGACTGAGAAAGACTTCTTGTCCGGCCTCCAAATTCTCCTATCCTCCCTGTTCTCCATGGCCCGAATGGTGTTGAGGAGATAAAGGAGAGAGCCCGCGTCTTCAAGCTCCCAATCAAAGAGATCTCTTCTGAACCGGGGGTTCCAAATAAGCTCATTCCCAACTCTCTCCATGCACTCACTCACCCAGGCCTCCTTGTTGTAAGCTAAACTGTAAAGCGATGGGAATTGCACCCTCAAAGACTCGACCCCTACCCAGGCATCATCCCAGAACTTCACCCTCTCACCATTCCCAACATCAAAGGTACATCTTTCCTTGAAAATCCTCCAATGACCTCTAATGCTGCCCCAAAGACCACATCCCCTCGGGCCACTAACATTGCCCGAGCACCAACCCCCAACATTACACCCATACTTGGAAACAATGATTTCTTTCCAAAGCTCCCCATCACATTCTCCAAATTTCCATAACCATTTCCCCAGAAGAGCTGTGTTAAAAAGGCTCAAATCCTTCACCCCTAGCCCACCCACGGACACTGGCTTCTTAATCTTGTCCCAAGCAACCAAGTGAATCTTCCTACACTCGCTATTGTGGCCCCATAAAAAATCCCTTTGGATCTTTTCCAATCTGTTGCTGACTGTCTTTGGCATAGAGAAGAGGGACATGAAGTAAGTAGGGAGATTTGACAGAGTGCTCTTGAGGAGAGTGAGCCTACCTCCTTTAGAGAGAAGTTGGCCTTTCCATCCTGACAGCTTACTAAAGAACCTGTCAACTACAGGATCCCAAACCCCAATAGATCTCGAGGGGGCACCCAACGGGAGCCCCAAGTAAACCAAAGGGAGACAAACCACTCTACAGCCCAAAGTGCTTGCTAAAATGTCCATCTCCTGGATCGGCCCTACCGGGGTGATGCTGCTTTTGGCGAGATTGATCCGCAACCCTGACACAGCTTCAAAACACACAAGGATACATCTGATAAAACGTAATTGGCGAACTGAAGGGTCACAAAAGATGATGGTATCGTCAGCGAACAACAAATGGGAAATAACGACCCCTTCAGGCCCTCTGCCCCCCACATGAAAGCCTTTGATGAGGCCCACATCCACGGCACGACTCATGAAATAACTCATAGCTTCCATAGCAATCACAAAGAGGAAGGGAGAGAGAGGATCCCCCTGCCTCAAACCTCGGGAGGAACTGAAAAAAAACTGCCGGAGAGCCGTTAACAAGGACCGAGAAAGATACTGTGGAAATACACGCCTGAATCCACTTGCGCCACTTACCCCCAAAGCCCATCTTGGCCATCATTCTCTGCAAGAAATCCCAATTAACGTGGTCGAAAGCCTTCTCCATATCAAGTTTGCACACGAGCCCATTCCTTTTTTGTTTCATCCTAGAATCAATACACTCGTTAGCTATGAGAGCCGCGTCCATAATTTGGCGGCCTTCCACAAAAGCATTTTGACTTGGAGATATAATGCTACCCATGATCTTCTTCATTCTAGAGGAGAGGACCTTTGCAATCAATTTGTATACACTGCTAACTAGGCTTATCGGACGAAAATCCTTTATACAATTGGCACCGTCCTTTTTAGGGATAAGGGCAATGAAAGAAGCATTGAGACTTCGCTCAAAGCCCCCCTCCCTATGGAAACTCCGAAAAAACCGCCATCACGTCCAATTTCAACACATCCCAGCATTTCTGAAAGAAAGCCATAGTGAACCCATCGGGACCTGGGGCTTTATCCCCATTGCACGCCGCTAAAGCGTTCTCCACTTCCTCCTCCGAGAAGGGGGACTCCAAATTGGAAGCTTCCTCCCCGTTCAGGCTTTTCAGAATCAAATCATCCACTCCGGGTCTCCAGCTACTCGGCTCTGTGTAAAGGTTAGAGAAGAAATCAACAATGCCCCTTCTGATAGGCTCCTCCTCATGAAGAATTTGATCATTAATAGCAATGGATGAGATTTTATTCTTCCTGAAATGGGCAGAAGCCATTCTGTGAAAGAATTTGGTGTTACGGTCGCCTTCCTTAAGCCAAATGGCACGGGATTTCTGTCTCCAAGAGATCTCCTCCATCTTAAGAAGTTGCCCAATTTGGCCCTTCAGGCCATCCCTCTCGCACCTTCTTTCAACGGAGAGGGGGGACCGCTGATCTTCCGCATCCAACTCCGACAGACTATGCAACAAGGACTGCTTCCTAACTTGGAGAGAGCCGAATACTTCACAATTCCACTTTTTAAGGTCATCCTTGAGGAGTTTCAGCTTTCGAGCAAGGCAAAAGCTAGGCGTCCCCGTCACTTCATAAGAATTCCACCAATGTCTCACCAAGTCCACAAAGCCTTCGTGATCAAGCCACATGTTCTCAAATCTAAAGGGACTTCTTCCAGCACTAATACCCCCACAGTAAAGCATGATCGGGTGATGGTCAGAACAAGGCCGTGGCAAGCACTTTTGGGAGATGCCCGGGAAGTCATCTTCCCAATTGTGCGCCACCAGAAATCTATCCAGCCTGGACATAGCAGATTGGTGACCACCACGAGACCAAGTGAAACGCCCTCCCTCCAAGTGCAGGTCCATCAGGCTTTGAGAGTTTATGAACTCATTAAAGTCTCTCATAGCCGGAGTAAAACTTCCTCTCCCCAACCTCTCAGTCGGACTCCTCACAACATTAAAATCCCCCCCAATACACCAAGGGATATGCCAAGAAGAAAGAGCCAACTGAAGCTCACCCCAAAACAGCCTCCTACCACCATCAGTTAAAGGACCGTAGACGCCGCAAAAACCCCACATCAGCGAGGATGAAACTAGCTTGAACTTACACCACACAGAGAACACACCAACTTTATGCTCCTCACACTGGACCACTCGGGAGTCCCAAGCCACTAGAATCCCTCCAGCAGCTCCCTGGGCATTTAGAGCAGCCCATTGAACCCATCTAGAGCTCCAAATGGAGCGGACATCCCTCCGCAGCATACTTTCCATCTTAGTCTCTTGAATACAAATGACATCTGGCCTCCATTCTTGAATCAATCCTTTAACAACTGCTCGCTTATCTGGATCATTTAACCCTCTCACATTCCAAGTTAAAATTTTTAAATTCATGGAATAGAAATTGTTAAAGTCTCTCCCTGCCTTCCACTAAGGCCACCATTGATTTACTGCCATCATAATTGACCGAGCATGATAATTCTTTCATAACCCGTTGCAGTCTTTTTGCTGATTTTTCCTTACTATCCTTCTCCACAGGACAAGGTTTAGACAGAGAATTCCGCAGTATTATTTCCTTGAAAAGGTCCATCAGGCGGTCCTCGAAACCTGCACAAGGAACTCCCAACAACTTGCTCACCTTCCCCATTTTTCTGATCACCCAACCCTCTGTTGCATTCTGCTGAGTACAGAGTAACTCAGCTGAGCAGGCTTCCTGTTCCTGAAGAACACTGTGGGGACAGTCTTCCGGGAGGACCATAGCTAGCGGATTGAATTCCTCCAAATGCTCAGCAGTGTTTTCCTGACTTAGCACCATAGCTTCATCCCTCTGATCGAAAGAGGCTAACTGCAATTCCTGAGCTGCAATTGCATCCACTTCGGCGGCCAAAGAACATTCACCAAACCAATTGCTATGTCTGACTTCTTTGTAATGGCTGTTTTCCAGGTGTTGAAGGAATTCCCGTTCATCAATCATGCTGCTATTGTCTGAAGCAGACCCCTCATAGATGTTTTCATCAGTCGCAGCCGCTGCCTGCTTCCCTTTTCCTCCATTTCTCACTTGCTTCCCAGAAGCAGGGCCTCCACGATCTGCCTTCGTAACCGCAGCAGTGTTCTCTACTGCTTTACTATTAGCTATATAACGTTTAAAGGAGACAGCAGCATTGGCGGTGCGCCCCGACCTGGGCTGAGCCACAGCAGCTTGAACTTGGGCCGGCCCAGTCCCCCCTTGAAGTCTTTTGTTCGTTTGGGCCCGTGTCTCTTTATCCAAATCAATATTGGGAGCCCCATTCATATACCGGTGGTCCCGTCTTCTACTCTTTATGTTTTTGACTTGATAATGGCCCCGTCCAGTCGGCCCAATCGGCCCAACACGGAGCGCAGAAGGATCCACGAAGCCCTCATAGCCCCACCGTCTCCTTTGTTCTGGAGACTTCTTCCTAGTGCCCCCCAGCCAGTCAGTCTGCTTTGAAGGTTTGAAATTTGAATTGGATGGACGCTGGCGTTGCAGATCGAGAGCCACCCTATGATCTCCACGTGTCCCTGTCCTGACAGGCAGATTTTTGGATCTCAACCGCACCCCAGGCGCGTGAAGACCCTCCTCTTCCTCGTCGCCTCCGTCGCTTCCTCCCTCCTCTGCAACTTCCGGCCATCGCGAATCATGCTCAGAGCTTGCCGGACCAGCTTCCGACCATATCGGAATGGAGAACGACCATTTTCCACACCTGATTTTGAACGACGCAGGGACACTCTCCTTCCGACCTCGAACCAAAATTCTGGCCCACCTCAAGTGACGGCGCTTGGCCGTATCATCGTCCGTCTTTATAAAATGGCCACACCGATTCCCCAGAGAGCGGAAAAGTTCTGAGCTCCACAAGAATGCTGGAAGGCCCATTACCCGGATCCAGAACAATCCATCGTCACCCATCTCCGAACAACAACCCGTTGGAGACCAAGGTTTTAGAGTCAGTGGCAGACCTTCAAATATCCATGACCGTCGTTGAAGGATTCTTCTAGCCTCTGTTTCCGATGGCAGTTCGAACAGGAACCACGCTCCATTCAGATCTAATACATTCAAGCCAGCTTGGATCCCCCAATTTCTTAGGGCCCATCTCTGAACGTTCATTTTGTCTGGGACTGGAGTGTTCATGTCGCCGAACCTTCCGATCAGGCATCGTCGAAGGTATTGAAGTCGGCTACCGCATGATTCCAAATGGATCTCGAAATCAACCTGAGCGCCTACTGTTTTCGAAACCACCGCAAGAGGCTCCGAGGGCCAATCACCAATGCGACAAACATCCAGATAGGAACCCTGATGTAGCTTCAGAATTCTTGCCTTGGTTAGGCCTAGCTTCCGGAAGGCCTGAGCATAGATTAGCCAGCCCCCTACCGTAACGTCTTCCGACAGTATTAAGAAGCGGATCCCTCGCGACGATCTTCCTTCCATTCGCATAAAATTTCCTCTGTGATTTGCCCCTTTCCACAGATATAAGCTTCGGTTTTTCCCATGCACTCCCATAGGAAACACCAATCTTCTTTTTCCTGTCGAGAGAGTTTCCAAAATGTTGGAGATCCATTCCAGTTCCCATCTGAGTACCCATATCCTCCTAACAACCCCTGGCCCTCTTTCTATGATTTGGAACAGCTCCCCTGGACCATCGGCTTCCTCCAGAACTTCGAAGGATTTATCTGCTATTTGGGCAAACATGATCCTTAAGCATCTACATTATCGACCCAGTCGCTCTGCTTTGGTACCTTTGAGAGAAGAAGCTCGTTCAGATGTGAATGGTAAAGAAAGATTTGTAGAGAAAGAGGAGAGTTGATATGGGAGGGAAATATTATTTTACAGGCGTGTATTTCCAGCGGATTCAACTACTATAGCAAACAACCACATACAGGCTTTGGGGGTAAGTGGCGCAAATAGTATCATGAAAACAACCACAACAAGATTTTACAGGCGTGTATTTCCACAGTATCATGAAAACAACTACTATAGCAAATAGTATTTTACAGCGGAGAACTTTTTTTACAAGGTAAAACGTATTATGTCAAAAAAAACAGAGCAAAAATATGCTTGTGGGCACATAATACATGCATATATAGATATGAATGGGGAGAAGAAGACAGAGAGAATGGAGAGACGCCCCTGGTGTGAATGAAGTGAACAGAACTTGAACCATCTAGTTCTTCCATATTCTTAACGCCAGATTGTTAAGTGTGCTATAAAAATTTTGTTAGTAGTGTAAACTCCTTTGTAGGGGTTCAAATTGAAACTTCAAAGTGATAAATGCTTTAAGAAAACAAAGGCCGGGAAGGTATATTGTGCTTGCTTGTTTGGGAAACCTTTTTTTTTTTTATCAGTAAATATGAGTGTCTATTAAAAGCATCCGAGGGGGTGCAACCATGTAAAAAAAAAAAGGGATCAGCTACAAAAATCAAAGCCTAAGATCCACAAAAAATTCACAAAAGAAGTTAATAATTTGGACTTTCTTCCCTAACCCAATAGAACAATGTTTGCAACAAAGTGTCTTTAAAACGAGAAAGGCGTTGTTCAATCCCCTCAAAAACCCTCAAATTCCTCTCTCTCCAAATGCTTCACATAAGACAAAGCGGAACCATCCTTAATTTCAGGGATGGGGGTCAATCTCTCAAAAAGTGAAACTATTCTTGTGGGGAAGGTGAGGGAAGTGGAGGAGATGTCATAGGGCATGGTGGGTCATTTTCCTTCCACATACTTGGGGCTGCCTGTGGGGCCTTCTGTGAAGTTGAAAGTAGTTTAGGATATAGTGGTTAAGAGATTCCAAAGGAGATTAGCAGAGTAGAAGAAGCAATATCTCTCCACAGGAAGGAGAATGACTCTTATAAAGAGTACTTTAGGAATGGTGATTCTTCAAAAATAGTGGTGTTGATTCTCCATTTGACATTAGGGAATGTAAAGTTAAGGCTTAGGAGGAATGGCATTAGGGAATGTAAAGTTAGGACTTAGGAACGGTGATTCTTTTGAAACAATGGTGTTGCTTCTCCATTTGGTATTAGGGAATGTAAAGCTAGGACTTAGGAACGGTGATTCTTTTGAAACAGTGTGTTGCTTCTCCCTTTGGCCTTAGGAAATGTAAAGTTAGGGCTTAGGAATGGTGTGTCTTTTGAAACAGTGGTGTTGCTTCTCCAATTGGTATTACGGAATGTGAAGTTAGGGACTTATTTATACAAGGGAGTTCTGCTTATATGATCGCTTGGGAAAGCAGAGATTTGTGATTTCCTTCAAAATTCATGCATTATTGCAGTGATTCCAGAGATACTGCTGCATAGATATTGCTGAAACTGCCGAGTACGAGAATATGGGTTCAAGTTTTAGGCAAGCCACTTTGTGCAAATAATGCCAAGGGTAAAGTTTGTACTCAGTCCACCCACCCAATACCTTCGATCTATGAAACACAGACACTATTTTGGCTCACACATCGGACATGTCCTGGACATAGTGTCAGACAAGTGGGAAAAAAAAAATTGTCCGATTTTTTCATTTTTCTAAATTTCGGAGAAGTTTTTGAAATTTTTTCTTTTTTGGATTTTTTCCCTCTTTTCTCCTCTTCTCCACCACCTTTTTTTTTGGGTTATATATGTTCTATGTAGTAGTTAACAAATTTTTCTTGGAACTTAGATCATGTATATTGATGATTAAATGAAAAGTTCTTTAATTTTTATTTAATAACTTTGTTATTTTGGTATCTTAATAATATTGCTTTGATTAGTGTGCTTTATGCCAATTTGATTCAAATTGTCTTCGGTTTTTTATATGATCATATAAATATACATATAAAAAATATTCAATGTGTCTATGACGTATCCATGCCCCTTTTTTAAAAAGAAATGTTGTGTCTGTGTCTAGGAATGGCAATTTACCCTACCCCGCCCCGCCCCACTCTTAATGGAACAGGTTTGGGGAAGGGTTAAACGGGGATGGGGTAGATTTTGGGGAAGGTTTGCATAACCCGTCACAGGTTCGGGGCGAGGTCGAGGAAGGATCACCCCGCCCCGCTCCGTTTATGTAATGAATTTATACATATGCCCTTAATACTTTATACATTACCAAGAATACCCAAATATATAATGTCTCACTTTGAGATTAAGGTTCCTTATTTACCATTCAGCCACTTCTCACCTCACCCTCACCCTCACCCTCACCCTCACCCTCACCCCTACGCTGGCAGCTCTCTCTCTCTCTCTCTCTCTCCCCACACAACCGCCATGGCCAAGGTCTCCCACCCACCTCCACGCACAACTGCAATGGCTGAGGGAGCATTTCACTGTGTCATCAACGCCTCTTCATCATCACTCATCACCATTGCACATCGTCAGAGATTATGGCTTTATGCGTTCATTCACACACTCGATCGTGTCATCTCTACATCGCTCATCTAGGACCATCAAGGTGAGACCACACATTCTCGATCTATACACGTCTTTGTTTTAGTATTTGTGATTGTGTGAAAATATATAGGGATGGATATGTATAGATTCTGAATTTTGTGGGATTGTAATTATAGATTGGTTTGTATTTGTGTGTATATATAGATCGTGATATATAATTTAGATATGGTTTGTAAGTTGTGATTGCAAATATATATATATATATATAATTTTATTATACAAAATTATTAGGTTGGTAGTAATTTGTGATAATATCGCCTTTTTGAGCAGTGTATATTCATTGTTAATTTCCAGGCGCGGGCCCCAAACCCGCCCCATTGCCATTCCTATCTATGTCATGGTGTATATGTGTCCCGTCCCGTGTTCGTGTCCATGCTTCGTAGCCTTCAATTTTTTTTATAGTAAATATTTGTATTAACCACCTCAGTGGGTGGGTTGGAGAGAGGGGGAGGACCAGTATACCAAAAAAAAAACCAAAGGAGACATTAATTAAAGCCTCGTATCTCCCAAAAACTCTACAAAAGAAGGTAAGACTACTGCCCAAAAGAATAGAGAACGTAACAAAAAATCTTTCAATCAACAAATAGACATTTCTCGGCCATCAAAAGCCATTATATTTCTCTCGCGCCAATTGCACCAAAAAAAGACATAAAGGCGCCATATCCTCCACCTTCCTTGTGCTCTTCCAAACACAATCCTCTCTCCATACAATCAACAAGTCCCTGACTGAATTGGGCATCATCGAAGCGCATCCAAAAAGAACAAGCAATAAACTCTAGAAGTCCCTCGCCGCCAGACAATGAATGAAGAGATAGCTAACAGTCTCCTCCCCCTACTTGCACATGTAGCAGTTAGCACTGACTAACCAAACTAATTCCTCTTTTTTGGGAACCAACATTGAGTAATGGTCTTTTAGATTAAAGTTTCCTCTGCTAGATCTATAGATACGAGCAATTTGAAGCCAACTTCTTAGCCAAGAATAGAGCCTAAACTTTGCAGATGTATTTTACAATTGTTTATCGTTTCAGTTTTCTCTTTCTTTATAAGTCAAAGCTAGTTTCTTCTTTATTGTGCTCACTAGTCTAATTTGTTCTCTTCTGGATAAGTCTTCCCTTCTCTACACTTTTATCTCTATATCTTTCTGTCAATCAAGGCCCTTTCATCTAAAAAATATAGTTAACTAGGACTTTGTCACACTTGGGCACATTCAAGTCTTGTAACTACATATGTTCAACTTCAGAAGTTATAATCAAGTTTTTTTTACTGCACCATAGGGCTTTTATCACTTGTTTAACAAATAAGCACTTTTAGAAATGATATAAAAGACATAATCTCAGCATTCAAATTCCAGATACTAGCACGATATTTGCAAGTTGTTTTTTTTAGCTCCTGCCTCCGTCTAAATTCGAAGGTCAATATATTGCATCCACAATCTACAAGAAAATTTAAGCCATTGATATTCAATAATACCCCCAAATAATAAGGATAAAGGCTTAATTGAGTTGAGTAGAGTTTATGTTCAATAATATTAAAATTTAAAATTTACTCTTGAATCCAGGAATGCAATTACAACCCCCCCCCCCCCCCCCCTCTCCCACCCCACCCCCCAAAAAATAAAAAAATTAAAAAGAAGAAAACAATCACTGCCCCAAACAAAAAATGAACACACTGAATGCTCTATGGAGGGCAATTGAAGACGAGAAAAGCAAATTTTCATCATCACATCTAACAGTGTTGTGTTTTATCTCCCCAGTCTTAAGAATCCTGCAGAGATGGAGAAACACCAAGCCAGCCTCATGGGAAATTTCCTCAGGTTTAAAAGGATACAGCAGTCAGCAGAATTTTTGTCCCATCAAACCTGTCACTGTTGCATTTTAACTACTACTCACCCTCTACAACCCTAACCCACATCCCCAAGAGATGGAGATACACAACAAGATAACTTCTACCACCCATAATACACAATTTTAACCACAATTCAACAAGATAAATAATAGACAGAATAATCATATTACTTTTGCGGCCAGCAATAATTTCCAACATTGGGAAATCATTCCTTACTCTAGAATTCCACAAACTGTCAACATTTCTCCTTTGCTCAATACAGTTGTTGAGGGACTACTCAATGTTACTAAATGTAAACAGACAAGTTAACTAATCACAGAGACAGACCAAATGAAAGAACTTGTCCATGGACTTGCCTAAAATTCCTGATTTCTGTGGGATCAACAAAGCAACTGATTAACTCACCTAAGGAGCTCTTCTATATTTAGCATCTAATTTTATCATTCTATTTGTTCTCACATTGGTACTACTTTATGAGAAATTCGGCTACATTTAAGGAAAATAATGTCAGCACTTCACAATAGAAGCATTCATGTGAAGGAGTCCGTGTTCAGAAAAATAAGAGCTAAAAGATTAGTTCTAATTAGACTATGATGACTATAGTCATTTTTCTTTTTCTTTTTCCTTGGGTAATTTGAAGGTCTAGAAAATCTAAGTGAGCATGAAACAAAAGCAACATGGCAAGCAAGAAAATAGTACCTTATCTGTGCCATAATATTGAACTATGTTCTCATGCTCAAACTGACTTAGAAGAGCGATCTCCTGAGCAAATAAACAGGGGGTGAGAAAAAGGGAATCTCAGCAGGAGAGAATTATAAACAAAAACTAGCCAAGAAATTATAAGCATACTAGACATAAAAACCTGGAAAATCTTAAGCTTGTCTCACCTGTTCAAGTTGGTATATACGTTGCCTTCCCTGATCTCCTTGATCAAGCAAAGAAACTTCCTTCACAGCGAAAAAGAATCCATCACTGCAAGAAAACATTTTCAACAAAGTACATGTAAACATTATAATTCGAAACTAACAGAAACATCTGTTTGTAAAATATAGAGAACTTTGATTTTGGCCTCAATTAAAAAAAATATGAACTCCATAATGGACAAACTTCCTTTGGGGAGGGGGGTTGAGAAGGAAAAGAAAATAACACAGAATAAAAAAAAATAGGGGAAAAAACCGGGAGGTTGAAAAGACACTGCAAGGGGAAAAGGAAGTGTTACAAAGAACAACATAATAGCCTCTCCCAGCAAGGGAACAGCCTAAAAAGTTTCCAATTTGTAAATCCAAGAAATGTTGCATTTCAAAGCTGCAGCAAGATAGCATCTCTATGATGAGATGAACATCCAAGGCCCTTGAGTCCTTACATTTGCCAACTCTACTCAGAATCAACTTGAGGAGACCTTATCAACTTGAGAAGACCTTTTACCATCGCTAATCTACTCATACCATTTGATTGCAAAACCTCTTGAGACTTTTGATCAATGCAATCCAGCATTCTTAATTCATAACAGGCTCCATAGGCCAATCACTGAATTCTTGATTGGTATATTAGGTTTCTAGTTTGAAATGGTTGAGGAGTCATTAACCATTGGAATGACCACTGGTGTGGAAACGGCCCTCTCAATGAGGGCTTCCAGGTCTCTCTTCAGGATTATCGCAGTTTAGAAGGCCCTTGTTATAGATTGTTGTAAGGGTTACTACAGGAGGGATAGTATGGGATATCCATTTTATCAGAGCTTTGTAGGATTGGTGTAGGCAATTAATTCGTCTTCGGATTCATTTATTCTCAGGCGATGAATGTGAGAGCAGAGGATTCCATGAGATGAATGGTGTCTAAGGGACGGAGATTTAAGGTTCAGTCCTTTTACATAATTTTGTGGGGTGGGAATTATCCCAATTTCCTGTGGAAGGCCATCTGGCATACCAAAGTTCCTTCCTAGTTGCATTTTTGGATGGAGAGTTGATTTTGGAAAAATCCTAGCCATCGATAACTTGATTAAGAGCCTTGTTTGTATTGTTAAATGATGTTGCATAAGCAAAAGGGATGAAGAGACAGTGACTTATCTGTTGACACAGTGTCCAATGGCTAGGAAGATGTGGGCCCTTCTTCTTTTGCTAAGTGGGCCTTTTTTCCCTTTTTGAATTTAATTAGGTTGTGCCTCAATCAATCCTTGATGCTTTGACTAGTCAGCAAATATTAGTACAGTGAGTGGCTCCATTATGTCTTTGCTTGTGCATTTGGAATGAGAGAAACAGGCATTTCATTGATGGGGTGGAGCTGTCTCCACAGAAGCTGAACATTTAATGCTAATTTCTTTGTTCTTTGGATTGTGGAAACGTCTTCAATTTTAATCAACTCTTTTGGTATAGCCTTTTGTATACAACATGTTTACATGGACTGCACCTCCTTTGGTGCCTTTTAGTGATAATTTCATCTATCCCCAAAAAGGGGTCTTGAATAACGTCGAAAAGATGGACATCACTACAAAGATGGAGCACATAAGAATCTTCCTGAGCTTCCAGCCTTCAACGTAATTGAGTTTACAAAGAAAGTTGAAATTCCAAATGTTCTGTACTACTGATTGGAAGAGAGACACAGATTAGCAATAGTGCCAGATTTGCACCTACATAAGCCTAGAAAGGCAGGTGAAAGCAATCGACGAAGCACATGCCCCATATCAGTCAAAACCAAACCAATAAAACAACTAATGTACTTGAGGGGGGGGGGGAAAAAAAGTGAGTTGATTCCACTAGGTGGGTGTCCGGTCGGTTCTTTTCCTACTAAGTATTTGGGTCTTCCTTTGCGTGCTTCTTATAAGGCTTCTTCAGTTTGGAGTAGTGTGGTTGAGAGATTTCAAAGACGTTTTGCTGGTTGGAAGCGTTGGTATTGGTCTAAGAGGGGGATATTGACACTTATTAAAAGTACATTGACAAGTTTACCAACTTACTTTATGTCGTTGTTTACTCTTCCCGTTTCTGTAGAGCATCAACCTGAAAAGCTTCAAATAGACTTTTTGTGGGAGGGAATTGGTGGTGAGAGGAAAATTCACTTGGTTAGTTGGGATAGAGATTGTCGGCCAGTGAGGTGGGGGGTCTTGGGATGAAGAGGATGAGGATTTTAATTGGGCATTGTTGGGTAAGTGGTTATGGCGCTTTTATTCAAAAAGTGAGTTGTTGTAGCGGAGAGTGGCGGATTCTAAGTATGGTTGTCAGTGGAGTGGTTAGGTTTTATGAAACTTATGGATCAGTTTTGTGGTTGGGAATGGGGAGCGGATTCATTTCTGGGATGATCATTGGTGTGGTTCAAACACTCTTTGTGACCGGTTCCCAAATCTTTTTCAGATTACAGAGAATCCAGAGGCTTCTGTTGCAGATTATTTTACGAGTTCTTCTGATGGTGTTATGTGGGCTCCCTTATTTCGGCAAAATTTTCATGATTGGGAGGTACAATTAGCCTCTTGTAAGATGAGGGTAGGAGAAGCTAATAATACTTTGTGGAAGTATTCTAGTATCTGGGTGTTCTTTGTGAGGTCATATTATGCAGCTTTTTCTGCCTAAGAAGATACTTGTTTCCATTTTAAGATAATTTCAAAGTCCAGGGCTCCATTAAAGATGGGCCTTTTTTGTTTGAATAGCTTCTTTGAGTACAGTTGATAATTTGCCGAAGCATCGTTTTTATTCAGTGAATCGTTGTTCTATGTGTTATTCATCTGCAGAAACCGAGTCATTTGTTGTTGCATTGTAGAGTGGCTACAGACTTGTGGAACTTACATTTTACGTTGTTTGGTGTTCGGTGGGTGCTTCCACATTCCGTTTTGGATTTGTTGTTACAATGGTGGGGTTCCTGGCGTTATGGGAAGGATATGCATAGGGGGGCAAACGAATAGAGCCGTTCATGAACAGCTCAAGTTCGGCTCGATTATGGCTCGTTCAAACTCGGTTCAATTAATAAATAAGCCAAGCTCGAGCTCGAGCTCAAATTTGGGCTTGTTTAGCTGAGTCAAAAGAAGACTCGACTCGTCAAACTCGTGATCAAACTCGTTTAAGGTCGTTGAAGCTTGGCTCGTGCCTCATGTGGCTCGTTTTTTTATAGTATAAATACTTCATTTTTTTCTCCTCTAGGGTTTCTTCAAGTATTTTCTTCATCAAGGCTTTCTATTTATTTAATCTCTAGACTCTAGCTATATGGTATTGGTATACAATAGATTTTTCTTCTTAAAAAAATTATATTAAAATTTTAAAGTTGTATTGATTTATTCAGTGAGTTGTACTTTTTTTTAGTATGTGAAAATGACATAATTTCTATTCAGTTAAACACCAAAAAACAAAATTGAGTAACTCGAGTTCGAGCTCGAGTTCGAATGAAGCTCGTTTATTTTCTCGAGCTGAGTCGAGTTCGAGTTTGAGCTCGAGCTTGACAGTCCATTGACGAGTCGAGTTCGATCATACATTTAAGCTCGAGTCGAGTTTCGAGCCGAGTCGAGCCACACTGTAATTGTTCACGAGCCGAGTACAAACATCAAATACTCGGCTCGACTCGGCTCGTTTGCACCCCTAGATATGCAGGTGTGGTTCATTACACCTCTTTGTTTGATGTGGTGTGTGTGGAAAGAACGTAATCACTGTATTTTTTATGGGGTAGCACGAACTCCAAATGAGATAAAGGCTTGGTTTTTGCATTCATTGTATTTACGGATAGTTCAAACCTCATTTCTGTCTGTTGATTCTTTAGTAGAGTTTTTTAGTGGAATGAAGCTTAGGTGAAGTCTAGAGTTTTTTTTTTTGTCTTATATACATCTTTCATGTACATGGGCGTACCCCCATTTGAGTGCCTTTTGAATAAATTTTACTAATCAAAAACAAAATCTTATAAAGCACTGCACAATCAAGTATAACATAATGCATATTTTCTGGATTTGATAGACAGTTTTAGTAACTGTTTTCATGGTGCGCGACCTAAAAAGGGAAGATTTTAAAAGAGATAGATCAACACAAATTCCAAATTGGAAGGCATATTGAATAAAAGGCAATAATCATAAAAGCTAAAAAAAAAAAGGTATATGATAAACAACTGCCACAAAAGTGATCAAGATTTTCACGGCATTGAAAATGAAGAAAAAGTTGTATAAGGAGCACTTACTCGGCAATTCCTTCATATACTGATCCGAAGGACCCACGTCCCAGAAGCTCACCCTTTTCCCAATCAGTGATGTTGCGTCTGAATCTACCATTGGGGGAAATGTTCGATGTAGGCTCCGTGGTAGTACTAGAAGAATCATCATCATTGGATGTTGTAAACGAACAAGACGAGAGAACAGCACTTTCTCCAAGCCTCACCCTGCTAATCTCCTCTCCCTTCATAACATTTTCATCATCGTCAGAACTGAACTCTCCGTGAATTACAAAAGACGAACCTCCATCAGTGTCCGGAGCAAAGGACCTTAATAAATCCCAAGTCGAGCACGCATTATCAATGACTGGTAATGAAATTGCTGGTGGAGGAGCAAGAACAGGTGGTCGAACTCCCCTTATTCCTGCGCCACCGCCATCACCATCACGAGAAAACTCAATAATAATCGGGCATCCAACTGATTCAGCAGAATCATTCTGATTCTCACTTACATCACCAACCCTAACACTGTCTACTAACCTTTCTGACAGTTCACGAACACCGCCTCCGCCACTACGGCTAGTAGTACAACAATCATCCAACTCAGCAGAATCACCTTGCTCCTCAGATACATCACTAATCCTCACACTATCCGCTAACCTATCCGACAGCTCGTCGGCCCCTTTATCCTCCACCTTGGTGCTGTCCAATCGACGCAACCGAGACCTCGGTAGAAGATCCGACGAAGACCGATCCATCATCGCATCCCATTCATCTGCGGGTATCGCGAAGTCTTCCGCCCCGGAAAACCCTAAACTCTGGTAAATTCTATCTAACTCCCCATCAACTCCTTCAACTCTGAAGCTAGTTCGATCACCCAAAGGCAATACATCAAGCGATCGAGATAGACGAGCCGACGACTCGTCCGACGGCAACGGTGACAAAGAGGTAGTCGGCTCATAGTCTATGTCCTTCAAGGCATTTAGGCGCTCGAGCTTCGGCCCCCTTCGCTTCTGCTTCGGCTCCAAGCCTTTGCGTCTGTGGCTATGGACGAAAAATCGAGGTATGTGATGCATCGAGAGCTCGACCCATCTACGTCAGTAAAACGCAATGGATCAGAGAAGCATGGAACTTGAGCAAGTTCGAGTTCTCTATCTGCTTTTGCTTTGTTTTTCTTTTTCTCCTCTCAATTGTTAACTTTGCACAGGCAAATCAAGAAGCGGCTGAGAGAATTCGAGAATGTAATTTCTCTCTCTACTGTGAATTAGGTGGGTTTTAAGAGCAATAGGTGATGATGATATGGACCAAATTCAGGCGCTATACCTGTGGGTGAGGATTAAGAGAACAAATGGAGCAGCAATGGTTGTTCGGGCGCTGAGATACTGGGAGAAGACTAGTAAACGCCGCCGGAGAAAAGACAGAAAAAACGCGCTGTCGTACGGATTTATCTCTCTCCACCCAATTTTAATTTTTAAATGGTACTCGATGATTAGTATTATTTTATTAAAATCAAAAGTAAATTACACTTCTTCTTCAGTCATGTGACGGATGGTTTGTTTGAATAAATGAGAGGAAATTTGTTTAAATAAGTAAGAAGAAAAGAAAAAATAAAAGTATTAATTATGAGAAAAATAAAAAAAATAAGATAATTTTTTTTTATATTTGAATAATTAATAAAAAGAAAAGAGAAAATAAATTAATATAATATTTTCATCTTGTTTAAAAATAATAAATAAGAGAAAAGAAAGGAAAAATTTTATATTATTTTACTACTATACCCTTTCGATGCTTTAGAATAGAGGTGTCATTTTTATTTTGATTTTTATAATTTTAAGGGTAATATTAATATTATTAAAAATTAAAAATTCATTAAATGCTTGTTTCATTTTTTTCTATTTCTTTTCATTTTTAGAGCGATAACAAAATTGCTTAAATGAAAGTTAAGCTCTCCCTCCCATTTTCTCTCTTTCTTTCCTAATTTTTAAAACAAACATGATATAAGCTCACATTCCATCTCTTTCCCATTTCTTTCTTTAATTCCTTCTATCCAAATATAGTATTAGGATAATTATATTAATTTTTTATATTAAAAATTCTAATAATATTATGTTTTTCTGTCAATATTTTTTAAAAATGACAAAATTATTTTTTTCATATTTGTTTTTAATTTTTAAAATCTTGATCAATTTTTTTTTTAAATAAATATTGATAAAAATCTGAAATTTCTTTTTATATAAAATAAAAATAAGTTATTTACTTTAAATTTAAAAAAAAGTTAAAACTTTTTTAAAAAATCAAAATTAATTAGTCAAAATTAAAAAAAATATAAAAATAAATAAATAAAATTGATAGTTTCGTCATTTTGAAAGAAAAAAATTGATAAAAGAAATGTATCTGTATATTATTTTGTAAAATAGGAAAAATCAGTATAATTTCAAAAATCTCAAAAAAGATTAATTTAATTGTCATAAATCTCGGGAAAAGTCGATATAATTTATCCAAAGTTCAACTAATAAAAAAAATTGCCAAAATCTTTTAATTTTAAGCATTTAATTAATTATCAAACAAAACCATTTCTTGATCATCAACATCTTTATTGGAAACAAAAGAAGAAAAATAAAAACTTTAACCTATTGGGTATTATTGTCTTTTTATTTTTCTCATTTGTTTAACTTTTTTGAAAACTATAACAACAAAATAATTCAAGTCTTTTGGTTGATTTCTTTTTAAATATTGACAAAATTTGATTAGAAACTCCAAATGAAAACAAAAATGAGTAATTCAAACAAAGTTTCACAAAAATGAGGTTTTCAGACAAAATTTCACAAAAATATGAAAATTGTCAACGAATGCACCCTTAAAAATATTAATTCCACAAGTCCTTAAATTATTGTGACTAAGATACCCTTACTTCAACTTATTTCACATAAAAATTGAAACTTTAACAAAAAAGCTTTTACAAACTTTATAATTCAATAACTTATAAATTATATATATGTGTTTAATAAATTTTATATATTTGAACTCTAAAATTCAAGATCTATTAAACAATATCTATATTTCATATGAAATTTTGAAAAAAAATTTACTTTTTAATCAGTAAAAATTTACCATTCCTAAAGAAAAGACAGTAAAACTTTATCGTCATAAGAAAATAGAGAAATTCCAAGTACATTGTGAATTTGTCCATTGTTACTAGTTTTATTCAATTTTTTAAGTCACATTTTAGATACTCAAAAGAGACTTTTAAAGTAGTAAAATCTGAAAAAAAAAAATATATATATATATATATATAGTATTGATAGTAAAATGTTACTATATGTGAGACAGGAAAATTTTATTATCTCATTGCGTCCAAATTTTGGTCATTCACAAGCAAAATATTGTGAGTATTTCCCAATCGAACTCTATTTGTGCACGCTGGGATGTTCAACACTTCAAAGATTTTTTCCCCTCTCTTCTCTCATTCTCACTCTTTTTTACCCTTTGCATCACATTGTGGCCTTTATCCTCAAAACAAAATTTAAATATTTCATAAAATCACACAATAGTCATTGTTTATCATTGACATTGCTTCACCATCATCTTAGACTTGCCCCCATACTACCAAGTCCTTCCTATTTTCCTTTACTGAGCACATGAATAGAATTCAAATTCCAATGTTTGCCACACACTTTCACTATACTTCAACAATAATTCTCTCTCTTCGTGGATTGACAAACCCATTTAGTGCCCTCATAAACTTCTTGAATTCACTCCTCCACCATCTTATTGCAATCACCCAACACTGGCAGCCCTCCTTCTTATCTCTACCTTTACCACAAGTGGCTATCGCCACCACTTTAAAGCGCTCAACTTCGATCATCTCCTTTATTTACAAAACCCAACACCACCACAACCAATAAGCAACCAAGGCTTAGCCCTATTAGAGATCCATCATCACAGCAATACTCCATCAAATTTTAGTCATCGTCGTTGTCATCATCGGAGTACCCTCACCCTATTATTGTCATCATGTTGCCTATGTTAGACCAAGTTTAACGGCGACGACAAATCGCTAATAGCCTAAGATTGTCCAATTATAGCAATTTGAGTCGGGAATGGCATCGTGGTTTTCTAACAATAGATGTCAAATTTCCAATGAAAGTGGATCTCATTCTCTTGGTAGATCTTCTCTGGCTTGTTGATGGAGGAGACTAGGCAAAGGAAGGTGGCTCGACAGAGATTTTTAAGGGGATTTGAAAACCTAATGTGAGTGTGAGTTGCATAAAGGGATAAATCACATATAATGAGATTATTTCCATTTTGAAAAAAATAAAAGTAACAACTCATCAAAATAGATTGCATCTCAAAAAATTAAAGTACTAATTAAGCTCTTCAACTCAAAAATGGGAAGCACATGTACTTGCCAATAATTTAGTATCTTTTTAAGGGACTTAAAACTAATTGACTCAAAAAAAATATAAACCAAAACTCAAAATGTGCAGGGATGAATTTTATGATCTTAAGCCTCGTTTGGACGGCAGGATAAAAGGGTGGGATAGGATAACTCTTATCTTATCCTATACTTGGTGTCTTGAATTGGTTTGGATAACTATATTTGTGGGCCATTTATATCTCACCTACAAAAGATATAATCTATACCAAGGGAATGGTGTTATATGATTATCATATCCAATTCTATTTTTTTATCCAGTCATTCAAACAGGCCTTAGAACTTCAATTCTCAATGGCTACCAAACCTCAAACAATATTATTACTTTTTATAACACTTCATAAAATTCTCAATTTCTCTCACATATTTTCATTCAGCACTACCATGAGATATGTAACCGAATAAAATGTAACCAACATTAAGATAAGATTAATGTTAGAATAAGCAAAGCAGTATTTGGATATCACGAAGGGAAAATTTTATTATAAGCATGATGAGAAACAAAAAAATTTTCATGGGTATTAGTATTACTCAATATTAATGTTTTGTCGAGATAATTAATTAGCTACTTGGAATTCCAACTCAACGAGAAGATATGTATTATTTTATTCTTGGCAAGAGGGTCCTATAAAAGATCAATTTTGCTACTCAATCCACAAGAATTTTTAAAACTCTAATGTAATAGATGAACAATCATTTGGGTTTGAACTATCATTTGTGTTTATGTGTGTGGGATATGTCGATAAAATCAAGTTACTGAACAAGTGAAACTAAAAAAAGGGATTATTGGTTACCATATGCATTTTTCTATTTTTGTTTTCATTTTTTGAAAAACAATATTGTTATACCAAATGTCTTATCAAGCCCCGAAATCCGAAATCATGACTTATGGACATTGAAATCCTAACTAGAAGGTAATTTGTCGGTAATCATGATTAAGTACATTAAAATCAATTTTTTTCAATTAGATATAAATGGTTCATTATCATTTTTATACTTATTCAAGTCCCAAAATGGAATTTAATGGAAGAGAGTCTCATTAGCGTCTATCATCTCGAACCTGTCTAGCAAGAAATGTTCCATAGTGCTAAGCCAAATAATAAATAAATACATAACTGTAAAGTCATTGTGATTAGAGTCAACTTTAACTACCCTCATACATGTCCATTAGTACATATACATACATGAACAATACATCAATAAGGGTACAAGCACCCTTTGTACAAATAAATTTATCTCAACTTAACACAATATCATCATGTGGTTACCATCCGACTTGAACTAAGCATACTTCTATCATTGTACTTTTTCTATGCCTACCATTCTTATCAATAATATGGATAAGCCATAACGTTCAATAGGATTCTTCAAAACACATAGTATATGAAAAACTAATGTAGATCCTATTATAAGAGATCATAATATCTAACACACAACAACATTATATATTGATCACAGTATATGTACCACAAATTAAGAGATGTACTAGATATATGTATATAAGCATCGACTATAAATAGCATAACACAATGTGCCACATTTCAATGAGCAATATCAAATGCATCCCAATCTAATGTACATATATATATATATATTTATGACCTAGTATTAGATACACCACCACTTTCAGCATAAGTCATTGGTTAACAATAATA
The DNA here is from genome assembly GCA_008638375.1 of Nyssa sinensis. NCBI lineage: Eukaryota > Viridiplantae > Streptophyta > Magnoliopsida > Cornales > Nyssaceae > Nyssa > Nyssa sinensis. The sequence goes on from CM018038.1 coordinate 28,217,705, forward strand.
ATACTAGTATATGTAACTCACAACACAATAAATATGCTCAATGCATATCATATATTAATGTGTTCCATGCAACTAACACATTCTCAATTCATGTTCTCTTTCATGAATGTTGTGTGTCATACTTCATGAATCATGCCAACATTTTAATCACTTGCACTAAGCACCCCTCGAGCCTTCCTAGCTTTATGGATTACTAACCCGAGGGATCCAACCAAAATATTGGGTATTTCGTAATCACAATCACAAGCTCATCCCATGTGTATCCACTGCACCATACTAAGGTACAATTTACAAGTATATCTAACATATTATGCACATTTTCAATATTTTCATATTCAACATATCATTTATATCTCCAACATATCTATATATTATATCCAACCCAATGTATAGAGTAATATAGATAGTTCATAATTATTTATCTAATTAATTAACTAAATTAATTAGACATGAATTGTGAAATTAAGTGGATTAACCAGGTGTTCACCAAACCACTAATTACAAACCTACTACGATCTGTTATAGAGTTACACCATTAATCGATCTTCATTGTACTCTTTTTTATAATGTTCTTATATGATGACTTCAATTTCAGTTTGATCTCATCACAACAACCATTTTGGTCACAATATAATAGTCTTTAAATCCACACACACCAGTGCAGTGATATTAAAAGTGTCCTAATATGTTCTTTTTGATCCAAAACCTTTATTATCACATTTGTGAAGCAAGGACTATATAGAATCCAAATACTAGAAGAAAAGAATTAATCTTAAAGATTCAAAGAGTATCTAAGTGCTCAACAAGGGTGCAAAGTAGCCTCTTTATATTACAAAATTTACAACTTGTTATCTCTGTAATTTACAACTTATTATCTCTGTATTGAGAAAAGCGCATAATGAATATTTATTGGTAATCATAAACCTAATTAGATTTGGAATAAGAGAACCAATCAGAATCTCCAAAATGTGATACGTATTCGGATGGAGAAGGCTTCTTCATTTGGATGGAAGTCCGTTCGGATGAATATTCTACTAGTTAAGAATTTTAATCAAATTTCAAATTGTAGCGTAATACCAAAATGCTAAATGTCTAAGGAACATGTTTAGACAATTTTTAAGCCACTTTTGTAACACCTCGAATATTTGAAAAAAAATGGCATAATAATTTATGCATATTTTGGACTTGTACATGTAATACTCTAGTAATTTTAAAAATAAAAATAATAATAGTACTAATAATAAAGATTGGATGCGTAACAAATAATAAGTAGGGAGTGAGGCAAGAATTAAAGAGAAACTGTAAGCAATGTTCTATTAAGTTAGAAAAAGAAATAAAAAGTAAGTTAGTATATATATATATGCAAGAGAGACATTGAAAAAGTGAAAAGATAAGGTGGGAGACTGCCATTAACATTACTCTTAAAAATTCAGGTGGAGGTAAAATTCTCTTAACATTCCATTCTTCAGTTACAATGTGATTATATACATAAAAATAGGTTAAAAATGTGAAAAGTATAAAGAAAAATAGTTAAAGATCATAGAAAATCAACCATGGCCGAACCCAAGTTTGATATGGTTCTTTCTTAACTTGAGTTTAAACTTTGTTTCAACACTCGAGGCACCTAGCCCATGAAAGGGCGAGTTACAAGTCATGGCCATGAACTTGAATCATTGAGTTTTGATGTGTTTTAATTGCTAAAATTATTACTAACCTTCATCTATTAGTACTAGGAAATGATTAGGATAAAAAAATCAATAAGAATGATGGAGGAAAAACGAGCTGCAAAACTAGGTTGGGGGGGCTTGTCCCATCGCAATGAAAAAACACGATGAATAGGGTCAGTGACAACATTGACCCACTTAGAAGATAGTTCTATGGGTCAGTTTTAAATTATGATAGGTTGCGTTTAAAATAGGAATTAGGTAGGTCCAGTGGCTCGGGCCCAAACGCAAAGAATAAGGGTAAGTAACAACCTTGTATGGGTTAGTTTAAAATAGGAATTGGGCATGATAGTTGTGAAACATAGCCCTAATGGGTGGACGTCATTGGTTGTGTCATCCCAAAAGAATCGAAGGCACTCCATTTAGTATACAATAGTAAAGGGATTGATAGATTATGCTCCGATCCAACTTGGTTGTATTCATTTGGATTATTGTATTATTCTAAGGTTGTATAAGTGACGCTTCCTCAATAAATAAATAAAAATTACACAAGATTCTATTCCGAAGGCCTTTTCAGTCAGTTGCATTTCAGATTTTGTAAAAGGCAAAGTCCGAGGTGTGATAGAGTGGTATCAGAGCAAGGATATGGTTTTGGAAAAATCATTTAGAGTTAAAAGATTACTATTAGAGCAAATGTTAGGATTTTTGAAAATCATCGAGGGAATGATAAGATTCTGAGGAAGTTTTGGAATAATTGAAGATTTTAATAGAGCAAATGTTAACAATTTTAGAGATAACGTGGAGCAAAGTTTAGAATTCTAGAGGAATATTGGAAGTTTTTTTTTTAAAGCAAAGGGTCGGAGATTAGAAAGACAATCGGTACTAGGACCATAGATTTTGGCTTTTAAGGTAGAAGTCTTTGAAATGATTAGTGATATTTACAAAAAAGGTAATAAAAGGATCAGTTAGATCAGTCGTTAGCATCGCCAATAAGGACTGTGAAAATGGGAAAAAGGATAGGGTATGAAAGGAACTTCTGATGAAAACTTGTTAGGATAAGAAATGATTTTTGGATACTAGTAAGTGTTATAGTGGTGTCAGATCCTATATTATAAGTGATAGAAGGGCCCCGTCACCCAATAACTAAGGAACTGTGACCATGAAAGACATTTTCTACTGAAAAGATGGTATATAGTTATTATAAAGTACTAGAAATTAGAATGTTGATAATATACAAGGAGTTAAGATCATAGATCTAAAACCACTCCAAGAACACCAAATATATACATTTATTAAGGCATCCATAACTGTAGGGTGTTGGGAAATATATTTAATTGTTCCTTATGAAAAGCCTCAATACAACGAAATATACTATATCATATATAAGTACACAAAGCAATAATATTAAAGTCACCATTTGGAACTTTTCTCCAAGCATTCTACGAAGTAGGAACAAAAGCACCTAAAACATAAATTTGAAAACATCAATCAATCTGGTTGACCATACTAAGAAACCTCTATAAAAGTAGAAATAAAGAGATGAATTGAGAATACCTGCAGTAAAGACGGATCAGAGGCTGATGAACAGCCAGAAAATAAAAATGTCAACACTATCGGTGATGGACCAAACCTAAAAAAGGGAAGCATGGTAGAACATTATCAAGAGAAAGAGGTAACGTTAGAACTTGTTAATTGAATGATTAGGATCTATCGGTCACCAAGGATAACGATCAATTTAAAGTGGAGAAACATATATGATTTATCCCAACCCTGTGCGACATCATTCCAAAGGAAAGAGAAAATAAGTTTTCTTGCTAATAGACTTCTAATGATATTTTAGTTGTAGAGTAAGATAATTCGACATGTTTTAACAAGTAATTAGTTCATGAATCAAAATCTGAAATCTAGAATGTTAATTTTAGACATGATATAAACTACTAAAGATGATGATTAGTTTAAACCAATAAAAGCTAATAGTTATCGTAAAAAGACTAAAACCTATTCGAATAAACTGGGAATTTTAAATGCTCGATTTAAATATAAAAGGAACGTTTAATTATGTAGGTATCACACCTCGTACATCATTAAGTATTGATCATAATTATTAAAATTCGATAGGGTCTATATTCATTAATTAACAGACGACCGAATCATCTTACCAAATTATCTTCGAACTCTCCCTCGTACTATTTGCTTTTTTTACCCCTGGCTTTATGCACCTATATTTATTTTCTCAACCTATATAACAGGTAGGAATTAAATACATAACGCGATAAAAGCCAACGACTATTGATATAATCTCAATATGGGCGCCAACACCATAAAAAAGGGAAAAACGTATGTGTCATCCCTTTTCTTATGGATTTAGAGGGATCCCGATCGACTCCTTCCTTGAAGGTGGGAAGGAACAGTTCTTATGGAAGATAGAAAGACTGAGGAGTTGCCAGCTTGTTTTTGGGCAAGAAATAAGCAAAACCATTACAATAGAACATAATTAAAAGAAAACTGAAAAAGAATGAAATAATTAAAATTTATATCACTTTGTCTCCTAATTACATTCTAAAGATTTTTTGACATGGATCGAATAAAATAAGGCACTGAAATAAAGCGAAAACCAAAAAAATATGGATTTGGGGGCTAAGGTACGGAGTGGGAAGATATTAGGCCCCTACCCCGCCCGATCCGAATGGATCGGCCTTGAATATTCACTTGTAAATCTATTTTGTCATAAGAAAACTGAAAAGAGAGATGTCAGTACAGAAGAGATAATCAGTAAAGAACCTAACATGAATAAACAAAATAAAATAGAAAAGATAGGAAGAAGATCTAACTCGGGTCCGAAGGCTTCCTATGTATCCATTCAAAAAATGGGATTAGAGTCATGTAGTTCTCCAGTTTACCCTCTTTTTGTCACATCCCAACACCCCACCCTATGCGGATGCCGATGATGTGATGCCAGTTAGCCACCTTGCCGGTCTCCTTACCAACAATGTGACCAACCAAAGGCAAACTTCTTAACTTTATAATGAATTGCATTCTAAATGTAGGGTCAAAGCAGCGAAAATTTAAAACTTTTTTAATTATCATTCCGAGTTGGAAATGCAACTCATCTAAACACACCAGAGCACGTCTATAATCAATCACCTAATATCTCTATAGTACTAATATACATGAGCCATGTCCCGGGCCAATGCATCTATTGTATATCAATGAATTCAATAATATAGTTTTGCAAACTTGAATAGCATGATTCAGTCCATAAGAATCCAAGTCTCCATAATTCATTGCCATCAAATCCTTGCTTGGGATGCCTCCGGCCTAATAGTTTCATTTCTTTATGCTTTCTAATCCAATGGAGATAAATCCTGAAAAATGTTAAGATAAAGTGAGCTTAAAGAAGCCTAGTGAGTAACATAGATTCCCTGTCATGGGTTTCAAAACCAGTTATTATTTATAAAGCACACAGGGTAATTCAGTCATCTTAAAAGTAACACTTCTAAATAAAATACATGATTAAATGCAGTTCAAGGTAGAACAAAACAAATCAGAACAGAATATAATGCCAATAGTTCAATCAGATGTATAGGCATATCATCAAATACGTTTGAGCCTTTCCCAGCTGCCCATAAGTGGACACACGTGGGGCCTCTACCCTTTGGGCTTTGCTCTGGCCGAACAGAACAGAACAGAACATAATTGAGCGGAATAGAACAGAACAGAACATGATACTAATATATCAATCAAGCATATCATCAAGTACGTTTGAGCCTTTCCCAACTACCCATAAGCGGACACTCATGGGGCCTCTACCCTCTGGGCTTTGCTTTGGCCTACTCATGTCATACCACTCAATTTTTGAATAGGGGCCCATAAATAAGAATATAACATAACAGAACAAAACAGAATCAGAATAGAACAGAAGAGCAGAACAGAACAGGAATCATGCCAAGTGTAATGCAATACAAAGTGTATGCATTTAAGTAGTACAATAAATGAAAAAGCTATGACAATTAAAATATCACCAAGTAAGAAGTTCCAAGTTACTCATAAACTTTTACGCTTATCTCCGTGTACAGATATTCTCTAGATATTTCCTTAGGCACATCATCGCATTTCCTAAATAATCATCATCAATCACAAAAAAATAAAAATTCATCCATTCATAAATTATTCATCATCTTAGGAGTCTATCAGATCACCTAATTAAGTCTATTGGCCTATTACCCATTTATTGAGTTTCAACTTAGGCTATTGAATTCCCTAATTAAGCTTAGTAGTTTTCATAATTATAATCTAAGTCATTTTGACTTCATTCGTTATCAATTAATCACATATTTAACCTTATGGGCAAAAGGGTAATTTTTTATTCCTGCCCCAGACCCTATCTTAGTCCTCAGAATATTTCACATGTCTTTTATATAAATTTTTGAGTTTTTTGGATCTCATTTGGTATCTGTGTTAGATTATCGGGACACATCGGTCATATTTTGTTTTATACTTTGACTGTTCCCGAGTCTTATTTAGACCATCAATTCACATTATTATGCTTATGACAGTCAATTATATCAGATTGGTCATTTTTAGGATTTATTTAGCCTTTACTTTGTATTTCCTATGCTTAGGGGTATTTTAGTCATTTCACATTTTATAAAATTCTGACCCCGAATCATTATTTAGTCATTTATACGATTTCACAATCATTTGAACCTCCATTGGTATGCAATTTCATCCAATTTGGACTTTATTTGGACTTCGTATTGTATTAAAGGTATTTTGGTAATTTTACATCTTATGGTGGGACCACCCCGGAGTCCCTGAATGTCCAATCTAACATTTTCATTGTATCCAAAACGTCCGAAAATGTTAAGATAGCCTCTTCCGGATCTTAATTTAGACTTTATTTGCCTTATTTAAGGGTCCAAGGGTAAAATGGTCATTTTACCCTATTTATAAAATAATTTAACGAATTATTAATTTATTTTTCAGGGATTTATTTGAATTAAATTCTCAAAAATTAGGCCATAACAAAATTATTTAGAGTTTTGGGCCAAACTGTAAATTAGAAAAGTTATGGTTTATTTTAATTTAAAACCATTGAACCAACGGGTTCATGGGCTCTAACCCTAGACCGGCCCAAGTGGCCTTTGAACCAGCCAGTTTAGGCCACTCTAATGAACCGGAATAACATACCCCAAATGTTAGTCTTATCCACGGTTTGGGTAATTATGATGTCAATTTCTGATTTATAAATCTTGTAACCAAACAGTCAAATATTTGAAAACCAACCCTACTACACCCAAAACATAGGTAGTTTAGCTTACCCAATTTACGTTCGGTCCCGACTTGACCCTGACCTGACTTGACCCAGAATCCGACCCATCACTCAAAACAAACCCGTTCTTTCCCACTTTTTTCAGTCGTTTTCTCCGACGATGTCACTGGAGACTGCCAACTTCTCTCTTCATTTTCTTCATATTTTTACGTCCAATTTTAGCCTATTATATATCAAATCGACTCTAGTTTTACCTACGATTCATTTGGGACTAGTTTAAGCTTCAAACAATAAAACTTCCGACACCCACTTTAATTTTTCGGCCATGCACCGTTTCTGTAATCTTGGCTATAAAATGGTCATTTCCTGACCATTTTCCATGATTCAAGGTGTTCTAGAATCCTTAGAACATCCTCTGTCATTTCCCATTCACAAAACCAAGTTTGGTTTCCATTTCATTTTTGGGTAGCCTTGGTTTCTCTATAATATCTGCGCCATTGTTGGTCCATTTCCCATGATTTCACTTTCATTACGTTCCATTTTTCATTGTGGTTGGATTTATCAAGGTAGAGGATCATTTGATGAGGTTTGGTCACAAACCCAATTTGGGCCGTGAACTAGGGGTGATTTTTTTATGAATTTTCATAGCCTTTTTCCCTACCAATTTAGACACCTATAACCTTTATAAATAAGAACATATTGTATTCAGATTAAATAGAGTGAGTTTGGCTACTAACCTTAGGCGATTTCCCAAAAGGTTGAAGCTTCGTCCTCCTCCGTCAATGGCGAAAATAGCTTCCTCATGCACGGCCTTCTTTTTTTTTTGTTTAGAGTTGGTGTCTACCACTTACTTGAATTTATATGTCACACACACACACAGATATATATATATATATATATACATATGTGATCTTTCTAGAATACCTTCAGAATTTATCACGTTTTTGGCTATCACTGTTTTGGCTTGGAAGCTTCAAGAATTTGGTTTGTATATATTTATCATATATACTAATCCAGAAGCTTCCATCTGCTGCTTCCATATGGAAGTTTCATGAATTTGGTTTATATATATATATATATATTTTGTGTATATAGTTATATATATATATATATATTACTTCACACTTATATCTATAAGTGTATTTTTCGACGCCCATCACCGTATTTGCTTTTGCACATACATTGGTCGACCTAGATACATCGACAATTTTGAAAAAACTTAATTTAAATTCTTAATTTTTTAGTGGTGCTATTTTAGGTCGTCGTAAATAATGTATACTAAATTACTATAAGTCGAAGAATTAGGGCATTTTATTTATTTTAGATTTTTGGGGTATTACACTTTTATCAAGAATGATAAAAGAGGCGAGATCAACCAGATCAGAAGAAAACTGTTAAGGGTTTGAGAGCATACTTTATTGAGTCGTGGTAGTCGGGCAGTACTTTGGCTAGGAAAATCTGGATCGGAGGCTTCAATCGGACAGATATCTGGCTTGTTCTTCGGTTTGGAAAGCGTCACTTCGGCTTGTTTAATGAAGGGAGGTTGTCACTTCAGCAAAGCTTCGGCCTCGGGAGAGAGAGAGAGTTCTTGTAGAAAGAACTCTAGAATTAACCTAACAGCATAAGGCTATGGAAATCGTCTTTCCTTCCTATATTTTCGTGTCCCTAAAACTGATGGCATGTGGGCTCTATTTATAAGAAAATATAGAGATTTAATCTAAGAGTCTAAGATGAAACCTTAAAATTGAAGGATATAATCATGTCTTGAGTGATAATTATCTAATTAAATAAATAAAAAACTAAATAAGAATAATTATCCTAACTAAATAAATTAATCAATAATTATGATAATGCATAACCAATAGAATTGATGTCTACATGCAAGAATCCAATAAAAATTACGAAAAATGCCCCTCAAGTGACTAGGAAGTCCTACTAAGGGTAGGATTGTGCCAAAATTACCAAAATACCTTTAGTGGGTAAAAAGGTGTCGAAGTTACCGAAACACCCTCCAATAGGTAGAAGGGTCCAAACGGGAGTATGACTCTATTAGGAAAAGTCATACTTGGACTGGGACTCTAGAAGGAAAGTCCTAACGGGATTGAGACTTTATTGGGAAAAGTCCTACTTGGACTGGGACTCTAGCAAGAGAGTCCTAACGGGAGTGAGACTCTATCTGAAAATGTCCAACTTGGACTGGGACTCTGGTAGAAGAGTCCTAATAGGAGTGAGACTCTATTTGAAAGAGTCCTACTTGGACTAAGAATTTGTTAGGAGAGTCCTAATAGGAGTGAGACTCTATCGGGAAGAGTCCTACTTAGACTAAGACTCTGTCAGAAGGAGTCCTAATAGAACTAGGACTCTAGCAGGAAAGTCCTAGTAGGAATAGGACTCTGTCAGGAGGAGTTCCAATGAGAATAGGACTCAATCAGAAAGAGTCCCTACTTGAAGTAGGTTTCTTAGCATAATCATCAATTTTTACTATTTAATCAAGGGTCACAAAATGAGGTGTCTACACTCAAGAAGTATTCTAGAGTTGTTTTGGTCTTTTAGGAGAACCAAAAGTACTAATATTAGGTTCAAAGATAAACGTTCGAGATTGCTAATCCAGTTAATATCACTAAAATGTTAATTTTGAAAGATATGATATTATACCTTTTCTACCAGATTAAAAGCTTATAATCATATAATGGATTAATAGAAGTAATAAAGTTTGTTAGCATCTAATATAAAATGATTTAAAAATGCTATTTATTCTAAATAACACTGATATCAGAGAAGCGAAATGAAATTGTGGCAGATTACGAACTAACAATTTTTGAAGATAACCCTTTTTACAATGAGGGGAGGATGTAACACTTCGAATTTTTGAAAAAAAAAAGGCATAATTATTTATACACATAATTGGTATGTACATGTAATACCCCCAGAATTTAAAAAATAAAAAATAAATAAATAATAAGGTAAATTACACTGAAAATCCCTGAAGTTTTTGACAATTGCGTATACTACCCCTCTAGTTTCTGAAATTACACTACACCCCCAACTTTTTAATGTGGGTAACAATCCATCCCTTGTCGTCATGCACCGTTAGTGCCCCAGACGGTGATTGATGACATCATTGTCTCTTATTTTTGTAAATATATCCAATTTGCCCTTGTAACTAACACAAAGATAAAATTACCCTTAAAATACACTTTGAAATGACAGTAATGCCCAAAAGATTCTTCAAAACCTTAACAAACACTCTCTCTCTAACCCAAAAACCCATTTCTCTTACAACACTCTTTGCAACTCTCTTCTCCCTCAATACACATAATCTATATAATACATAAGGATATATATACACATATACATATTGACACATATATATCCTCTCACATAAACCTTCTCTCTCTAACCCAATAACCCATTTGTCATTCTCAAAACTCTCTGCAACTCTTTTCTCCCTTATACACACAATTTACATAATTCATGATGATATATATAAACGAACACATACATGCATATACATCATTTCACATAGAATTCAAGCCCAATTAGTTTCTACCATTAAGAAAAAAGAAAGAAACAATTGATCAAATTGATTCCATGGCAACTTAGTTTATAACCAAAAAAAAAAATTCAAGAAATCCTTTACTCGTCAAGCAATATAGTCCATCAAAACACCATTGACCATGGATTGAAAGGTGTGGCCATGGTAATGATTTTTGATGAAAGGAATTTTGAATTACACTTCTTTTTTTAGGTCATAATATGGCTGTGAAGGATATATATATATATATATATATATATATATATATATTCAATTTGTACAATTATGAGTTAGCTTTGTTGAACATTAGCTACGATTTGGCTTTGATTCAATATGATTGTGTGTATATATATACCTATATATAATTCCTTGAAAAATTGTGTGTATAAATTCTCTCTCTACAACTCTCTCTAAAAGTCTCTATATATATATGATGTTTGTATGTATATGTATATATATACATAGATTACCGAAGGAATCTCTTATAACTAAATAATTAGTATGCATAGTTACTTAGAGTACTTGCTAGAAGATTATATCCTCCCTACACTTGAGAACCCAAATGATATCTTATACGGCATGATAATGCTTATTGTTGGAAGATCATGATATTGTTGACTATATATATGTGATGCTTATGATATATATATATATATACACATATATATATTTATATTTTTTCTATTGATACGATTTGAGTACATGAGAGGCCATGTGTTGAGAATTAATACTGGTATTTGATATAATGTGTAATGGATATTATACACTATTTTTTGGATATTTTGTACTTGTGTTAGGATTTTTAGTCTATATTTGTGTTAGCTAATTTGTGATTCACAAAATTCTTAAGTTTTAATGTGTCCAAGTCTAATTGAGCTCAATTTCCTATACCTTGTGGTCTTCTCTGCACTCCAAGCTTCATGGAGGTTCTCTTTTAGTGGTGATTGTCGTAATGGTAGGAGAGGTAATGTATTTGGAAACATTTGGCCTAAGGAATTCACACACACACACACACACACACTTCATGCATTAAAATTGTTTTAATCCATTTTCTAAGTGTTGCCTTGTGATTATTCTTGGTGTTAAAATGGACTTATGGTTTTAAAGAATAAAAGGTTTTCAAATTGAGTAAATTTTAATATTAAGTAATTGTTTGATTAAAGCTTTCTACCTCGATCATTCGAACGAGCCTTGGCTTCGTTCGAACAACTAGAACAATGAAGTTTTACGCTCCTTATTATGAGCTCGCGTGCGCTTGGTCATTCTAATGACCAGTGCAATGAGTTCACAATAGGGTTTGTGAGATCTCGAGGGAAAGTTTGGTTGATTGACTAGAGTAATGTGTTTAACTCACGATTTCATTAAAGGGTTCGTTTGAATGAACAAGGCATCATTCGAACGACCAGTTAAGATTTTATGCAAAAATCTCCAATTTTATTTAGGAAACTGCTCTCTTTTACCCTATGACTATATATAGTATTTAGTATGATTTTGAAAAGACTTTTGACTGCTACAACTTGTTGCAGACTTCTAGTTTGAAAAGGATTTCAATTTACATTATCATGTTTACATACTTCTAAGGCTAATTGATCAAAGAATCCTACCATATTTTCTACTACTTCTTGGAGTACATGCTTGTGAATTTCAAGTAATGTGCAATTGGTGGAGTTTGAGTTTATGTGGGGATTCGTAGTTATGATTGAGGTTGTTTGTTCATGGTTTTGAAACAGATATCTATTTGAAGAACGCTTGAAGATTCAAGTTGGAAGAGATTCAAAATAAAAGCAAGGCTTGAGGTACTAAGTCATTATGTCTGTAGATTTTGTAATCATCGAAGCTATTGTAATGGATTATGCACGCTTATGTAAGTGCTCCAGAGTTTTTCAAAGCAAATATGATTCATCTATGGGGGTTTCTTCGTTAACAAAAACCAGAGTGTCATCTCTCTACTCTTTATTATTGCTTTATTAATATGTTGATGGATGCCATTGATTTTTTATTTCACCCACGTGAAATAATCTCATGTCATTGATTTTTTATTTTATGCATATGAACTTAATTCTCACTTAATCAAAGTGATAACTTTAATCATCAAACATAATTTTGAAATTGGTTAAGATATTTTTAATTTTCCAGAGAGGCCTATTCACCTTCCTCTAGGTCCAATTCTTGACATCTAGTACACATTGGGCCTTTCAAAATGGTATTAGACCAAAAATCTTAGGCATTAGATTGATCATAATATTTGTCTAGATGGATAATATTTGTGAAGGCGATTCTATATTACGTCATTTACTTTTTTATAGTTTTAATTAAACTTATTGGAAAGTTAGGATGAGAACCTTTATTAGGTCCATTGATAAAGATGTTTGGTTATCTATAGAGAGTGGTTGGACACCCTCTGTCACCACTCCCACTGAGGGTAAGCCTTCAACCTCAAAAACTGCTAAAACTTGGAATAAAATTGAACTTAGAATTATCGAGTATAACATCGAAAGGTTGAATGCAAAATTCAATGTTATCATAGCTGAGGAGTTTCGATGTATCAGGGCATGTGAAACATCCAAGAAAGCTTTGAATATTTTCCAAACTACTCATGAGGGTACTACTGTTGTCAATAGGTCCCTAGCTCCAAATGTTGACCTCTAAGTTTGAAACACTTAGGATGGAAAAGTATGAGAGTTTTGATGAATTTTATGCCAAACTAAGTGATGTGGTTAATTCCTCCAATAATCTTAGGGATAGAATAGAGGAACCAAAAATTATGCGTAAAATCTTGGGATCTCTACCTGAGAGGTTTCAACCTAAAATCATTGTTATTGTAGAGAGTAAGGATACTGATTTTCTAAAAGTTGATGAGTAGGAAGGATCCCTTCAAACATAGTTATTAGAACTAGATTGAACTGGCCGGTTCAACTGGGAACTGGGCATTAAATCGTTTCGGCTTCGATTAATATACCATATTTGCTAAAGAATCGAAAAAAAATCGATTAAACTAGCCAATTTTTTTAAAAACTGAGTGAACTGACTGATTTTTAAAAAAACTAGTTGAACCACCTTTTGTCTTTTTATTACATACAACTTTTTTTCTCACAAAACTTCTTATATTTGATGATTAAATGATGAAATTTGGTATAAAATAAGATATTGTTGCATGTATTTTTGTTATATATACAAATATATAAAACTTATACATTAAGATAATTTCAATGAATATGCTTATATTTTGTTATTTATCACTAGATAATAACAAAATAATTTTTTTCTTGTTATTTTCTTAATTTTAATATATTTATGTTTATTTTTAATATATTAATTATAAAACCAATTGAACCAGCCCCTTCACCGGTTCATCGTCTAGTCTGGTTCTGATAACTATGCTTTCAAACCTATGAGTTGATTTGTAGGTAGTTTAGAAAACAAAAGAGTATAACTCTAAAATTTGTTTAGGAGAATAATGAAGAGGGTTCTAACAACTGAGTTAGCACCTTTTAATGAAGATGAGCTTTCTGTGTTTGTTAAGAGGTTTAATTAGTTTTGGAATAATAAAATATCAAATTCCTCAAATTAGGGTAGCTCATCGAAGAGGTATGCATCTAACTCTAGTAACACGAAAGGAAAAGTGTCTAAATCTTCCTCTAGTAGTGATAGGAAAAGGTCCTCTACTCAGTCATCTAGTCAATCTCCTATTGAATGTTATGATTGCCACAAACGTGGTCATATAGTTGTTGATTGTTGAAACGAAAATAAAAACAAGAGTACTAGAAACTCTAGGGCAATGAAATCAACATTGATTGATGATGAATGTGAATGAGACTAAGGGGAATGAAGGCCATCAAGAATAAAAAGAAGAACAATAGTTCTTGGCCTTCACTGGCACCACAGATATTTCTAAGATTTCACATATCCATGTTGTTTGTGAACAAGATTATGATAGTGAGGGTTCCTCAAAGAGAGAGAGAGTGAAGATGATGATGATGTTGATATACACGTTGCTTATAATCAATTGTATAATGAATCTCTCAAGTTTAAGAAACCAAATTTGAAGTTAGCAGCTAAACTCAAATTGGCTGAAAAATAAAAGAGTGCAAGTGATGAGAGTGATGCACTCATTAGTCAGCTTAAGGCTCATAAAGAAACTATACTTGAGAGGCTCAAAGAAGTAAAGCAAAAGCATAATTCCTTAGTTGTGGAGGTTGGAAATCTTAAAAAGGCTTTAGACTCTAGCAAAATTGAAAAGAACAATCTCCAAGCTAAAGTTCAATACCTTGAACTTGAGATTAAAAATAAATAAATAAGTAAAGGTCACTCTTGAAGATAAGTCTAATAAATTAGGCAAAATGCTGAATTATGTCTTTATCAAGAATGTCAAGGTTGGTCTTGCCTATGATACAATTAATGATCCTGAAAAACCCACTATGACTAATCAATAAGGATATGTATCCTTCAAGCTAGTTAAGTTTGTCCCTCATACTCAAAAGCCTAAAAAGGCACCATAACTTAAAACATAATTTTGAACCTATTGTCAGGTTGATGTTCATTCTAGAAAATTCTGTAGAAAAGCTAAGAAGGGCAAAAATTACCAAGTGCCAAAATCCAAATCGTTAATCATGAAACAACAGTTGAACACATTAGTTCAAAAATCTAAGAGTTTAGTAGAAAAGTTCAATAAAAAGTCCTTTGAATCAAGGCCTCAAAAAACTCAAGATGAGAACTAATGGAAACACGAAAAATACTGAAATTGTTGAGGTTAAACCAAATCAACCTAAGAGTGTTAGGCAAGTTTGGGTTAGAAAGGATATATTGAATTGTATTGTTATCCACATTGCTTTGAGGGCACACAAGACTACACAATGGTATTTTGAGGCACATAACAGGTGACAAGTCCTTATTTTCTCACACTGAGGATCATAAAGGAGGGGCAGTCACTTTTGGCGATGAAAGTAGATCTAATGTGTTAGGAAAATGATCCATTTGTGTTAGTGGGTTTCCTAAAGTAGATAATGTGTTGTATGTTTATGGCTTTAAAGCCAATTTAATCAGCATAAGTCAACTTTGTGATGACAATCTTACAGTCCATTTCATAAAAAAAAAAGCTCTAGAGTTTATGACACTGAAGGGAAGTGTGACCTACAAAGGATTAAGACAATGGATAGTTGTTATGAAATTAGTGCAAATCCAACTTTCATTTGTAGTAGTGCCAAAGTTGAGGGCTGCAACTTGTGGCATAAGAGACTAGTTCGTTTGAATATAAAAGATTTCAAGAAGTTGTCCAATAATCATCTTGTTTGTGGGCCAACAAAACTAAAAAAGACTTTTATAAGTTTGTGTGGAACTTGTCCGAAAAGTAAAATAAACAAGAGTGCAACACAAGAAGTCTACATCTCTAACTACCTCTAGACCATTGGAATTAATTCATATAGACATCATGGGTCCAACTCATACAAAGAGTCTAGGAGGTAAGAGGTATATCCTAGTAATGGTAGATTATTTCTCTAGGTATTTTTTTATAGATTTCCTAAGAGAAAAGACAAATGTTTATCATGTCATCATTAGGATTTACCAATGAACCCAAAATGAGAAGGTTTACACAATCACTAGGGTTAGAAGTAACCACGAAACTGAGATTTTCAAATCCCTAGTAACAAAATATTGTGATAACATTGGCATAAAACATGAATTATTAACTCCAATCACACCTCAACAGAAAAGGGTTTTGAAAGAAAGAAATAATAGAGTCATCCAAGAGATAACTAGAGCTATGCTTATTGGCAAGGACGTGCTTAGGAAATTTTGGGCAGAGGCTGTTAGCACAGTTGTCACACGATCAATAAGATTTATCTAAGACCGGGCTCATGTCAAACTTCATATGAGTTATGAACTAGTAGGAAGCCTAGCTTTAAGTAATTTAAAGTCTTTGAAAGTCATTGTTACATTCTTAGATATAGAGAGAACTTAGGAAAGTTTGATCAAATGAGTGATGATGTGATCTTCTTGGGTTATTCTATTAATAGTAGAGCCTTTAGAGTTTATAATCTTAGGAAATTGATTGTTATGGAATCTTTTAATGTTGTGATTGATGATGAGAAAAAGGTAGATACCATAGGAGATCTTGATGACCTAATTATCCTAAATGAGTCTCATATAAAAGATAAGAATAGTGGGTTAGAAGTTACAAAGGGTACTTCATCAACCCATGATGGAAGTACACCTATTTGGATTGATAAGGCTTATGATCCCTCTAACATTATTGGAAATTTGGAGAGTAGGGTCAAGACTAGAGCCCAAATTGAGAGTGAATTGAGTTTTCATTGCTTCATCTCTTAAGTATAACCCAAGAATGTGAAAGAAGCACTCCAATACGATGATTGGGTTCTTGCTATGCAAGAGGAGTTACTTCAATTCACAAAGCTTGATGTTTAGGAGTTAGTCCCTAAACCTAGAGATTTTAATGTCATTAGTACCAAATGGATTTACAAGAATAAATTAGATAAACATGGGACCATTGTGAAAAATAAAGCTAGGTTGGTTGATCCAGGTTATTCCCAGGTTTTAGGTATTGTCTTTGATGAGACTTTTGCTCCAGTTGCTAAGCTAGAAAAAGTGAGATTACTTCTAGGTATGACATGTCATTTGAAGTTTATATTTTTTCTAATAGATTTTAATAGTGCTTTTTTACATGGTATTCTTAAGGATGAAGTCTATGTGGAACAACCCAAGGGGTTCGAGGATTTACAAAGTCGTAATCTGTATATCGTCTTAGAAAAGTCTTATATAGATTGAAGCAAGCTTCTAGAGCCTGGTATGAAAGGCTTACTACTTACTTTCTTAAAGGGGATTTTCGAGAAGAGGGATAGATAAGACGATGTTTTTTGGGAAGGGTGGAAGGGACTTTGTAATTACTCAAGTTTATGTGGATGACATAGTCTTTGGTTCTACAATTGTCAAACAAACTCATGACTTTCTGAGGAGATGAGATCTGGGTTTGAGATGAGTATGATTGGCGAGTTTAATTTCTTTCTAGGATTCTAAGTAAAGCAGATGAGAGATGGTATCTTTATCTCTCAAACCAAATATGTCAATGCATTGGTAAAGAAATTTGGTTTAGAAAGTGTAAAGCATGCTAGGACTTTTATAAGTACAGCACAAAGCTTAGTAAAGACACCACAGACAAGGATGTAGATCCCATACTATATAGGAGTATGATAGGTAGTTTACTTTACCTTACTTCTAGTAGACTTGATATTGCCTTTAGTGTATATGTTTATGCTTGCTTTTACTCCAATCATAATGAGTCATACTTGATTGCGGTCAATACCCCTAATGGGGAAAATGACCAAAATGTCCTGAGTGAGCATAATGACCGAGATGTCCCTAATGGGCGAAATGACCAAAATTTTCTTAGTGGGCATAATGACCGAAATGCTTTTGATAGGTGAAATGACCAAAATGCCATTGGTAAACATAATGACTGAAATACCCTCAATGCATGAAATGACCAAATGCCCCTAGTGGGCATAATGACTAAAATGCTCTTAGTGAAAAAAATGACCAAAATGCCCTCGGTGGGCATAATGACAAAAATGCTTTCAATGGGAGAAATGACCAAAATTCCCTCAGTGAGCATAATGGCCAAAATTCCCTCAGTGGGCAAAATGACCAAATATTCCTTTAGTTGGCAAAATGTGAAACTACTAAAATACTCTTAGGTGTGATATATTGTAGTATCTTCCCAAAAAATGACAAGACTTAACCTATACAATTAAGGGTATCAAAATGAGATGTCTACAAGCGTAAACTATAATTATTTAAATGATCAACTAGAACTAATCACAAAATGATTTTTCAAAACAAACATTGATATACTTTAAGTTTTGAAAGATCAAACTATTTTGAAAAAGAGACATTGGTGGAAATAGACAAGTAAGCTTAAACTACCAAAACCAGTTGACTGAGTGACCATTTTTGTACACAGCCTGAACCTACTGTTCAAACTAGTCGACCAACCTACTGATCTAGTTGATTGATTTTCAAAGGCAAAACAATGTACCAAAGAACTAGTCAACTGATTCCAAAAACTATTTGACTGATTGTTCTTGAACATATGAACCTCAACACTCTGGATAAATTAGTTGAGCTGATCAGTCAATTGAATCTTCATCTAGTCGATTGATTCTGTCGATTTGACAATCAAAAATTCAAATTTTGAATAGATAAAAAGGGGAGAACGACTCTATTTTGAATCTAACAGACATCTTTCAAATGCCTATAAATAAAGGTTCTCTACAGAATGTATTGCTATCAACTTACAAGCTTTAACTGCTACATCTTTATTCTTGACTTTAGGTTGCATTTATTGCAAAATCTAGATTTGAAAGTTTTACTCATCTTAAGTACTTAAAGTTTACACTTCATCAATTTTTAGTGAGGGTACATTTATTACACCAATCAACTCTTTAAGAGAATATTTGTTGGTAACAACTTTGTAACTTCTCATTGCAATGTGATTTGCGGGTAGGTGCTACCCTTGTGAGGCAAAAATGGATATTTTGTTAGGCAAAAATCTAGGAGCTTTGGTTGTAAATGTTTGACCTCCACATTTTAAGGAGATCAAGATAGTGAAAAAACTCAAATGGGGAGGCTTAAGTTGAGGATGTAGGATGTTTTTCGAATATTGTAAAAACTATTGTGTTTGTTCTATATTTCTCTCTATACTCTTTTATATATTTAGTACATAATTTTCATTCATATTTAAAATTTTTAAAAGTTGTCAATATTTGTAAAATATCTTATTCACGTCCCCTCTAGGATATATATCTGGGCAACATGAGCAATGACACAAACTAGTAAGAAGAAAAATTAAAAGAAAGAGGCTATTAATAGTGGTTAGGTAGAAAGTGATCACTTAACTTTGGTCACTCTATTATTTAATATAAAAACAAGGGTTCCATCCACCTACTTCTTTTGTATGGTTCTATCGCATAGTTTTACGTTTTTTTTGTTTTGTTTCCCAAAACCTCTTCTTAAACGAGATATACAATTGACTTTGTGAGTTTGAGACTTAATTGAAATTTTATGAACTTTCGATAGGTCATACAGATTGTAGAGGGGAACCCAAACTTTTGTCAAATGGGTTTCTACATTTTTCTTTGATATCTATTACTTAATATAAAAACTAAGGTGTCGTCTACTACCTTGGTTTCGTTCCCCGATTTACATTTTTTATTTTGTTTTTTGTTTTTTTATTTTCCAAAGCCTCTTTTTGAACGATATAAAACATGGGAAATCCCAAGTTTGGGACTTGATTGGGATTTTAGAAATTTTTGGTGGGCATTACGAATTGTGAAAGAACCACAAATTTTCATCAAATGAGTTTATACATTTTTCTTGATATGCTCGTGTAGAGCACGGGTTATTGACTAAATATATAAATAAATTACAATGGAGATGATGACATTACGGGTTGGATTTTGCAAGTGGGAATATTGATGTAAATTCACATTAAATTTGGGAGTAAAACTGTCTATTTGATATTATTAAGGGTAAGATGGGCATTTAGAAGAATTTGGTGGTTGACGCAAGTATTTTTTTTCATTAAGCGTCTCTAACCATTAACAAAAAGGAAAAATATTTACACAGAGATTAATGATATTTTTTATCGAAATTTTTAATGGTCGAATAGTATTTCATGTTTTTTTTATAAGTGAGATTGTTTTAATTTTTTTAAGTGAAAATTTCTAGTCATGGATTGAGTTTGTAAATGGTATCAATATGTATGAATTGAGTTTGTTTTGTAAATTATACATCTATACTTGTAAATATATATATATATTTTTTTTGTTGTGAAAAAATAAAAATGATGATATTTTGAAAAGATAAAAGTGTTGTAAATAACTAGACCTTATATCTCAAGAGGTACTTGTAATTTACTTACTTATAAATTTTTCTTTTTTGGACTAACAGTTCGTTTGGATAACTAGGAGGGAAAGGAAAGGAAATGATAGTATTAGTTACGAGGGAAAGGAAAGGAGAGGAGAGGAAAGAGTAATCCCTCCTTTATGTTTGGATAACTAATGAAAGGAAAGGAAAGGAAAGACTATTATCTTGTTTGGGAATGATAATGTAGAGAAAGGAAAGGAAATGATTTTATATTATTTTACTATTATGTCTTAGGACAGAGATGTTATTTTTATTTTGACTTTTATAATTTTAAGGGTAATATTGGTATTATAAAAAGTTTATTAAATCTTTCTTTCCTTTTCCTCTGTTTCCGCCCACTTTTGGAGGGATAACAAAATTACTAAAATAAGGGTTAAGCTCTCCCTCCATTTCCCTCCCTTTCCTTCCTAATTTTTAAAACAAACATGATATAAGCTCTTCTTCCTTATCCTTCCCTTCCCTTTTTTTTTCAATTCCTTCCATCCAAACATAGTGTAAGAAACCGAACAGAAAAAAAATAATAAACAGAAATAAGAAAATTAATTTGTTAAGAAGAGGGTGTTCATACGTTTTTTGTCCCTGAATTGTCCAAAAGCTAACAGAAATTTCTAGGCCTCTGTCTATCTGCCCTAATATCGGAATCCATTTCCAATTGAATCTCTCTCTTTTTTCTCGCTCAGGACTCCACAGCTCTCTGTCGCCGTCAAAGTCTTTCTGACGCATCTCGTCGCATTGAAGATATTTATATATATGCACACATATTTTGACAGTTATACAAACGGTTAGGGTTTTCTTGGATCGTTATATGGGTAACTAACCTCGTCTGGCACATTCATTAATCTAAGGGGGTTGGGTTACTTCTATATGTATCGCTGCCTCTTTAGAATTTCCTGTATATTCGGTTATAGATTTTGTTCTTTGCGAACCCTAGGTGTTGGAACTCATATTGTAGGGTTTATATCATTTTACATTTTCATGGTCATCACTGAGATCCTATTGCTTTCTAGGGTTTCGTTTTGGTCTGATTGATATGAGCCACTGTTTAAGAACCAAGGGCTTTTCTACATTGTCAACATAGTTATTGGTTTTTCATATTATCGAACTAAATTTTTTGTGGAAATGAGGGTCTTTTGAGAGTGTTATTATCATCTGCAATTCCATCTTTTTGTTGAAGATGGAGGCGTAGAGAAGCTACTATTGTTGTTGTTTGATGTATTCATCCTTCGGGTACTTATAATACATCCACAAGTGTTTTCTTCTGTTGATTAATCTATCAAGGACAAGAACCCTACTGTTGCTTAAGGGTGGGAAGTTATTGATTCACAGGGGTGTTGACTTGGGCAATTGGGAAATTTGTGAAGCAAAATTGGTTGTGTGGGGAAAACCGCTCTGGGATTGGTATTAGTGCTTACTAGTGAATAGAAGGATAACAATTTTGAAGGGGGTGGTTTGGGAGAAAAGAAAGGCGCATTGTCGTTTCTGGTTATATCTGATCATGTTCAGTTCTCATGGAAAGAAGTGAACCCACATTAGTTCCGGAATGGTTGAGAACTATTGGAACTGGAAGTGTTACTGGAGGTGGCAATTCAGCCCACCACTTTGCATCATCATCTTCACACTCAGGTACTGTTACTTTGCCAACCTTTACCTACTGTTGTTTTGCTTTGCATCTACTTTTGTTCTATAATATTTTTTTAGCATCAATTGTTTATGTTTTTTGCATTCTTGAAGATGCTCTTTCCTCGGCTCCCTCTACAAGAAATAGACCTTCTAGGAGCACCACTGATAAAGATACCCCTCATTCTACTTTTCTGGTTCGAACTTCATCGTCTAATTCTCGGTGTAGTTCAAGCAGTAATGGTTATACAAAGCATCCATACAGTAGTTTTACTCGAAGTCATCGCGATAAAAACCGTGACAAAGAGAAAGAGAGGTCGTTTATTGGGGACCTCTTGGACTATGACTGTTCTCAGTCTTCTGACCCATTGGGAAACATCTTAATTAGTAGGGGTGAGAAGGATTCTTTGTGGCATTCTCATTCAATGGTGTCTAGGAAACCGAGTGATGTTTTACCCTGGAGAGCAGTGGATTCAAGAAATGGCGGTAATAACATTCATGATAACACTAATGGTGTGCTTTCTGGGGGCAGCATTGTTAGTGGTATCCAGAAGGTTGCATTTGAAAAGGACTTCCCTACTCTTGGAACTGAAGAGAAGCAAGGAGTATCTGATATAGGAAGAGTTTCATCTCCTATTTTGAGCACAGCAGTCCAGAGCTTGCCCGTTGGCAGTTCAGGCTTTATTGGCGGTGAGGGATGGACCTCAGCTCTGGCAGAGGTGCCTTTGAGAATTGGAAGCAATAGCTTGGGGACCTCATCTGTTCAACAAAGTTTTGTTGCCACCCCATCACCTGGGGCTTCAAGTGCTATGACTGGTCTTAATATGGCTGAGGCATTGTCACAGGCCCCATCTCGAGCTCGTACCAGTATGCAGGTAACTGATTGTTTTTTTCCTGTTTTGTTTGTACTAATACCCATGGCTGGCGTAATGGGGCAATTTTATTTAATTCTCAGCTGCCTGATAAGACACAAAGGCTGGAGGAATTGGCTATAAAGCAATCCAGGCAATTGAGACCCATGACACCCTCCATGCCTAAAGCTTCGGTAAGAGGATTTTCATTTGATGATTTTTTGCGTGTTTCTATAAATATGTTTTTTTTTTTTTTTGAGTTTTTGATTTTTTTGGACGCAATTAATAGAAGGGCCAGTTGTGGTTAATTCTTCCCTCAACTGAGGATTGTGTCATTTTTGTAATTGATTTTTGTATCATACATTGATCATCGCCAATAATTTAATGGGAACTTATGGTACTGGACATGTTGATGTTGCTTTGTTTCCATGACTTTGTTTGGGGCTACTCTGATAGGAAATGAGAAGTTGTGATTTTAGTTAATAGTTAAACTGGTCCAGATAAATGAATAATGTTTCAGAAAACTTTTAGTTAGCAGTTAAACTATTCAGTATAACTGATTAATATTTCAGGAAACTGGTACATTGTTTTGTTGTTATTTGTATTCTTTTTGTTTTTTGTTTTTATAAGTAACAATAAGAAATATATTATAAACAAGGTGCCAGAGGGGGGCACAACCCGTATACAAAAAAGAGAGCTACATAAAATCTTTCTTACAATTAAGCTTTCCCAAAAAATCAACAAAATCAAAAAGAGAAATGGGATCCCTACTATCCATAAGTAAAGTGTGTCTAAGATCTGCTTTTTTATACAATGGATGGGATTCTACACCCCTTCAAAAGTTTGGCTATTCTGTTCTACCCATGTTTCATCTCTTTGAGGGCACACCAATCTAATATAAACCAAAACCTGACCACACCACAACTCCCTTAGTCACCAAACAATGCAAAAAGAGATGGTTGTTAGATTCCTCCACGCTTGCTTGTACATGCAACAACTATTCACCAAAATAACTCCTCTCCTTAAATTGTCAATTGTAAGGTTTGCCTCCCACGCTGCTGTCCAAGCAAAAAACAGAACCTTTGAAGGAACCTTCGATTTCCATAATCCTTTCCAAGGAAAATTCTGCCCATTACTACCACATATTACCTTAAAAAAGACTTCACGCTA